>JALIGW010000001.1:304151221-304188721 GCA_023053685.1 Diadophis punctatus similis | reverse complement strand
TCAATTTCATAGAGGGCCGCATCAGGGTTGTGTTTGAATCTGGGGGGGACAGGGTGGGCGTGGCCAGCTTGACGTCACTCGTGTCAGGGTGCCCTGTGGTGGCCTGACAGCTCTGCCAGCAAAAACAGGCTCCCGAGCTCCGTTTTTGGCTGTGACGGCCTCCTGCAACCCTCTGCCAGCGAAAACAGAGCTCGGGAGGGCCACCCGCAGCCCTCCTGAGCTCCGTTTTTGCTGGCAGAGGCACTGCGGGCCAGTCCTTCGCTGTTTCCAGGGCGGCCCCATGGGCCAGATCTAAACAGCCTGCAGGCTGGATCTGTCCCCCCGGGCCTTGAGTTTGACACCCCTGATCTATCATCTCAAGAACACTTTCAGTAAGGAAGGATAAGATGAGGGCTCTCGTCTATGCAGGAGAAACCAAAGGAAAAACATATGCCATCAAGAGAGGGAGGGAGGGAGGGAGGGAGGGAGGGAGGGAGGAAGGAAGGAAGGAAGGAAGGAAGGAAGGAAGGAAGGAAGGAAGGAAGGAAGGAAGGAAGGAAGGAAGGAAGGAAGGAAGGAAGGAAGGAAGGACAAGACAAATATGTACATCACATAATAGTTTACTACAAGAAAAATTGTTGCAGACTAGGCGCCCACAGAAGGAAAACAGTGTCTCAAAATGCGTACACTAGAATTATACCCAAACAAGTGCATTTTTGTTGTGTTTCTGTCGAGTTGATCAACAAAAAGGATCTGTAGTCATTATAGTCCAATGTTGGCGTTACCTTTTCGGCAACGGGAATGTGTGTGTGTGTGCTGGAAACCGGAAGAGCAGCCGCTTGGTGCATTTGCATGCACTGGGAAGATGATCTTCCGGTTTCCTGTGCGCACATGCACAACAGTCAGCTGGCCTTCATGCGCACATGCATGCCAGAAACCGGAAGACCAGGTGGCCGGTGCGCATGCACACACTGGAAACCGGAAGATCATCTTCCTGGCATGCGCACCAGGTGGCTGCTCTTCTTGTTTCTGGTGCTCCCATGCGCGTGAAAATAAGCTGACTGGCACGCCAGAACCAGGAAGAGCAATGAGCGACGGCTCGCGTGCCTGGAGAGATGGCTCTGCGTGCCACTTCTTGGTTCGCCATCACTGTTATAGTCCATTCATTTAAAAAAACACTATTAGGCAATTTAAAAAGCACACCGCTTTTTGCAAACAAGCAAATACACTTTTTTTAAAAAAGTATCTTTTATTGTGTCTTATTCAGATAACTTTCATGTGGCAAATCACTCACTTTATCTGTGACAGTAATCTGTACATGTGTTGAAATGAAGCAAATACTGAATACAACAAGGTGAGACAGTGTAAGTTGGAACCATCCATTTCTACTTCAATGACAAAAAATGTTTTTGTTAATTCATTTAACTTTGATAGAATTTGCCATAGCAGGGGTAGGTTCCAGATTCTGCTACTGCCAGTTTGCTCAGGGACGCGACGCGCGGGTGCTTCACGTGCGTGCGCATGCACAGTACTCAATGTCCTACCTGTTAACGACTACTTCAGCTTCAACCGCAATAATACACGAGCTCACAACAGATACAAACTTAATGTAAACCGCTCCAGACTTGATTGCAAAAAATTCGACTTCAACAACAGAGTTGTCAACGCCTGGAACACTTTACCTGACTCAGTAGTTTCTTCCCCAAACCCCAAAAAATTCAACCTCAGATTATCTACCATCGACCTCATCCCATTCCTAAGAGGTCGGTAAGGGGCATGCATAAGCGCACAATCGTGCCTACCGTTCCTGTCCTAATGTACACATATATTCTTACCTCTTTTACTCTTATTCATGTTTGTACCATTACATATATATTCAATCATGTTTTACTGTTTATACTTTGCTTATAATCATATATGCTTGACAAATAAACAAATACAAATACAAATACTAAGAAAAAGCTTCTGTGCATGTGCAGAAACACAAAAAACCCAAGATGGTGGCGCCTATGGTGCCGCCGAGACAACTGGCTCGGGGGCGTGGCAGGCCTGGGTCGCTGCCAGTTCCAGTGACCCAGGCCGCCAAGTTACTAACGGTTCTATAGAACCAGTCCGAACCAGTAGGAACCTACCTCTGTGCCATAGCCATCAGATTGTAAAACCCCATGAATGTTTTAGATAAGGAGAGGGAAACATTTCATATCTAGAAGCTGCCCTTGTAGTCTCAGGACCTTTCACAAAGTGCTTTTGTGATCTCAGGCCAATTACAGGTAGTCCTCAACTTACAACAGTTCATGTAGTGACTCTTCAAAGTTACAATGGCACCAAAAAAGTGACATGATTGTTTTCACACTTATATAACCATTCATTGCAGCATCCACATGATCATGTGACCAAAAGTCAGATGCTTGGCAGCTGACTCATATTTATGACAGCTGCGGTGTACTGGGGTCATCCCCTTTTGCGATCTTCTGACCAGCAAAGCCAATGGGGAAGCAGAATTCACTTAACAACCGTGTTTACTAACTTAACAACTGCAATGGTTCACTTAACAACTATGGCAAGGAAGGTCATAAAATGGGGCAAAATGCATTTAAAAATGTCTCACTTAGCAACAGAAATTTGGGGCTCAATTGGGGTCGTAAGTCAAGGACTATCTGTATATCCCATATCAAGCCAGCTTTCCTCTCTTCCCTCCTTCCCCCAATTCCCCATTATCATAATTTTCATTTCCCTAATTAGATTCCCAAGAAAAGAACCTCCTTTCCTGTTTGCACTTTGGTTTTGCAACCACGTTTCTATCATATATAGACATAGGGCTTCCTTCTAAAGGGGTCCAGCATTGGTCTTCCTTCTTCCTGATCCACATGTGACATCACTAGGCATCCCATCTTTTCTGCTCTTATTCTGAAACAATTAGCCCATTCTGAATACATGATCAAAGCTACACAAGCAACTGCTTGCTTTCAGCTTACATTGACCAGGAATCCAATGTTTTTCCACTTACCCTTCCTCTGAAGCAGTTAATAATAGTAATAGCAATAGCACTTAGACTTATATATCGCCCCATAGTGCTTTGCAGCACTTAGGTGGTTTACAGTGTCAGCATATTGCTCCCAACAATCTGGGTCCTCATTTTACCAACCTTGGAAGGATGGAAGGTTGAGTCAAACAAGACGGTCAGGATCGAACTCCAGACTGTGGGCAGAGTCAGCCTGCAATACTGCATTCCAATCATTGAGCCACCATGGCTTGTAGTAGTATTATATTATAATAAGATAGGCAATCTATGATACTCTAGATGATGAACTATAGTTCCCAGCATTTCTAGGCCAATGTTGACAGAATCCCATAAGGTATGACCTCTTGCTATAGCTACTGTGACCTTCTGTGTCCTCACACTACATCAAAAACCTTCAATACATTGGCAATACATTCCTTCTGCAAATATTTGTGATATAATTAAATAGCTATATTTTAAAGCATGGATGTCCAAACCTTTGGCTTGACTGGGCCACACTGAGTGAAGAGAAATTGCCTTGGGCCGCATATAAAATATATAGTACAGTTAATGCATTTAAATAATATAATAATGTTAAAAGTTTATGATCTTGTGGAATTGCACTACTAGCTGTCCAGGGCTGCATATGGCCTGTGGGCCACAGGTTCAATATAACTTTTTAAAAGTATATTCATGATCAATATGGCCAATTCATCTATCTCATTTTAATATGTGGACAAAACAGCAAGCATTCAGAAAGGTAGATATCTTTTATGCAGGATTATGATAAAAAGGCACAACATTTGAGACAGAAACAGGACAAAACAGCTCAGAATAAAAATATATATCAGAAATTGAGAAAAACTAACTTTTATAATAATGTTGCTCATTCTTGGGTCTCTGATACAGAATCAATTGTAACCTAAAGTCAAGCCCAACAGCTATAGCTAAGCTGCAGCTGTTTCCTCTTCCTCCTCCTCCTCCTCCTCCTCCTCCTCCTCCTCCTCCTCCTCCTCCTCCTCCTCCTCCTCCTCCTCCTCCTCCTCCTTCTTCTTCTTTTCTTCTTCCTCTTCTTCCTCCTCCTCTTCCTTTTCTCCTCCTCCTCCTCCTCCTCCTCCTCCCTAGCATATTCCCGCAAGTGCAGGGTCTGCTTTTCGGATCATTGAATGCCACTTTGCACAGTCAGCTGCATCTCCAGAGCGCAGGCCCACAGCTTGTATATCTTTCTTGATGGTACCTGTATCTTGCCATCTGTTTTGGTTGCCTGCAAGGTTGCTGGCCATTGACTTGTATTTGGTAGGCAGTCTTGGCAACAGTGGTAGGTGGTGCTCTCAGGACATGTCCATACCAGCAGAGTCGGCCTTCTCTCATCTTCTCTATAATTGGTGCCACACCAAAATGTTGTCAAATGGTGTCATTTGTGACGTGGTCAAGAAGGAAGATGCCCGATATCCAATGGAGCATTCACATTTCCATGGCATGGAGATAGCTTTCAGTCCCTGTTGTTGTTGCCCAGCATTTAGTGCCATACAGTTCAACCGGGCAGATGGTTGTCTTGTAAATATAGCTAAGCTGCAGCTGATCCTGGTGAATTAGGTAGGTGTAAATGAATCCAATTACACCTCTGTTTAGTATTGTAAAACTCCATTATGTCTGATTTGTTACTGAGGGCATCTGCTTAATTGGTTGTTTTTTTCCTTCTGATTAATACAGATAATCTTGACATTAGAAAACAACCACTTGACAGCTATATTGCATGCCCACAGCATGCTTTCATACAATGCATAAAGTAGAGCACACCTTCTTCCCTTGAAGAATTGTGGCATACTGCTAATGGTTAGAATATGAATGACCAAAATGGGTGGGTGGTTTTCATCAGAGACATTTAGCATTAAAATGTATTCATACTATGCAAAAGAGAAGCAGACATACACTGGAAGACAATCCTTGGTAAGGAGGCTATTTAAGACAAGAAATTTTCCTTCCTTGAAATGGAAGAAGCCCTGGAAGTAATGTTTTTTTCTGATTCTTGTATTTGAAGAAACATGACAGGTGATAAGTTAGAAATGAGCTCTGATACGTCAGCCTAACATAAACATTCAGAAGAAAAAGTCTACTCTGAGTTTCCAGATCAAGGCTGAAGCTTAACATGTGGGTTTCAGGGAAAAAGTATATGGTGCTGGCACTGGGACATCTGCCACACTATCACAAATCATTACATATTTGCTAGATTGACTCTTTGCACATGTGCCTTGTTGGTCAACAGAGGCACATGAATGTTAAATGAAGTGAATTTTGGCTCGTAACAAAATCCAAAGGATAGTAGTTAGGCAGTGGGCAGTAGTTAGGCAGTAGTTAGCATTCTGGCAGGGGAATTCTGGGAGTTGAAGTTCACACTTCTTAAAGTTGCTAAGGTTGAGAAACTTTATCCAATACCCAAAGTGGTCAGAAAGTTTTCCATTGTTCTGTACTTTAACACTTAAATTGTATAGTGTTAATGGGCGTATACAGCTGTTTATTGAGATACTTTTTTCCCCCAGTGCTTCTTGGAAATAACATCTGATCACAGAATTCTGATATGAGAGAAACATCATTGTAGAACGAGTACTGAGGCTTTTTAAATATCAAAGAACTGAAAAAGGACGATACATGTCAGCTTTTTGGTGCAATGGATCATAAACATCCAACCTCTGGCTTTTCAAAAAGGCCAAAAGCCAGAGTGATTTGTGATCCTGACTACTGTAGAGTAGACAGTTGCCATTTAAGTACATCCCCCCCCCAATACACTATATTTGCCTACATGGTTTTACATTGTTTGTGTTGTTGTTGTTATCTTGCTTTTTCATATACTGTATACACAATTCAAAGCTATGAATATGCCTTATACTCCTGTTTCCTGTCAATCAAATATTTATTATAGTCATAGACCAGCATAAGAAGGGTGGAATACAATTAATAATTTTAACAACTAAAGAATATAAACTACACATTTAAAAAAATGTTTAAAGTCCGTCTATCTGTTTATGTCTATATATCTATATCTAATCAATCAAAAAAACAAAAAATACGAAAGAGGGTAACACCCTCCCCCTGTAAAAATTAATATGTGGCTAACTAAATTTATCATAATACAAAATATTCTGCCTTCTATTTTCCCCACAATAATAATCCTGTGAAATGGGACAGATTGAGAGAGAGAGTTACTGGCCCATAGTCACCCAGCGGCTTTCAATGCCTAACGTGAGACCAGAATTCACAGTCTCCTAGGTTTTAGGTGTTCTGCCCCAGCTACAGACCAGAGAAAACGTAGCACACAAGCAGTTTGTTCACACCTATATTTAAGTGATTAACAACTACTAATAAACTGGCTTAGTAGTGTTAATACAAAAACAAATCTTTAAGCAGTCTTTTCTTGAAAAAGCCAGCTGTTAATTAAACTCGGATGCCAGCTGCACAGGCCGCTTGCACATCACCTCATTGGCCTCGTCTTGGATGGGATCCGCTACCAGCTGCACGGGCTGCTGGCAGGTCACAACATTAGGCCAGCACCTTCACCACTAATGTTATTTTATCCTGTTTTAATTCTATGCCATCTAGAGAATTTGGATTCGGCATCCTATACATCTATCAATTTTAAGTAATTTTGCTAAATACAGGTAGTCCTCGACTTACAACAGTTCATTTAGTGACTGTTCAAAGTTACAACGTCACTGAAAAAAGTGACTTTTGACACCATTTTTGCACACTTATGACCATTGCAGCATCCCCATGGTCACGTGATTTACATTCGTATGCTTGCAAACTGGCTCATATTTATGACGGTTGCAGGGACCAAGGATCATGTGATTATCTTCTGACAAGCAAAGTAAATGGAGAAACCAGATTCACTTAACAACCGTGTTACTAATTTAATAACTGCAGTGATTCACTTAACAAATGTGGCAAGAAAAGCCGTAAAAATGGGGCAAAACTCACTTAACAAATTTCTCGCTTAGGAATATAAATTCTGCACTCAGTTGTGGTCGTAAGTTGAGGACTGACTACCTGTATTTGAATTATGTACTCACTAGGAATCAGTTCCCAAAAGATAAATCAGGTAGGATTTGTGTTATATACTGTATTTTTCGGAGTATAAGATGCACCTTTTTCCCCCCTAAAAGAGGGTGAAAATCTGGGTGCGTCTTATACACCGAATGTATACACCCTAACCCTAACCTCTCAAACCGAGCTTTGCAAGCCTGAAAACAGCCTCTCAAACTGAGCTTTGCAAGGCTGAAAAAGCAGCCTTTAAAACAGACCTTTGCAAGGCTAAAACAACCTCTCAAACCGAGCTTTGCAAGGCTGAAAAAGCAGTCTTTCAAATGGAAAGACCATACTAGCCAGATGGATGCTGGTAGGCAGAATTTTTTTTTCTCATTTTCCTCCCCAAAAACTAAGGTGTGTCTTATACTCCGGTGCGTCTTATACTCCGAAAAATACGGTATTCTCCCCCTAACCTAGCTTTAGATCCTGACTGAAGCCTTGCAAGTTGGAAGATTTCATAGAGTATCTTTGTTTTTCTGACACTGCAAAGAAATCCAGAGATAATAATTTTCTGGCAAAGCCAATATGCAATCTGTGCTATGCAAAATCCAGATAACCTTCCAAATCTCACCTTAGGCATAAATTAGGAAACTTATGAAAAGTTTATCCTGGCAGCTTCCTTTTTTAGTTGTTTTTGGGGCCTTTTTGGCATTTGTCAGCTGGTAACTTGATGGCCATTCTCTTCTAAAAGTGTTGACATTTATGAACTTCTGATTTTAAAAACAGTTAAACAAGATGGGAGACTACTAGAAAATTCAAGGTATGTACACCAAATTGGGAAGGTTTAAAAAAATATGAAAGCCAATGGGAAACTATTTCTTGCACTTTCACTTTGAAATCAACGTGTTTATCAAGTCAGGAGTTCAGTCCATTCCAAAACAAAATGTACTTTTATTTAACCCGGATTAACATTCAACCTAATAATTGCTTATTAACAAAACATTCATTCCTTTCCATCCAATGAAAAAAATGGTCATTTTAAGACAGAGGATGGGAGGGGTTGGTAGAAGGGAGCATCTGGCAAGTTTGGCTGATGAGTCACGTTTTGAACTTCCCATCTTTCCCAAAGAAAACATTTTGTATCAGTTAACTCAGGCTGCATTACAATAAAGAGCTGGGAAAGGTGAGATGAATTTACAATTAGATTATTTAAGGTATGTTATTCAGGACCCCATGTGGTCTGAATCAAAGCCATCTCAAGGGACATTGTATGCACCACAGTATCACTTTTACTTCTGGACTGAAGAAGCTTCTAGGATGAGAAGCGAGATGTCTTCAAAGAAAAAAGCAGAAAGTCCGGTTGGCTCTTGAAAAAGCACCTTTGGGACAACCATGACCTGGATGACTGAGAATCTCCATAGAGATTTACTTCTGGACATTTACTTCCAGCTGGAGTCTGAAGAGCTGCTAGCAATAGCTTAGTGGTGATATTGATGTTGATAGGAGTAGTAAGAAAAAGCGATTTTCATATCAACTTCCTTACGGACATCGAAATTTAAGGGCACAAGAAGACAGAACGTGTAATACAATTGAACTAAATAGCAACAACTACCATAACAAATCAGGGTGATTTAAATCACTCGTCAGGCAGACTTGATTTAATTATTTATACCACAATTTATTCATTAGTCAGGAAGATTCTGTGATTATTTCTAACAAAAGTGCACTCTTGTTTGGTACCTCTTCAATACATATCCTTCCTCTGAGAGAAATGTAATTAAATTTCATTTTTAGTTGGTACATAACGTATAAAGCAATTATGTAGTTAACATTTTATGGATTAATTTTCAGGTGAAAATGGAATGATAAACTTAATGCTAAGCAAGAAGATACATCATTTTACTGCCTTGTAACAAATAAATCCTGTTATCTCCAGCTTTACCCCCCCCCAAAAAAGGGGGGAAGGAAAGGTTATCCGTAAAGGGCTAAAAATGACCTTGAAGGTCTTATAATCCAACTTCCTACCCCAAACAGGAGTCCTTATACCATGCTGGACAAGGAGTTGTCCAATATTTTCTTGAAAATCTTCAATAATGGAGAACCCACCATTTTGGGATCAACTGAAACATGAAGGGAAAAATAGCACTATCATTTATACTTACCCATATTTTTCGGAGTATAAGACTCTCCGGAGTAAAAGATGCACCTTAGTTTTGGGGGAGGAAAATAAGAAAAAAAATTCTGCCTCTGCCTACCATCATCCATCGGTATTCATCTAGGTAGTGTTCTGTCAGTGTGCGAGAGAGTTGAGGGCTGTTTGGAAACTGAAACAGTATTTGCTGTGTGAGCAGCAAGGAGACAGCAAGAAGCCTGGGGCGTCGCTTAGCTCTGCAGCTCTGAGTCTGTGCTGAGCTCTGAAACTTGTGTGCTCTGAAACTGAAACTGAAACTCCCCTCCTCTGCTTGTGTTTTGCTTGTATTTACTACCACATTGGAAAACCTGCTTCGGTGTTGTATATTTACTTCATGTGTTATATTATATATAAAGAGAAGTTATTGAATCCTGCTGAATCAGTTACTTGTGTGTGCTTTCTGGATGTGATTGCTGCTGCAAACTCTGACACGTCCTTGCAGCAAATAGTGAACAGCGAGTCAGCTTCAGCACATTATTGCAGCCTGATTCAGCATGAGCAGCTGATTGGCAAGTGGATTGGCTCCCAGAACACCCCCAATCAGTTGTTCCAGGCTGCAGGGATTGCCACAGACCATCGCCTCCTCTGTGCCTCACATTTTTTGCTACATTTGGTGTATAAGACTCACCCAAATTTTCACCCTCTTTTAGGGGGGGAAGTGTGTCTTATACTCCGAAGAATACAGTATATACCACTCTGTAGTGTTTTATAGCACTCTCTGAGCAGTTTATGATCTCACCATATTGCCCCCAAGAATCTAGGTTCTCATTTTATCAACCATGGAAGGATGGAAAGATGAATCAACCTCGATCTCCATCAGAATTGAACTCCAGACTGTGGGCAGAGTTAGCTTGCAATACTCCATTCTAATCACTGCACCATCAGAGCTCAGAGTTATGTCAGCACATGTTGCTTCTTATGGGAAAGACATCACAAGAATGATGTTCCACAGAGAGGGACATTATAGAAACTCCCCTTTGTTGTTGCATTGAATGAAACGCAACATTCATCTTGCAGAATGTTCTTCAACATTTTCCCCAACTTTCAACTGAACTTGGCTCATAGTTCTAATTCAGCCTTCTTGGTCATCATCCTAGATCTCCTTCTGATCCCATCCCATCCCTTCCCATCTCAGGCACTTGTAAACAATCCTAATATCTGTCCTAAAATCATGTTTGAAAAGAACACCTAATTATAACCCTGATTGCATACAGAGACAGTTGTAATGGCATTAGATGGCTCCATCCTCCAAAAGGAAATATGAAAAAAAGTCAGCTACAGATGAATGAATGATAGATACAGCATATTGGCTGGATAATTCTGGGAAATGAAGTCCACACAACTGAAAGTTGCCAAGGTTAAGGAACACTGAGATACAGAAAGAATAGGTAGCAGTAGAAAAGGTAGCAGGGGAAAAATATTAGTTAAGGTGTCTTACAATAATAACACAGTTCAGAAGTTTATTAAAGTGCACAGTATTTTATTTACTTATTCAATTTGTATGGATGCTCATTTCAATAAGTGATTCTGGGCAGTGAACAGTCTTAAAATAAATTAAAAACAATTTCTCATCATAAATACAAAACGTAAAATATACAGCAACTGAGGAAGATGTCAGACTCAACAGATGTTAGCATAGTCAGGGCCCCAGTCCTGACATATTACTATTATTATAGTATTGCCATTATTGTATATGCAATACAATACACTGAATAAGAACCGGTCTGTAGCATGGAAATGCAATGCAATAGAGATATGCCAGCATCATTTATTATTATTTGTTATCATCACCCTCCTCCTCCAAAATGGTTCAGTACACAGAAGAGGAAAAAAAAAGGCCGAAAATACCTGTTTTGTTGGAAAGACGGAATGACACCATTTTGTCAGAAATATTGCAAACGTTCCTGACTGATGCAATGCAGCTGTAATTGGCGTAGTCCTGAGGTCGAAGATTCTTCAACTTCAGAATCTTGGTTTCACCCTGCATCCAGAAGAAGAAGCATTACCACAGGGCCAAGATCATTATTATAATTCAAGAAAGAACATGCAGGATAATACATGAAGGCAATCTATTCTAAAAGGATAGCCATGTTGCAACTTTCTCCAATTTAGCACTTTCCAGATGTGTTGAAACTGCTACTCAAAGCATCTCTCACAGCCATGGGAGTTGAATGCCAACATATCTGGTGGGCCTCAAGCTGTAAGACAATTACCTTAGTGCAGTGTTTTTTTTCAAACTGGGCAACTTTTAAAATGGACTTCAACTCCCACACTTCCCCATTATGGCTTGGGAATTCTGGAAGTTGAAGTTCACACATCTTAAAAGTTGCCAAGTTTGAAAAACACTGCCTTCACCTATCCAATCAAAATATTTATGGGCTTGTTTTATTTCCAAGCAGAGATTATTTTTCTTGCTTGTCTCTAACTGAAGTTTCGGGAAAGGTGGTCTACTCAAAGGCCCATCCAAATGTCCTCCCTTTCCTTATTGAGTCCTTTTCCTATTATGTCAGTTTCCCTTCTTAAGGGAAAAAAATGCTGCATTGAATAAGAGAGAGAAAGTTACTTGATTCAAACAAGGAAGTGGAATTACACATCACATTAAACAATGGTTTGCTTTTACTATGGCTTTTTAACCAAATCATAATATTTTGTTTCACACCTGAGCCTAAACCAGAAATAATCATTTAGAAACAGTGACTCAGTGTTTAATCCAAAAGAAAACAAATCACTTAAACAACCCAAAGGAAACAAACCATTTAGTATCTTAATGGAATATGTGAACAAACTGCTAGTTTGCCTCTTGGATGTCTTATATTTTATAGCAGTTTTTGAGACAGGTAGAAAGAAACATTTATTGTCCGCTAAGACTAAATTGGAAACACTTCTAAGGCTGTGCAAATCTCACACAAGAGAAACCATGCTTTTTACTGGCAATATTTTGTGTTAGGTAGCAGTTGGTTGTTTACATTTCCAGAATCCTTGCTTTGAGAAATTCTAGTTCCCAATGTATCTGCTACAGTTAAGAGTTATGGGTATTGATTTCAAATTTCCCAGGTCCAGGAATCAACATTCTTCAGTGTAATTGTCAGCCTTCTTGCTAACCAACAGTGAATGTGGAAGCCTTTCAGGCCATGATTCAAGGACACTGCTTCTGCTAAGCCATATACTGCAAAAATTTGAAGGGGTGGGGGAATCTACAATATTTAAAATGTGGGCCATAGGTTCAGCAGAATCAAAAGTCAAACTTTTAATCTTTTTTTTTTTGCATGAATGGGCTGAATGCTTCTTAATCTGGGGCAGAGGATTGATCAACATCTTTATATTCTCCAACATACAACAGCCTTCTCCAACATACCTCCCTAAGACCGATTAGAGCCTACAGAGTAGGTCTGCTGGTGGTCCCGTCAGCCAAACAATGTCGGCTGGCGGGCCCACAAACAAGGGCCTTCTCTGTGGCAGCACCGGCTCTCTGGAATACACTACCCCCGAGATCCGCATTATTCCCACCCTGCCAGCCTTCAAAAAAGCATTAAAAACATGGCTTTGTCGACAGGCCTGGGGCCAATGATTTTAATATAACACCGATTACTCTTGGCCCCATGAATGAATTATTGTATGGTGGTTTTTAAATTGCTGTTTTTAATGTTTTTTAAATGTTTTAATAATTGTTTTAATGCTTTTTATATTTATTGCTGCATGTAAATTTTTATTGTTGTGAGCCCCCAGAGTCTCTGTGGAGTGGGCGGCATACAAATGTGACCAATAAATAAAATAAATAAATATTGTTGTAGAGTATATTGTAGACCACAGGTGTCAAACTCGATCATGTCACGTGACATATCATGACTATTTTGCCTCTGCGGAGCCGGGGTGGGCGTGGTCTACGCATGAGGCATCTGGCCCGCGGGCCACCAGTTTGACACCCCTGTTGTAGACTGTTACAGATCAGTTTAATATTAGGTTAATTTCTTCTGAGCATGACTAATGCTATGCAGAAAGGCATCACCCCAACATATATGATACCAGAGAAAAAAGCTAGAAGGTCTTTGTGTGTAGCTTGAAAACTAAAAGCTACCAGAGAAATGCTACTGAGAGTGTGAAGAACACCCCAGGTATATGTTGCAAAGTGCACTTTAATGACCAACAAGAAGTGATAAAACCCCTCTTCTCAATATACAGTGAGTTTATCCGTTTTTTAAAAAAAATTCAAGAAGACGGAAGATGGAGTGATCTCAGATTGTGAGTACAGATGTATAATGTAATGTACCATTCTGGAAGGTAGGAAGATAGGAGTTCTTGTTCAGGAAATTGTAGTTCTCGTTGTTCAGGAAGGCAGGAGTGTGTTTTTTTGTTGAAAATATAACAAGCTATAATGAGATCTAGAGGAGAATCTATAAATGGCATGAAGTTGAAGCCAGGATATTTATTTAGTTGGCCAAAAGAATGATGCTGCTCTATTCTTATACTGAGAACTTTTTGTACTCAGAACAAGGTTTCAGCACAGGAAATGTGCAGGCCAGTAAAAACCTAGACTTTTTTTATGCTTGCATTAGAAGGGAAGTAATTCACTCCACTAGGCTTTTTAATGTTTTTCCCTTCCTTTTAATCCACAGAAACAATCTGTATTCATTTATATTTGTAAATTGCTTTGAACACTCAGTCCCCTGATTTATGTAGCTTTTAATATAAAATGCCTGGGAACTTGTTTTAAATGCAAATTTCCTCCACAATCATTCCTTCTAACACTAATTTTTCCAGTGTAGGCTTTTAAGACGAACACTTCCCTGATGTAAGCTTTTTTTGTTTTTTTTTTGGTACAGTAATGTAGCTATTGCTGTCTGCACAAAAGGTTTAGTGGGTTTTTGATTAGGAGGAAAGACAAACACAATTGTCACCTGATGTTAGTATTCAGGCAGTTCAAAATCTGCTAACACAATCAGTCTGGGTTAATTTTAAAAGTTTGATTTCAGCCTCAAGTCACATACAGCTCAATACAAGTCCCAGATTCTAATATTTGGTCATTAATTTCACTTATTTATTTATTTATTTATTTTGTGAGATTTATATACTGCCTCACAGTGCAAGCACTCTCTAAGCGGTTTACACCAGTAAGCAATGTATATTTATATTGCCCCCAACAATCTGGGTCCTCATTTTACCTACCTCGGAAGGATGGAAGGCTGAGTCAACCTTGAGCCGGTGAGATTTGAACCGCTGACCTGTGGATCAGTGTCAGCTAAAGTGGCCTGCAGTACCTGCCTCTAACCGCTGCGCCACCTCGGTTCTTTATTATAGGTTTGCAGGAGTTGGGGCAAGGATGGGAGCTCACCCCATCATACCGTGTTTATAACTATTTACAAATTCCCAAATCTACTATTTGGGCTTCTACTTTTAGGAAGGCTATTTCATTCTATTTTGTATACTCTTATCTGATATTAATTCTCTGGATTTAAGCAGCAACAAGTCATGTTCAACCTCTGTTGGTTTTGCTAAGCAAAACCAGTATTTTCTGGCTTTCTAAGAAAACAGCAGAGAATGGATCTGATATTTCTGAAAACATTTTTGGCAGTCACCCATTCAAATGCTAACTAGACATTTGCTAACTAACTTTGCTATTAATCATTTAAGCAGAGGAATTATTGACGCAGCATCCGACTTCTCAACACTAACCAACACCCCTTCTCCCCATCCTGCAAGCTTTTAAAATGGGGAGTGATTTTGGTGAATCCAGGTACAGTAAGGTAACTCTGAAGTCATAGAGAGTGAGTTGGGCGACTATTTAATTTTCTTAAATAAATAAAATAGATCCAGTGTTTGGAGGACCTGTGCCTGTTTCTTGGCTGTTCTAGTGCACAGATTCACCTTAGTCTGGGGGTGTGCATCAGGGGTGCGTTCCGGATTCTTCTACTGCCAGTTTGCTGAGGGACGCACTGCGTGAGCGGCTATGTGTTGCGCACTGCGCGCGCACATGCACAGTACAAAAAAAAGATGGTGGTGCCTACGCCACCACCGAGAGAACCGGCTCGGGGGCGTGGCAGGCCTGGGTCACTGCCAGTTCCAGCGACCCAGGTCTCCAAGTTACTAATGGTTCTATAGAACCTGTCCCAACCAGTTTGGAACCCACCTCTGGTGTGCATGATGGGAAAGCGAATCTGGTTCTATTGAGATAGAATTGGAATGAAGGAAGGATGTACATAAGCTAAGTTGTGCTCTGACACTGTAGAAAGGAATTGGGAGGTGGAAAGGTATTTACAGGGAAGTTATCTATTTTCTGTTTGATCACTGGGAGAAGAAAGTCTGCTGGAGACCCAAGCAGGTGAGTCAGTGCTAGAAATTGTATCTGCCTCAGTAGACACAGATTCTTTCGTATGCCTCTGCTTTCTTAGCCAACTACAATGCTAGCTGTGACCACAATGTTTGGACACAATGGAGCTATGGCTGTACAAGAGGAAATCAGCAGGGGTACAGGCAAAGAAAAGGCAGAAACAAGCCATCCAGGTCACATCAAATCAATTTTTATTGACTTACACATGTGCTTTGTGCTCTGGAATGTACAAGGCTGCTTTGAAGATTCAATGTACATTGTTTGTTGCATCTTTGGAAGGAGGCCATGTTGAAGTAGAGTTTGAACTACAGATATTAGTCCTTGACATAGAGCCATTCATTTAGCAACAGTTTGAAGCTACGACAACGCTGAAAAAAGCCACTTCCAACCTGTTCCTACACTTTACAACCGTAACGGCATCCAAACAGTCACATAATCCAAATGTGGGTGCTTGGCAACTAGCATCTATTTACAAAAGTTGCAGCATCCTAGATGATTGGCATTTGCAAGCTTCCCAGTTGGCTTCCAGCAAGCAAAGTTGGTGAAGGAAGCTGGATTTGCTGAACGGTCACACGATTCACTTATCAATTGCAACAATCCGCTTACCAACCATGGAAAAAAGGTCATAAAATCAGATATGGCTCACTTAACAACCACCTTGCTTAGCAATGGAAATTCTGATCCCAATTGTGTATGTAAGTTGAGGACTACCTGTAATCTGAAGATGCAGAGGTCAAGTTGTTCTCATTTAAACATGGTTTCCTAGGTCAACTTACTTTTAGACAGAGTGAGCAACACTGGGCCCATTGTTGCTACTGTTCACCCTCCCTTTACCATAGGAAAGCTTGCCTGACACGATTTCCACCACATGCCATCAAACACAAAGAGCCATTTTTAATAAAGTGAAATAGGTCAAGTTAATCTCCAAATATGAAGGCATATGACAAGAATATTCAAGTTTAAAATTTGAGGTTCATTTGCTAGAATTAGAATTAGAATAACAGAGGTGGAAGGGACCTTGGAGGTCTTCTAGTCCAACCCCCTGCTTAGGCAGGAAACCCTATAGCATTTCAGACAAATGGTTGTCCAATCTCTTCTTAAAAACTTCCAGTGTTGGAGCATTCACAACTTCTGGAGGCAAGTTGTTCCACTGATTAATTGTTCTAACTGTCAGGAAATTTCTCCTTAGTTCCAAGTTGCTTCTCTCCTTGATTAGTTTCCACCCATTGCTTTTTGTTCTACCCTCAGGTGCTTTGGAGAATAGTTGACTCCCTCTTCTTTGTGGCAGCCCCTGAGATATTGGAACACTGCTATCATGTCTCCCCTAGTTCTTCTTTTCATCAAACTAGACATACCCAATTCCAGCAACCGTTCTTTATATGTTTTAGCCTAACAGTCCCCTAATCATCTTTGTTGCTCTTCTCTGCACTCTTTCTAGAGTCTCAAAATCTTTTTTTACATTGTGGCGACCAAAACTGGATGCAGTATTCCAAGTGTGCTAGACCAAGAGAAGGCAACATGGTGTCCATGAGACAACAGCACTCTCAAAAGGAGCACATCATTTGTCATGCTGCAAGTTAAAACATTATCTTTTTAGAGTATAACAAGGTAAAGAATGCCAGTAGGACATGGCATCTAGAACCCTTTCCAAGCCCTTAATTATAGTTCCACACTGGGTCATTTGACCAAGAGAGAGAACCAAGCAGTTAGTTGTATTCCAGGCCATTAACTATTCCTGAACAATTATCCTGATGATGGACCAGGAGGTGACATAGAGAGAGCCCACAGAGATGTTAACAATTGAAGGCTGAACCCAGGGTTTGGTATACCGTAAATGTATCCCCAACTCTGAAAATAGGCCAACAGAGGTAAGATGGAGTGGTTGCAAGCATGTAAGGAGATGAATTGGGGGTGGGTGGGATAATACAGTATATTGTTTCATATTCTTCAGGGCATAGGCTTGGATAATTGAGGGATGGCCTATCTCTCTCTGTTTCTGCCCAGCCAGTTTGATTTGGCAGAGTTGGTGCATTCCATGGGCCACCATCTAAGTAATGCCATCTATTGGGTTCCCAGAAGTGTGCCTTCTTTGTGGCAGGATCTGCCCTCTGGAATGAAGTCCTGCCCTTTCAAGATTTGAACATCTCCCACCCTACTGGTATCTTGAAGGACCTTAAAAACTTGGCTCTTCATGTAGGCCTTTGGTGAGGACAATTTCTTTCTTTTTCCCCCACTCTGGGTTTGTTTTCTTTCCCCTTGTATTTTTTTCCTTCCGCTGTTTTTGTATTGTTCTTTGTTTTTTAACTGTCTGTAATAATTATAAACTGTCCAGAGTTGCTAATGATCTGGCAGCATATACATTTAATAAAGTATTATGGCTACACAATTAGTATCTTTTCACAACAATGTGAAGTCACAGCTGAGAATCTTAATATATCAGGGTAATGTATGTGTGATCCAAGCAGTGTGGCCTTTTGTAATTGACGCACATAAATTTTGTCCATGTGCCAATTTTCTAAATGCTATCCAATAGTTTTTGGTATGGTGCCCAATGTGCTGAGAAATTGGAGCATTTCATGGAGGACAGCAACCATGAAGGGACTGAGCACATTTAGCATGAGGAAACGACCATGGGGAGACATAGCTGACTTCAAGTATTAGAAGGTATGTCATGTAGAAGATGGAGTAGAATTGATCAGGTGGTTTATGAAATAAAGACAAGAAACAATGGATTTAAATTACAAGAAATAGATTTTAATTAGACTTCACAGGAAGCTTTTAAACAGAAGCTAAATAAGCTATCTGTAGGGAATGCTGTAGTAGTAAATTCTGTTTAGTTCAGAGCATTAGGTCAGATGATCTGCAAGATCCCTTTCAATATACTCTTGATCCCATGAAATGTGAAAAGTTAGGAAGATTGTTGACTACCATAGATGTGATTCCACAATCAAGGGTAGAATAATTACAGTCATTCCTCAGTATGATAAGGGCAAGCATTCTACAACCCCCTTATAAGAATCCCACCAATGGTTTGATCTTTTCTACCACCATGAATGAAAATGGTTAAAATGAAAATGGAAAATAACATTTTGACATAGCACTAGTTGAAATTAATACATTTGAACATGAAATATTTTAATTTACAGTGAGAAATTATCAACTGTATTGGCAGGATTGGGACCAGATTAGACAATAATCATGTTACCCAACCCCAACTCCCCCATTAATTTTCATAATCATTCCATATTGTAATTGCAGTGCTCAATTATGAGATTACATTAGCTGTGTTTGTGCTAATTAAGCCATTAGGCATAATATGTCTAATTACTCAAATTGGCTGAAAAATATTTTAATAAATGATGGAAATTTTCACAGTGTGGATTGAATTTAAACTTGGGGGATCAGCTCTAAATTTTGCTTTGGAATTGGCTGGCCTTTTGCTCCCTCTGTACGCTAGCAGTTTGTGGAATTGTATTGCACCACTGAGATGTGAAACTAAATAGTTTTGAATTGAATAGCTCCTATTCCTAGAAGAATACATCACATTAATTGCAGGGCCAAACAAAATTGTTTCTTCCCAGCTTGTTTTGCTTTGGAATGCACTCATTAATAAGATAATTTTCCTCTATTTTTAAGGTATTTAAAAATAAATGTACAATCATTACATTTATATAATATTTTGACTATTATTGCTACTTCTCTTTCAAAATATTCATTTCAAAGCATTCTACATCTCACAAAACAAACCTTATTTTATGAATGGAGAACGAGACACTGCATATAGAGTCTCATTTTCAAACTATATTTCATTCCAGTAGGTGCTGATCCATTGATCTATTGGATTTTGTTCAAATTTGATTTTCAATTGACCCCTGATTCTTCTTAAAGCCACAGAAGTCATGGCTTGGCCATTCTAGTGGCTAATAAATTCTTGGCCCCATGCATAACCCCAATTGAATGAGGCTTTATATGCCTGGATTACATGGCATAGTTGCTGATTCTTACAGATTTATTATTATTGTTGCTCGCACAATCAGACAGATGTTGAGACTGGATTTGGCATTTTTATCACCTATTGAGTTCTTCCTAAACACCTAGGATAAGCAGATTATGATTATTATATACATAACAAAGTGAAATCACAGCTGCCAGTTCTTTAGCTTTTGATGGCCTTAGCACAAATCAAGTTCTTCCCAAGAATGTAGAATATATCCTAATATATCAGCATGGCAGTGGTAGGTTGCTACCGGTTCACCCCACATCACATTTTGAGATGAACAATCAGATATTCTAGGCCACAAATTGAAATCCTAACATACATTTTAGGAATGTAAAGAAAGTACAACTTCCTGTAAGGCTTTTTTTTTTTACTTCCTTAGATTCCTGCCCTCCTTTTTTCTTTGTCTCCATTTAAATTATTAAGTTTATTCTCAACAGTCTCATTTTGCAAGATTCAGTATTAAAGAATAGACTGGTTTTTTACAATGTGCAACTCAGAATAAACTGAGTCACCCTGTGTGATTAGGTCTCTCTCTCTCTCTCTCTCTCTCTCTCTCTCTTTCTCTCTCTCTCTCTCTCTCTCTCTCTTTCTCTCTCTCTCTCTCTCTCTCTCTCTCTCTCTCTCTCTCTCTCTCTCTCTCTCTCTTTCTTTCTTTCTTTCTTGCTATCATCTCTCTCTCCCTTTCTTTCTTTCTTTCTATCATCTCTCTCCCCCTTTCTTTCTTTCTTTCTTTCTTTCTTTCTTTCTTTCTTTCTTTCTTTCATCTCTCTATCATTTCTATCTATCTACAATATCTATCTATCTATCTATCTATCTATCTATCTATCTATCTATCTATCTATCTATCTATCTATCTATCTATCTATCTATCTATCTATCATCTATCTATCTATCTATCTATATCCATCTATCCATCTATCCATCTATCATCATCTTCATCTCTATCTCTATCTATCTCTGTCTTCGATCTCTATCTCTCTATCTTCTACCTATCTCTATATCATCTCCTCTAAATTTAAGATAATTTTGCAACTGATTGCGAGAAAGATTTTACAAAATCTTTAACTGCTTTGTTTGTCAACATATAAACCTTGTCTATTTAGCCTTGAATTACACATTCAGTCTAGCAGAAGGTCCTCTGGATAATTGCTTATTCTACGCCTACGTATTCAAGATTTTTTTTTCTGTCCTCTGAAAGAAGTGCTATAATATGCTTTCTAAATGCAAGGTATATACCACTGAGATTTAAGCCAACCTATACAGGAATACGTGGGAAATGCAAGTATAATTCCTAAACCTTTAATTACACCTTGTCCTTTTTATAAACATCTATTCTATCTCCTACTTGCCTAGAGAAAGAGAGAGAAACTAATTCAAGCTGACCTCTGGTAAATATAGAAAGGTTAGTGATAAGCCTTCAGTTATCAACGTGGCAACTTGATTTGTTCATTAAATTCAAAGCACCAAATGAATCCCAGGCAGCAACCTGAAAACCAAACACTTTGCAAAATGGAATCTAATTTAATGTGACACATCATATAACCCAGCAAGAACTTATCTAATAAAGGAGATAATAATAAACATTTCCGTATCATGGCATTATTAGGCAAGGAATGCTGGCTCACAAGGAGCCCTTCAGTTTTAATTAAATGCTCACGGAGAATTGGTTGGCCTATTTGCATCCATTTCCACAACAACAACAACAAAATTGCAACATGGCAATGAAATATTAAGTTAAAGCTCAATCCCTATGACTATGTTTGACAGGAAAGTTTCACCAGGCTGGAACCTTGGACAAGAAAAGATTTGGGTCCTTCAAATGTTATATTGGTCTTTTCACAACCTAAGATTCATGTGTATCACATAAGAATCTCTCACCAGAATCTCTTGAAAGTGCCTCGACACAGTTAATTAGGAACATCTATTAGCCCACCAGCCTATCTATTCTGTTGAAAATAATACCAAACAAATATGTTATTTTTAGGATGAACAACCTAGATGAGCAAATTGTTTTGATCATGGTGTCTTCGATGTTCCAAATAAAGACATAAAGACAAACTCTCTTTCCTCGGCTACTCTATCTCTAAAGATTGGTAGTCATAGATATACTGTTTCTAACTGTGAAAGCAGAATGTTGCCAGTGGTTAAAATGTAGCATTGCAGGCTAACTCTGCTGACTGCCAAGAGTTCGATCCTAGCTCAAGATTGACTCAGCCTTACATCCTTCTATGGTTGGTAAAATGAGGACCCAAATTGTTGAGGGCAATATGCTGATCTGTAATCTGCTTAGACAGCGCTATAAAGCACTATAGCTTTATATAAACTATAAACCAGCTAGCAGTACCTGAACACGCTTGTAACTGGATCATAAGCTTCCTAACAAACATGAAGCAGCAGGTGAAGTTAAGCAGAATCACATCAGATACCTGTACAATTAGCACAGGGGCTCCCCAAGGCTGTGTACTCTCTCCACTTCTCTTCTCTCTCTATACCAATGACTGAATCTCTAACAATCCATCTGTTAAACTACTGAAGTCCACAGATGACACAACAGTGATTGGCCTCATTGGAGACAATGATGAGTCCGCATACAGACGGGAGGTTGAACAACTAACCTTGTGGTGCGACCGGAACAATCTGGAACTGAACACACTCAAAACCGTAGAAATGGTGGTAGACTTTAGGAGAAACCCTCCCATACTTCCACCTCTTACAATACTAGACAACATAGTATCAACAATAGTGACCTTCAAATTTATAGGTTCTACCATATCGCAAGATCTAAAATGGACACCTAACATCAAAAATGTCATCAAAAAATCACAACAAAGAATGTTCTGTCTGCGCCAACTCAGAAATCTCAAACTGCCCAAGGAGCTGCTGATATAGTTCTACAGAGGAATTATTGAGTCTGTCATCTGCACCTCTATAACTGTCTGGTTTGGTTCTGCAACCCAACAAGACAGACACAGACTTCAGAGGATAATTAGAACTGCAGAAAAAACAATTGCTACCAACCTGCCTTCCATTGAGGACCTGTATACTGCACATATACAGTATACAGAGGGCTGTGAAAATATTTACAGACCCCTCACATCCTGGACACAAACTGTTTCAACTCCTATCCTCAAAACGACGCTATAGAGCACTGCACACCAGAACAACTAGACACAAGAACAGCTTTTTTCCAGAACACCATCACTCTGTTAAACAAATAATTCCCTCAACACTGTCAAACTATTTACTAAGTCTGCACTACTATCAATCTTCTCATCCTTCCCATCACCCATCTCCTCCCACTAATGACTGTATGACTGTAACTTTGTTGCTTGTATCCTTACAATTTATATTGACTGGTTCCTAATATGATTTGATTGCTTATTTGTACCCAGACTATCAATAAGTGTTGTACCTTATGATTCTTGATAAATGTATCTTGTCTTTTTATGTACACTGAGAGCAAATGCACCAAAGACAAATTCCTTGTGTGTCCAATCACACTTGGCCAATAAAATTCTATTCTATTCTATTCTATTCTATTCTATTCTATTCTATTCTATTCTATTCTATTCTATTCTATTCTATTCTATTCTATTCTATTCTATTCTATTCAGTGGTATATAAGTCTAAGTGCTATTGCTATGATGCCCATTTAATTATTTTAATGAAATCCTGGCTTGTGGCAGATATCTTCAGAGAACAGAGGTCACATCACAAAATTCTTAGTTAGTATTATGGTAACAGTTAGAAAAAGATAAAGGTTTCCCCTGTCCAGTCATGTTTGACTCTAGGGGGTAATGCTCATCTCTGTTTCTTAGCCAAGGGAGCCAGCATTGTCCGAAGACCTTTCCATGGTTATATAGCCAGCATGACTATACGCCAAGGTGCAGGGAACACTGTTACATTCTCACTGAAGTGGTACCTATTTATCTACTCACATTTGCATACTTTCAAACAGCTAGGTGGGCAGGAGCTGAAGCAAGGATGGAAGCTCACCCCGTCCTGGGGCACTCAGATCTCGAACCCAGGCTGCCAGCTTTCCAGCTGACAAGCTCAGCATCTTTAACCACTGAGACATTGTGCCCCCTAACACTAAATCAATTAATGTTCATTATTAACTATCAGCAATTCTTAACTAACAATTACTGGTTAGTTAACAATTCAACTGAATTGCTCTATGAGAAGTTGCTTCAAAATGGCATTGTGTTTATGAGTACTGAGCTTCTGATCCTTTCCATTCCATTTTCATTTTCTCCTCCTTTCTCTACTATGTTTAGTTTTCCCTTGGAAATCTTCATATGTTCCTATTTAATTTAATTTAATTTAATTTAATTTAATTTAATTTAATTTAATGGATTTCTATGCCGCCCACTCCCTGGGGACTCTGGGCGGCTCACAACATGTTAGATTCCATTACAAAATAAAATGCAATAATTAAAATATATAACAATATCAAATACAATAATTTAAAAAATACAACAAATACAAAAGTTAAAAAGAGTATCTCATTACCATCATGGGGGGAGACCCTTATTTAATCTAGTTGGTCTCACTTTCACCCCGCCTGCCGGAAGAGCCAAGTTTTTATTGCTTTCCGGAAGGCCAGTAGGGTGGGGATGGTCCTGATCTCCGGGGGAAGCTGGTTCCACAGGGAGGGAGCTCCCACAGAGAAGGCCCTCCCCCTCGGTCCCGCCAGCCAACATTGTTTGGTCGACGGGACCTGGAGGATAGTATTAAGATAGTAAGATAAGTATTATTTTAAAAGTTAATGAAATCTGGGTGCTTGGCAACTGGCGTGTATTTATGACAGTTACAACATCTTGAGGTCCTCTGATCGCTATCTGCAGCCTTTCCAGGGGCTTCTGCCAAGCAAAGCCAATGGAGGAAGCTGGTTTCACTTAAATGTGTGATTCCCTTAATGACCACAGGAAAATATGGTAGTAAAATCGGATTTACTTAACGACCTCATCATTTAGCAATGGAAGTCCTGGTCCCAATTTTTGTAATTATGCCCAGGAGTATTTTGATAAATCCATTCTCCCTTGAGTGTACAATGAGCGTTTTAGCAATAAAGTGAAATAAAAAAGTTTTTTTTGTACTAAAATATTATTATACTGCTAGGTTAAAAGAGCCCAAATTTGTATGAAAAGATCTAAAAAATTACCATAGCCAGCATCTATATAATGAAATCACTAATGCATACTTATATCAAAGCTGGTAAAGTAATGTATTCAACAGATATAGCTAAACAACAAACAAGGTGGGAAAAATCTGAGGTACCCATTACATGCAACAGAACTGACTTCAGTATATGTTCTTGTTTTATACTCTTCTTTGTCTAATATTCAATAGTTTGGGACTTGTTTTTGATAGATGTCCAAGAGCAGAGTGTAAAAGTAGTGCATTTTCTCTCCCAAGTCATAGAATATGCTAATCTCAAACAACTTTATGCATATACTGTATATTTTCCTGAGATAGTTAACATGTAAATTTCTGGAATAACTCCAGAAATTTTAACTTTCACAGCAACATTTCTTCCATTTTTCAGATATCTACTTAGGTAAAGCAAGAAATATATGTTCCCACATTTTAAATTTTTTCCTGGCTCTGGGTTCCATTGATACTGTATAGAAATACTAGAGTCTGGATAAAGGATATAGGTTGCTTTCTATCTCATTAAACATTCTCTTTTACGTCCCAGAATCTTTTGTTTGTTTGTTTGTTTGTTTGTTTGATTGATTGATTGGCTTGTGATCAAATATTTCTTGTAAATTTTCTGTCTTTGACTCACCAGTATTCTTTTGTTCACATGGGCAGAAGTAGCAATCTAGATGGCAAGATTCTAATCTAGAACAATACTTTTTATTCAATCCTATGTATGTATGTGTGTATGTATGTATGTATATATGTATGTATGTATGTATGTATGTATGTATGTATCAGTGGTGGGGTTCAATTTTTTTACTACTGGTTCTGTGGGCGTGGCTTGGTGGGCGTGGTGTGGCTTGGTGGGCGTGGCAGGGGAAGGATACTGCAAAATCTCCATTCCCTCCCCACTCCAAGGAAAGGTTACTGCAAAATCCCCATTTCCTCCTGATCAGCTGGGATTCAGGAGGCAGAGAATCGTTGGGGGCAGGGCCAGTCAGAGGTGGTATTTACCGGTTCTCCGAATTACTCAAAATTTCCGCTACCGGTTCTCCAGAACTGGTCAGAACCTGCTGAAACACACCTCTGGGTTTATGTATGTATGTATGTATGTATGTATGTATGTATGTATGTATGTATGTATGTATGTATTCCACGTTTATTGTTTTTACAAATAACTCAAGGTGGGGAACATACTGTATCCAATACACCTTTCTCCTTTTATTTTCTCCATAATGAATTACGCTAGTCCAAGATCACCGATCTGGCTTTCAGGGCTGAGGCAGGAGTAAAATTCGTGGTCTCTCACTTTCTAGCCTGATGCCTTAACAACTAGACCAAACTGACTCTTATACTTAACCTTCACAATTACTTTACAGATTAAGGCTGAAAGCAGTTTTCCCTATATTGGGATAATCACAGGTAAATAAATCCTATTGAGTAAACTCTATTTATATGGGATATTACTCTATAGGACCTGCTAATTAATCCAGCATGCAAAATATGAATATAGAATAGCATGACTTTTCTATGATTTCACTCAGATGGTGGTTAGTGCAATAGAACAGAGAGATAGAGAGTCAAATCCCTTCTCACCCTACGATTCCAGCCTCCTTATTTTTCTGCAATATAAAGCTGTCAAGTATAATGAAGGACAAAAGCAGTGGGGCTTTCCAAGCCATTAGTTGAAAATTATCTACAAAAGTTGCAAGTGGTTTTGTGCTTGGGTGCTGATTATACACTCAGCATCTCATTTGTTTCCTTTCACAGATTCTTATGACTTGATCCCAGGAGTTGGCAAAGAAGTAGGTAGAGTCAACCCTTGTTCACGGCCCTGATAGCTTGCACACTTACAATCTCTAGGTCTAGCTTGCAATGTTGCGTGTATTGTTAGCCATTCATGAATAATGATAGACCATCAAGCTATTCCTTACCGCCTGTTGGGGGGGAAGGAAACACCCGAAAACAGGGGCAGCCTCTCAGTCTACTTGGGCACAATTCATACTTGCTTCCTTCTTTTAAATCTCTATCTGCATCCAAAGAGGGGCTGCTATGAGCCTTCTTGCTGGATTTTATAACCTAGGTTGGTTACCTTTTGGATCCCACATCAGCAGTGTGGCAAGACAGGGTAGCCCAGCAGAACCCATAGGGGAGGAACTGAGCAAAGCGATACCCATTTCCTCTCTTACGTCAGCAAAAGTAGTTTAAACATTTTTGCTACAGATTCTCTTGTGGGCAAATCTGGGAGTGGTTCTTTCCCCAAGGGGGGAAAAAGGAGAGAGAGAGAGAGGGAGAGAGTGGGGGAGAGGGAGAGGAAGAGGGGGAGAGAGAAGGAGAGAGAGGGGGGGGAGAGAGGGAGGGAGAGGGAGGGAGGGAGAGAGGGAGGGAGGAGGAGAGAGGAAAGAGAGAGAGGTGAGACAGGGTGCAAATTGCAGTTCTTTTTATGGTATACATGGCTGTCTTCTTTAACTTTACCTACAGCTAACTATGTCTGTTGCCATTATATAGTACATATAGGAATTCATTTCTAATCTGTGGAACTCAGGCCTATGTGGCAAGCACAGATTCTTTAAATAGTTTTTAAGCACAATGGTTCTATGGTGCTCATTGTAGGAGTACTTTTCCTAAGATTGGGAAAAATTACAAGCATTTCCCCCACTATAATGTGTTTTTTACTCTAGCAATAGCAATAGCCATAGCACTTAAGACTTATATACCCCTTCAAGGTATATAGGTGCTGTACAGCTCTCTCTAAGTGGTTTACAGCAGGGTGAAATTCAAAAAAATTCCCTACCGGTTCTGTGGGCATGGCTTGGTGGGCGTGGAAGGGGAAGGATATTGCAAAATCTCCATTCCCTCCCCACTCCTGGGGGAAGGATATTGCAAAATCTCCATTCCCACCCCACTCTGGGGCCAGCCAGAGGGGGTATTTGCCGGTTCGCTGAACTACTCAAAATTTCCACTACTGGTTCTCCAGAACCTGTCAGAACCTGCTGAATTTCACCCCTGGTTTACAGAGTCAGCATATTCCCCCCAACAATCTGACTCCTCATTGTACCAACTTCGAAAGGATAGAAGGCTGAGTCAACTTTGAGCCAAACAGGGTCAAACTCCAGACTATGGGCAAAGTTAGCCTGCAATTCTGCATTCTAACCACTGTGCCACCCTATATTTGTATATTTAGAATATGTACTCCTCCCATCACATTCTTCTGTCCTGTATATATATATATATATATATATATATATATATATATATATATATATATATATATATATATATATATATATATATATATATATATATATATATATATGTGTGTGTGTGTGTGTGTGTGTGTGTGTGTGTGTGTGTGTGTGTGTGTGTGTGTGTGTGTGTGTGTGTGTGTGTGTGTGTGTGTGTGTGTGTGTGTGTGTGTGTGTGTGTGTGTGTATATGTATATGTATATGTATATGTATATGTATATGTATATGTATATGTATATGTATATGTATATGTATATGTATATATATATATACATATACATATATATACATATATATATATATATACACACATATATATATATTGTTCAGCACAAAAGACATCACAATATTTTTAAAAAAAAAAATTAAAAATGCATTTTGGGCATTATTACCAGTAAGTGTCCAGATTGCAGAAATTTTAATTGATTTTTTTGTGGTATTAAGGATAAAAAAAATGATCCTCAATACCACTTAGTAATGAAATTATTTAAAAATTACAATTACTTTGTAATGGACATCATAGTTTGAAGAGGAAATATGATTATTTTATATATAAAACACTGGGGGGAAAATAATGACAAAAGTATGACTGTACCTTGATCCCTACCTGCGTAAAGAAGGGCTCATAAATTTCAACACCTTTGTCGGATCCTTGTAATAGCACCTCTTGCCCTCGCCTCCAACTGTACCGAACAGGTGGGTTGGAATTGGCTACACACCTAAGAAACACAGTTCTCTCGTAGTAAAACTGTTCTTTTGCTTCACCTATACTCTGGTGGACTGTCACAATTGGATCATCCAAATCTGGGAACACAAAGAAAGAAAAAAGCAAAAGATTAAAACAGGACAAAAAAAACCCTTGATTCATTCTCATTCTCATTCTCATTCTCATTCTCATTCTCATTCTCATTCTCATTCTCATTCTCATTCTCATTCTCATTCTCATTCTCATTCTCTCTCTCTCTCTCTCTCTCTCTCTCTCTCTCTCTCTCTCTCTCTCTCTCTCTCTCTCTCTCTCTCTCTGTGTGTGTGTGTGTGTGTGTGTTTGTGTGTGTGTTTGTGTGTGTGTGAAACAGATAGTAACAATGCAACTGCTTTGTTCATTCAAGCAGGACGTTTGAGTGCTTAGACATGAAAAGTCTGGCTTTGAATCCTTGTTTTTCCAAACATGGTGATGACAGTTGTATTGCTGAAAAAGAGGATTCGCCCAAATTCACATGAATTTGGCATGGAAAGATGGCTGAGAATATTATTTTTTAATTTGCTTTGGGTTTTTTTCTGTTTTTGCTTTGTTAAGAACTAATCGATATTCATGGATTTATTTATAAATGGAATCCTGATGAAGACCTAATGTGAGATCCAACCAACTGTAAATATGTCTTCATTTCTTAAGAAATATTTTGCTGGAATATTCTCCCTTCAAATGTCAAGGAATGGGATTTTTACAAGAGATCCTTCAAAGTTTTCAATTAATTCATTCCTCTATCTCTCTAGTGAAGTCTTGTCTGACTTGGTTGCCTTGTTTTTGGACAACAAATTCCATAATTTACAATATATATAGTACCCCCTAGTAATTATAGGAGTTGTCTTTTCACACATCGTGAGAATTCCAGCTTAGGTTAAACTGCTACCCTTCCATTTGAATCGTTATCAACATTTTCATGTCCCAAATTCAATGTATCAATGATACATTTTTAATATATTAGTTACCGTATTTTTCGGAGTAGAAGACGCACCTTTTTCCTCCCTAAAAGTAGCTGAAAATTTGGGTGCATCTTATACTTCGAATGTAGCTTTTTTTTTCCAGCCCTAACTAGGTGCTAACAGATCTTCCCAGCTCTTACCTTGCAGGCTTTTTCATTGTTACTCTCTCCAAAGAATGTTTTTCCAGCCCTAAGTCTTTGCAGAATTTTTTTTCATTGCTCTACTTGCTCCAAATAAGTTTTTTTCTAGCCCTAACCAGGTGCTAACTATCTTCCCAGCTCTTACCGGCTTGCAGGCTCTTTCATTGTTACTCTCTCAGAAGAATGTTTTTCCAGCCCTAAGTCTTTGCAGGTTTTTTTTCATTGCTCTACTTGCTCTGAATAAGTTTTTTTCTAGCCCTAACTAGGTGCTAACGATCTTCCCAGCTCTTACTGGCTTGCAGGCTCTTTCATTGTTACTCTCTCAGAAGAAGGTTTTTTTAAGTCCTAACCAGGGGATAAAATAATGAGCTGAAGCTGACCAGACTAAGGATGCTAGCCAGATGAATACCTGGTAGGCAGATTGTTTTCCCCTATTTTCCTCCCCAAAAACTAAGATGCGTCTTATACTCCGGTGCATCTTATACTCCAAAAAATACAGTATTTTTATCCAGCGTGGTTGACAATAAGCATATTTTTTATATCTTTTAAATTGGTCTCTTTCCAGTCATTAGCTCATTTAATATTTGACTTTTGAACACGTTACCTATACAGGAGAATTCATAACTACCGAATGTGAGAGGAGATCAGTGAGATCAATGGACAGATCATCCATTTGATTTGTGTGAGTATGACACCAATTCATTGATTTTAGGGGGATCACGACACTGCAGTTTAAGAAGCCTGTCTTAAGCCCATAAAATTCACTGGGTGCATTTCAGTTTTTGATGTGCGCCTTGTCTGATTTATAACTTCCCAGACTTCAGTTTTCATCAGCACAATAGATTCATGTGCAAAGCATATCCCATTCATAAGATAAAAAGTCTTCTGCAAGTGCCAGGAAGATAAAGAAAGAACCTTGACAAAGCCAAATTACAACATAAAACTAGTATTCCAAGGGGTCTAGAATACAGTATGACACATGTTACAAATTATTTTGATCTAGGGATTCCAGCCAATGAACAATATTAATCAGGTAGCCAATTCAGGCTAACCCTACTCCCACCCCATGCCATTATTATTTTTCCAAGTGGTATTTTCAATGTTCTAGGCCTCCTGAAAGTCAATGAGCATGGTCAGTTCTTACAAAGATCTTACAATATCCGAACAGCCAGGATGTTTACTCAAACATAAAAGAAGAATTGCATTTTTTATAGATTGTTCAATTTTTCTTCCAAACGAACAAGATGCTTGCTCCTGAGTTTGCTATTAATGACAAGTATTGGTGAGAATGGACTTGCACAAAATGCCAAGGTTCCCTCCGTCCCATTAATAGAAGCCTCTCCATTTGGTGATCTAACCAAGTTTCTCTTCAGGATTTACAACAAATCTCCCCCACTCTTACAGCTATCTATGTTGGCTGTACGAGGCAATAAACTTCAATGTGAACTTTCTCAGTTAAATTTACTTAAATCTGGAGAGACCTCACCTGAATTGTAGCCATAATGAAACAGGATCTTGAAGAAGAGACAGAAAAATGAATTTATGTTGAAGGAGCAATAAGACTTAGAAGCTTAAGTAAATGTAGGTAAGCCAAGAAATAAGATCAGTGTGAGAAAAGCCCATCAGGCTTTCATGGCTGAATGCTTCTTGTAAAGAGTTTCTTGGTTATAGGGTCAAAGGGTTGCGAGTCAGATAAATGAGGTGAAAATGAATCATATATTCTGTGCATAGGCATTATATAGCAATAGCACTTTACTTATATACCGCTTCATAGTGCTTTACAGCCCTCTCTAAGCGGTTTACAGAGTTCAGCATATTGCCCCCAACAATCTGGGTCCTCATTTTACCGACCTCGGAAGGATGGAAGGCTGAGTCAACCTTGAGCGTAGTGAGATTTGAACAGCTGAACTGCTGAACTAGCAGTCAGCCTGCAGTCGCAGCATTTAACCACTGCACCACTTCAGCTCTTATACACAGGTAGGCATCCATGCAGTATCCAGGAGGGGATAAGGAGATATGTATAAAAGCCAAGCTTGCAAAAAAAATATTTTCAGATAAATTTCTTTTTGGAATAATGAATGCTGAATTGTCTGGACACATTTATTTATTAATTATTACATTTATTTACTGCCTATCTCACAAGTCAAAGTGACTCTGAGTGACTAATTTATGAACATTAAAAACCTTCATTTCAAAATAAGAAAGAAACCTCCATTGCTTAACCTGTTATTGCCTTGATTTGTATATCCCTGAGCACAAAAAGCAATGTATATGTATAGTTCATCAAAGCTTACAATTCCTCATTTTCTTACATTCTTCGCAAAATAAAACCTTTCCTGCATGTACATATTGACACTAATCTTCCCCTAGAATACTGGGATACAGGTAATCCTCCACTTACAACCACAATTGAGCCCAAAATTTCTGTTGCTAAGTGAGACATTTGTTAAGTGAACTCTGCTCCATTTTATGACCTTTCTTGCCACAGTTGCTAAGTGAATCACTGCAGTCGTTAAGTTAGTAACACGGTTGTTAAGTGAATCTGGCTTCCCCATTGACTTGGCTAAATAAGACATGTCCCCATAATAAGGCCAATTAGCCTTTTCAGCGCATGAGCTGAAATAAGCCCCCCCCCAAAATAAGGGCCCCCCAACTACTTTCCGGGGAAAGGGGGGACATGTTGGGAGCCACTCTTTTTGCGGTGGGCACTCTTTTGGCCAGGAGAGCAAGCGAGAGGCGGGTGCGCGCACACCCTGCGGGACTAGCTCGTCTCCTCTGGGCTCTGCCTACGGAAATTTGAAACGCACTCCTGCCTGCGAGGAAGAGGAGGCTAGCATCGATCCCTGCCTCGCTGCCTCCTCGCAGGCAGGAGCGTGTTTCAAAACGCTGCCGGAGGCAGAGCCCAGAGGAGCTGAGCCAGTCCCGCGGAGTGTGTGCGTACCCGCCTCTCGCTTGCTCTCTCTCTCTCTCTCCCAGCCAAAAGTGCCTGAAAGCTGGAGGTGCTGTTGAGTGATGAAAAAGGGCAGCAGGAACAACGGGAGAGAGCAACCTAATTCTCTGAATAATTACAGATCATCAGGAGAAAAAAAAAACAAAAGAAAACATAAACAATCACTGGTTTTTAGTTCCCTGATCCTTAGAGAATCAATTAGCAGTACACACACACACAAAAAGGTTGAAACACAGAATTTAAATTTGCTTCCTTTTATTTCCTTTCCAGCACAAGAGACATTTTCACAGAATGCCAATATTCTTAGCCCATCTTCTATCACCCTCTATGGACCTATCATAATCCACTAGTTTCTGCTTTGGAACAATGCCTGAGATTTGTGTCGGGCTCCAGAGGGAGGTCTCCATTAAAAAGGCCAGCCAAGCCTCCCCTGTCAAATACGGGGATTAAATTCCCCAACGTTCAATCCCCTTGCTGCCAATTGCTGCCCTGTCTGTCCATCCATCTGTGGCAGGAGACTCTGTTCTCCCACCCCACCCCGAGCTTTAAAGGAACTTTGACATAGTTAACTTACTAAACACATCATCACCTCTGCTAACTTTCTGTAGATTTTAATACCCAGCTTCCCCTTTGACATGAGGCTAACCCTGAGGACCTGGAAGAAGAAGAGATTAATGCAATGCTGAAATCTGGCCTCTACCTTCCCCAAAGTTTTCTTCTCCTTCAAAGAGACTGACAATATTTCTACCTTGAGTTCACGGGCTCTAGAATATTGTTAGAATTGATTTTAGTGATGTGTTGTTAAGCTTACCGTCAAGCTAAAAGGGAATGGAAGACATGGGCAGCAAAATGATGAAGCACAGCATCCCTTCTCAAGATATAACGGAATGTAAGAATGACTGCAGGAAGAGCCATGTCTTAATGGCTTTTCGGAAGGCCAGCAAGGTGGGATAATTCAGATCTCTGGCGGTAGTTGGTTCCATAGAACAAGGGCCCCTACAGAGAAGCCCTCCCCCTAGGCCCCACCAGCCGGAATTGTTTGGCTGATGGGACCCGGAGGAGACCCGGAGGAGAACCGGTTGAAGGGAAGTATGAGGTAGTATGCGGTCCCGGAGGTAACCTGGACCTAAGCCATGTAGGGCTTTAAAGATGATGATCAACACCTTGAATTGCACCCGGAGACCAATGGGCAACCAATGCAGCTGGCGGAGTATAGGTGTTATGTGGGTGTATCTTGAGACACCCACCACAGCACGCGCAGCCGCATTTTGCACCAGTTGAAGTCTCCGGATACTCTTCAAGGGTAGCCCCATGTAGAGCGCATTACAGTAGTCCAATCTAGAGGTGACAAGGACATAATCCTAGCTATCTTCAATTCTGTGCTTCAGATACATGATGGTGACTTTGCTGATTAGGGAAGGTTGCAACCAAGTCATTTGTATCATGGGAATAAGAGCTGAATTTCTGAAGGCTTTAGGAAGGTCTTCCATTGGCCAACTGCTAGAGACTTTGGGAAGTCCACCAGCAAAGACACTGTATCCAAGGATGCTCAGATCAGTTTACAGTTATTCTATACATGTGTGCTGACATTATTATTATTCTGACAAATTACGACAGTGGATTTTTGTGCACCCATCCCCAATTTCCATGGATTTTCATTCATTTTTATGTAAAGTATATACAGGTAGTCCTCAACGTATGACCATTTATTTAATGTCACTTTAAAATTATGATGGCCTCAGAAAGAGTGACTATGATTCGTCCTTGAAATTATGACCATCATACCACTCCTGTAGTCATGTGAATGCAATTCATGTCCTTGGCAATCAACACCTGATGATTATGATTGCAGTGTCTGGTGATCATGAATTGTGACCTTCCCAGCCAACTTCTAAAAAAAAAAAAAAGTCAATCAGGCAAACCAGATTCAGTTATGTTATTTGCTTAACAACTGATTTGCTTAATGACTTCATTAAAAATGGTTGCAAAATTGGGTCCGGTTATATGATGACTCACTTAAACAACTACACTGTTTTGCAATCAAAATTCCAGTCCCAAATGTGATCATAAATTGAGGATTATCTGGAAGTAAATGATATGTTTGTAATGTAACATGACATAAATCAAAACTTAGTAGCCTTCATAGAAGCTTTTATTAAGTTAAATACTTGCAATTCATGTCTTTTCCTATCCAACTTTACGTAGTCATTTTTTTCTAATACATTTGTAAAAAGCAACTCTTTATTTTAAAACAGTAACTCATCTCCCTGATGCACTCACTTCTCAAGAGAACAAGGTGTTAGCTGGACTCTATTAATTGCCATTAGCCATGCTATGATGGAAGCTGTGTTTTTGCCAAAAAGAAAACTGATGGAAGATTAATTTTACATCTCTTGTGGGCCTAGGTAGGAAAAGCATGAACATAAATCGAAAGGTTTCATTCTCACCACAGGGGCCTATCTTTGGAAATGTGACCCGTCACACTTTTGTTGTGATTCCTGCCCTTGGGAAAGGGCAGGAATCACAATACAAGTGTGAAGTGTCACATTTCTCCTATTTTGCTTCTCCTGGTGTATACGAAACAAATGGACTGCTTTCAACTTCTTCAGATACATTTTGAGATAAACAGATAGATAGATAGATAGATAGATAGATAGATAGATAGATAGATAGATAGATAGATGGATGGATGGATGGATGGATGGATGATGGTGGATGGATGGATGGATGGATGGATGGATGGATGGAGGGAGGGAGGGAGGGAGGGAGGGAGGGAGGGAGGGAGGGAGGGAGGAGGGAGGGAGGATGGATGGATGGATGGATGGATGATAAATAGATAGATAGATAGATAGATAGATAGATAGATAGATAGATAGATAGATAGATAGATAGATAGATAGATAGATAGCAGTAGATAGCTACCAATAGATAGTGATACCGGTAGATGAGAGAGAGAGAGAGAGAGAGAGAGAGAGAGAGAGAGAGAGAGAGAGAGAGAGAGAGAGAGGAGGAGAGGGAGGGAGGGAGGGAGGGAGGGAGGGGAGGGAGGGAGGGAGGGAGGGAGGGAGGGAGGGGGAGGGGGAGGGGGAGGGGGGGAGGGGAGGGAGGGAGGGAGAGAAAGAGATGAGAGAGAGGGGAGAGAGAGAGAGAGAGAATGAGAACATTGATCGTTGACTTGGACTGCTTTGTTTACAACCCAGTTCCACCCTCTGCATTATCATTCAAGATACACATTATGGGCAGATGGTTTGTAATAGTTTGGTCCCCAAAGCAATACACGGTGTCCCTGTTTGAGCAGAGTTGTAAACTTAGCCAGAGGTCTGACAAAAGCAAGCCTTGTTCATGACAGCTAAATACTGGGATAAAAAGATATAAATTAATGGGCTGGAGCGATCATTTGCATTTTGTCCTCCATTTTTAAAAAACCTAATTAATATGTTTTATTGCACTAATTGCTGTCCCATCAGTTTTTAAAATGGGGGGGGGGGACCGGACAGATCTTAGGAACGAGTATCCAGAAAGAAAAAACTTACTGCTAACATGCACAACTAATAATGTATGGAGTTCTCTTAAAATTTAACAGCACTAATTAAATAATATTATAGATTATAATTATTATATAATATTATATATATATATATATATATATATATATATATATATAATATATATATGTATGTATGTATGTATGTATGTATGTATGTATGTATGTATGTATGTATGTATGTATGTATGTATGATGTATGTATGTATTTATGTATGTATGTATATGTATATGTATATGTATATGTATATGTATATGTATATATCTATAAGCATTGCTCCTAGAAGCAGGAAGCCAAAGACACCACCCTGATGATGACGAATGAGACTTCGTCGAAACGTCGCCAAGACACTTCCAATTTCACGGCGGGAGAAAACCAATAACCCGAATAACCGAATAATCCGAATAACCAAAGACACACACACACACACATATATATATATGAAGCATCTTTCCCTGCTGATCACCATTATATTTGTAGCACATACTTGTAAGTGAGAATGCAACTTTTTCTTTTTCTTTCAAGCTGAAGGACCTCCTGCCTTCCTGCAAGGACATTCCCATCTGCAGAAAGCTTTCACGGAGGGAAGAATGCAGTGGGATTATCACAAGGTTCTGTCTGAGGCCCAGTACTCTTCAACATCTTCACAAACAATTTAGATGAGAGGATAGAAGGGGAACTCATCAAATTTGCAGATGGCACCAAGCTTGGAGGAATAGCCAACACTTTAGGAGATAGGCTCAAGATCAGAAGCATCTTGATAGAGGTGAACATTGGGCTTTATCCAATGAAATGCAATTCAGTGGTGAGAAAAGTAAATGTTTTATACTTCTTCTTGTGCCATATCCATAATCGGACGTTGGCGTTGGTTTATTACTTAGGCAAGAAAAATCAAGGCACAGGTAATAGTAATACCTAATAAGTAGTACCTGGCTCAACAGCAGTAACTGTGAGAGGGATCTAGGAGTCTTAGTGGGCAATCACTTAAGTATGATCAACAGTGTGCTGAAGCTGCCAAAAAGGCCAATGGAGAACTAGACTGCATTAATAGAGGGATAGTATCAAGATCACATGAAGTGTTTAGTATTGCTTTATACTACACTAGTAAGACCACACTTGGAATACTGCATTCGGTATTTTGGTCACCAAAAATACAAAAATACGTTGAGACTCTATAAAGAGTGCAGAGAAGAACAAACAAAGATGATTAGGAGGCTGAAGGCTAAACTGTATGATGAACAGTTGTGGAAAC
>JALIGW010000001.1:304135134-304151121 GCA_023053685.1 Diadophis punctatus similis | reverse complement strand
CATTTGCGTTCTTCTGCCCTCTGCGCAAGCGCTGCTGGATGGAATTCTTACATTCCATACACTGCATGCATGGCTGGCTCAGGAATTCTGGGAGTTAAAGTCCACAGGTCCTCAAAGAGCCATAGTTTGCCCACCCCTGATCTAATCTGAGTCAAACTGCTCACCCCATGGTTACTATTAGGACCAGTATATGGGAGTGTGGATACAGATTAGTTGGGAATCATTCATAGATACAATTATTTATTTATTATTTATTTATTAGTGACATTTATATACCGCCTCACAGTGCAAGCACTCTCTAAGCGGTTTACACCAGTAAGCAATGTATATTTACATTGCCCCCAATAATCTGGGTTCTCATTTTGCCTACCTCGGAAGAATGGAAGGCTGAGTCAACCTTGAGCCGGTGAGATTTGAACCGCTGACCTGCGGATCACAGTCAGCTAAAGTGGCCTGCAGTACCCCACTCTAACCGCTGTGCCACCTCGGCTCTTATAATTATTTAAATTTCTATTCTCCATTTCTTCCAGGAGCTCAAGATAGCTCCCACAATTTTCTAAAATGTGTCCTGTGGGTTGGGTTGGCTGAGAAAAATGACTGGTTCAATGTTCCCCCAATATATTTCACCCTGTTCAGTGTCTTAATCATTATGTCACACTGGCTCTTCTGATGTACCTGTAGTCCAGAAGATCCCTAATGATGGACTTCCATCATTTCCTATTTTATTCTCATAATAACTATGCAAAACAAGTTAGAAGAGGAGTAATGACCATCTGGCTAAGTATGATTCAGGGTTAAGGGCATATGTGCAGAAGGAAATCATAATTATACCTGCCATATTCATTTCCCCAGAGTTTTTCTGGCCCCATTGACCACCCATTATAAAAGTGGGAAAATGTTGCTGCTATAAACTATTTTTTTTTTCAAGGAAAGAGATGAAATTTTGCATATTTATATCCTGGTCTCCTAAGCAGCAGCTCATTATCTGGATTACAATCACAATATAGCTATCAAATTAATTGTTTGGTCATTAGTTCAATGCAAGTTCAGAATTCAAAATCAAGTTTGTTGAGAAAACAGAAACCAAAAGAGCAAACTGAGAGTTCATTAGGCAAAGATAAAGTTTCCCCTTGCACATACATGCTAGTCGTTCCCGACTCTAGGGGGTGGTGCTCATCTCCGTTTCTAAGCCAAAGAGCCAGCGCTTTCCGAAGACGTCTCTGTTGTCATGTGGCCGACATGACTAAATACTGAAGGCGCATGGATCACTGTTACCTTCCCACCAAAGGTGGTCCCTATTTTTCTAATTGCATTTTTACATGCTTTCAAACTGCTAAATTGGCAGAAGAGAGTTCACTAGATGAGCCTAAATCAAATCCTATGGCTTTCCCAAGAGTACAGTAAAGATTTTATTGAGTTGGAAGTTATAAAGACTTTTCTCAGCTTTAAATTGTTCAAGCAAATTCTGATAGGTCCAGCTTAAGACTAGAAACATCTAGTCCCAGCCAAGTACAGGTTTTGTTCCGTCTGTTAGGTTACACCTGAGTAACCCAGCTATTTCCAGTTTAACAAAATAATCCTCTCTGCAAAGATGTACAACTGAGAAGTAAAATAAAGTAAATGGACAGGTAGACAGACAAAAATTGAATATACATGAAAGTAAAGGTCCACATAAGATAAATATCCATCTCTTCTACCTTTACATCCAAAGCATTGCACAATCCTGATTATCAAAAGTCACCAGATATTTCTTAAGAATAAATCTTGCTAAATTAATTTCATATTATTTTTTAAGCAGATGAATTTCTTAATAGACTATGGGAAAGATGTAGACATAATGTAACTTTGCTTCAGCAAGGACTTTAGCAAAATACTCCAAAGCATGGTATACTATCAAATGTGATTGGATGTCATGGCAGTTAGGTAAATATATACACTAAGTTTTCCCAGTTGCAATGTATGGCTGTGAAAGTTGGACCATAAGAAAGGCTGAGAGCCAAAGAATTGAGACCTTTGAACTATGGTGCTGGAGAAGACTCCTGTGAGTCCCTTGGACTGCAAGGCGATCAAACCGGTCAGTCCTAGAGGAGATTAACCCTGATTGCTATTTAGAAGGCCAGATCCTGAAGATGAAACTCAAATACTTTGCCCACCTAATGAGAAGGAAGGACTCACTGGAGAAGAGCCTAATGCTGGGAAAGATTGAGGGCAAAAGAAGAACTGATGGAAGAGAATGAGGTGGCTGGATGGAGTCACTGAAGCAGTAGGTGTGAGCTTAAATGGACTCCAGAGGATGGTAGAGAACAGGAAGGTCTGGAGGAACGTTGTTCATGGGGTTGCGATCAGGGGCGGGTTCCTAATTTTTTTACTACCACTCTGTGGGTGTGGCTTATTTTGTGGGTGTGGCTTGCCAGCCATGTGACTGGGTAGGCGTGACTTCTCAGACTGCTGAAGGGAGGGGAACTGAGATAGTTCCTGCCGCCCATTCCCCCTCCCCTCAGCAGCTCGAGAAGACTTGAACGTGCAAAAATGCCTAGGATCATCACCGCGCATTCGTGGCTTCTCGGACTGCTGAAGGGAGGGGAACGGAGATAGCTCCTGCCGCCCGTTCTTTCAGCGTCTCACCCACTCCCTCAGCCATCCTCCCCTGCTTGGACTCACTGTGGGGTAGGAAGGCAGCGCATGTGCAGTGCCGGAAGCTCGGTTTCTGGGCATGCGCAGAAGAAAAATTTGTAAAATAATAATAATTTTTTTTTAATGGCGGCACCCAGGCACTGGCAACCGACCGCACCGGTACTGTGACATCACCAGCCGGCCGCTACCGGTGCTATAGAGTGGACCGCACCTGTAGGAACCCACCACTGGTTGCGATGGGTCGGACACGACTTCGCAACTAACAGCAACAACATACAATAGCTGGCTTGAAAATCACAAAGAGTATTATCAATGGTTCTTATCAGATTGCAAAGAAGTATCAAGTAGGATACCATAAGGATCAGTACTGCATCCTCTAGTCATTAATATATTTTATTAATGATGTGGAGGAAGAGGTGGACATAATAATTACTAAGATCTTCACTTCTGGGACTCTGTTACTGCAAGGTTAAGACTTCCCTGGAAGACAGAAATTACACTCAAAATTCCAAATAGCCTCAATAGGCTAAGAGTATATAAATAAGTTTACAATATAGACATGCATGGTTCTTCATGTAGGAAATAAATATTGATTGTCAAGCTATAAATTAGGGGATTCCTAGCTTGATAATAGGTAAATATTATTAACATTTAATAGAGGGAGAGTGTAGTGGTACAAACCAGGAGACTCTGAATTCCAGTCCTTTGCCATGAAAGTCAGTTGGGTCAACAGGTCAGTCACCTGTCACTGTCTCTCAACCCCACTCAACTCACAGGATTGTTGTTGTGGGGAAAATAGGAGGAGGAAGGAACATTATAGCAATAGCAATAGCACTTAGACTTATATACCGCTTCATGGTGCTTTACAGCCCTCTCTAAGCGGTTTACAGAGTTCAGCATATTGCCCCCAACAATCTGGGTCCTCATTTTACCGACCTCAGAAGGATGGAAGGCTGAGTCAACCTTGTGCCGGTGAGATCTGAACAGCTGAACTGCAGCTAGCAGTCAGCTGAAGTAGCCTGCAGTGCTGCACTCTAACCACTGCGCCACCTCGGCTCTTATTATATATGTTTGCTACCTCGAGTTACTTATAAATTAATAAAGGTGGGAAAATTAATTAATTAATTAATTAATTAACTAATTAATTAATTAAACAACTAAATTAAATAAATGTTCTTGAAAAAAAGATTTTGGAATAATAGTTACTTGTGGGGGGAAAGGCCCACAAACTGAACCAGCAGTTACATGTAACAAAGACAGCAAATGCATTTTTTTGGCTACAGCAGTAGAAATATAATTTCAAAATCATGTGTAGTAATAATTCAATTTTATTCTGTTTTGGTCAAATACCCCTTGATTATTGTGTCTAGTTCTCCACACTTTAAGAAGAAATTGCAACCAGTTCAGAAGAGGGCAACAAATATGGGGATTAGAAACGAAGTCCTTTGACAAAAGGGTGAAGGAGCAACCAACGTATGGCTTTGACAAGAGATGACTGAGGCAGAATGTATATGAAAGTATTCTTCAAATGCCTGAAATAATGTCTTATATGAAAAAGACTATTTTATTGCATTCAAAAAGGCCTGTTCAGTTCAATATTTTGATTAAGCATTGTTGATTTTGTCACCCTTAAGGGCTGTTTTATCAGTGTTCTCTGCTGTACCCTGTCATGTGTCTTTGATTGGGCCAGTTTACCATTAACATAAGTAAGTACTTAAAAAAAAAGTTATAAGAAGGCAGATTCTGAATCAATGTTTAAGAAAACACAACAAAGCTATCCCTAACCAGAGCAGTTCAGCTTTGGGAACAATGATTCAGAGAGTTGAAATCCTCTCAATGGATGGATTCCATCCATGTTATTTATTTAGCATATCACACAAGGACTAGCAATGTATATTAACATTTCACCTATATTAATAAAACACAATAAAATATAAATGTTAAAAAGATCTAGGTTCAAATACCAAGGTATTCTCAATGGATTCTCAATGAGGAGCCATGGTGGTGCAGTGGTTAGAATGCAGTATTGCAGGCTAACTCCGCACACAGTCTGGAGTTTGATCCTGATGGTTGACTCCGCCTTCCATCCTTCTGAAGTTGGTAAAATGAGGATCCAGATTGTTAGGGGAAATATGCTGACTCTGTAAACTGCTTAGAGAGGACTGTAAAGCACTATGGAGCTGTATCTGCCATGTTTCCCAGAAAATAAGACTCTGTCATATATATATATATATATATATATATATATATATATATATATATATATATATATATATATATATATATATATATATATATATATATATATATATATATATATATATATATATATATATATATATATATATATATATATATATATATATATATATATATATATATATATATTGAACCCTGAAATAAGCGCTTGGCCTTATTGCCATGCACTCAAAAGCCCAATTGGGCTTATTATTAGGGGATGTCTTATTTTGGGGGAAACAGGGTAGGTTTAGTGCTATTGCTATTGCTACTCCAGCAAATGTAAAGGAACTTACATATATGTTAGGATGTTTTCATTTATATTTTTGTACTGATCAGAGGTTTGGGCTCAATAGTCTAATGACCCTTTCCAACTTTATGATTCCATATTCTTTGCTGTTCTCGAGCTGGTTCACACACACACACACACACACACACACACACACTCTTACCTGTTCTGACTTGAGCAGAAAAGATGAGAGGATGCTAAGAGAACTTTCATAATAGTTCACAATATGCCCTTTATTCTGTTGGGAGCTACCTGGGACAGACATTTCAAGCAGCATTGCGGTGACAATTTGAAGTGTTGCAGAATCCCAGGCAAGCTCACCTCCGAAAGGAAATTAATGAGAAAGCTGAACTATATTTTCAATCCCTGAATCGGATCTTAATTGCTGCAAGTGGGAGAGAGTTATAGTCTCTGCAGAGACGTTTACTGGAAGTGCTCTAGATTATGTTCATGGAAAGCCAGAGAAACTGAGCGTAATATCGTACAAAAGGGGTTATTCGTTCCATCTCTCTGGGCATAGAAGGAAGGGTCAGAGAGCATATTCTCAGGCAAACATGCATTAGATGGCACCATTAAACTGATCTGGCTGTTGCTTCCTCTCTCAGGGATTCTTGGTAACTGACACTTGGTAAGCATTGTTGGGCATTTCCAGAGAAATTTACTGCAAGCTACAGTTCTCAAGATTTCTTGATAATGGAGAAAAGTGATACGGTAACACAGAAGATCCACACCCAAGGCAAAAAAATACAACTGTGGCTTCCACTGCAAGAGTATTGAAGAGTATTTGGAGACTTCAACTGGTGCAAAATACGGCTGTGCGTGCTGTGGTGGGTGTTTCAAGATACACCCATGTAACACCCATACTCCGCCAGTTGCACTGGTTGCCCATTGGTCTCCGGGTACAATTCAAGGTGTTGATCATCATCTTTAAAGCCCTACATGGCTTAGGTCCAGGTTACCTCCGGGACCGCATCCTACCTCATACTTCCCTTCGACCGGTCAGGTCTCACAGAGTGAGTCTCCTCCAGGTCCCATCAACCAAACAATGTCGGCTGGTGGGGCCTAGGGGGAGGGCCTTCTCTGTGGGCGCCCCTGCTCTCTGGAACCAACTCCCCCCAGAGATACGAATTATCCCTACCTTGCTGGCCTTCTGAAAAGCCGTGAAGACATGGCTCTTCCTGCAGGCGGGGTTCTGAGACAATGTCATTTGATCTCCCCCATGTATGTAAGATTTTGTATGTTTTTTAAAATGTATTTTAAATTGTTTTAAATTATATTGTTTAGTGGTTCTTCAAATGTTGTACGCCGCCCTGAGTCCCCAGGGAGTAGGGCGGCATATAAGAATACTAACTAACTAACTAACTAACTAACTAACTAACTAACTAACTAACTAACTAACTAACTAACTAACTAACTAACTAACTAACTAACTAACTAACTAACCAACTAAATAAATAAATAAATAAATAAATAAATAAATAAATAAATAAATAAATAAATAAATAAATAAACACAATCACCAAAATCATAGATCTAAAAAAATAGCATTCCTTCTCTTTTGCAGTCAATCAAATAATAAGAATTACACACATTCATTGAGATGCAGGCAATATAGCATGGAATATAATAAAGTTCAGTTCCAATGTGGCGGGTTTGCATGGGTAGAAATAGCACTTATAGCAATAGCACTTAGACTTATATACCATTTTACAGTGCTTTACAGCCCTCTCTAAGTGGTGTACAGAGTCAGCATATTGCCACCAACATTTTACCCACCTCGGAAAGATGGAAGGCTGAGTCAACCTTGAGTCTGGTGAGATTTGAACTGCCAAACTGCAGGCAGCCAGCCAGCAGTCAGCAGAAGTAGCCTGCAGCAGTGGTGGGTTGCTACCGGTTCACAGCGGTTCGGGTGAATCGGTAGTGGTGGCGGGAGGCTCCACCCACCCACCCGGACGTCATGAAAAACGCTCTGCGCATGCGCAGAAACGTTGCACACTCCCGTTCCCAAACCAGTAGCATAGGTAAGTGAAACCCACTACTGACCTGCAGTACTGCACTCTAACCACTGTGCCACCATGGCTCATATTGAAAGCATGTCTCTAGGTTGGTAAATCTATTCTCAATGTTTCTATTTCTTGGATCCGAAACAGGCCCTTTTTCTCCAGATGAAAAAACATTGAGCATTTTTTTGACTTGGTTGATCTGAAGATGCAGATTCTCCCACTTCCATTTTCCTTCCTTAGTTAGGACTTATAATCAATGCCTAGATTAACCATGTAGCTGCAGTATTCCTTTCTGAAAAGGAATGGACCACTTTTTTTTCTAGCGAAATATAATGATCTTTCAAAATTTATCAACAAATGTAGCTGATTTTTCCACATTTTTCCAAGGGAAGCAGAAATTATCCAGCTATTTCTCAAGAGCACATCTGCTCATTCATGGTGCCAATAGCACTGCTATGGAAAAATCTCGAAAGGAGCCATTTTCTTACTATATTTCCATGGGATTTATTGGAAGTGTGGGAAGTCAATGAAGCTGCAGAATATCTGAGAGAGGCTACATAAGGAAAGATCAAACATTCATACATGCCTTTTCAGTACACCATTGTTAAGGGTGTACAAAGGATATTCCATCCTTTGAAGACTGTTGAAAGCACATTTTGGGTCATCACATTGAATAAGAAGTAGAAGAAGAATTTAAAAAAAAGAAGAATTTCTCTGCCCAGCACTACTTGATTTCTTTAAAATTTAAGTTTATCTGAATATAAAATAGAAATAAAGATAAGAGAAAAATGGAGAAAGGAAAAGAAGGGGCGAAAGTGTGAGGTAAAAAGAAAGGGGGTAAAAAAGCAGTAACTTCTGACTTTTGTCAGCACAGTAATGTTGAGGATAAGACTTTTACTTCCCCTAATTAGTAAATTCTTGCCCACCTAGCAGTTCAAAAACCTGCAAATGTGAGTAGATAAATAGTGGGAAGGTAACAGCACTCCATGCGCCTCCAAGCATAGTTATGGTGATCATGGAAGTGTCTTCGGACAACACTTGGCTAAGAAACTAACATGAGCACACACCAGTAGTGAGTTCTAAAACCCCTTACTACTGGTTCGCGCATGCGCAGAAGCTTCTGCGCATGTGCAGAAGCATCCCAGGTGGATGGGTGGAGCCTCCCGCCACTGGCGCTATCAGTTCTTAGAACCGGTCCGAACCGGGAGCAACCCACTGCTGGCACACACACCCCAGAATCACACAGTACTGGACAGGGGAAACTTTTACCTTTAATAAGTAAATACTAGCCATTTCTATAACAAGCTAAATGAAACCCAAAGTAAAAGTTTCATTTTTTTTCCTGTTTCAAGCATCAAGTCTAGATTCGGTCTCCAAGTGGCAAAAAACCTGGATATCTTCTTTTGCTTAATTAAAACAGTTAATGTTGCTTCTGACCAGCAGTACTCACTTTCAGTTTTTTAGTGAATAATTGTTTCTCCAGTATACAAAAGAGGATGCTGTTTGGAGCCCACTTTTCTTCTGATCCCACAGAGGGCAAAGCTCTTCTGATTATCTTAATGGTAGCTGAAAATTCATCCAACATGAACGTCTGCATCCGGACCTCAAAGTTGCAGGCTTATATTAATCCAAAATCACTAGTGACTTTTCTTTTTTTAATTTCATCTTTTTTTATATATAGAAATTTTGACTCTTAGGTCCTCGGGGCAATAATATGTCATTTCATTCGGAGCTGTGGTGGCATAGTGGTTAGAAAGCAGCATTGCAGGCTAACTCTGTTGACTTTGAGAAGTTTGATTCTCACTGGCTCAAAGTTGACTCAGCCTTCCATCCTTCCGAGCTTGGTAAAATGAAGACTCAGATTGCTGGAGCAATAGGCCGACTCTTTAAACCACTTAGAGAGGGCTGTAAAGCACTGTGAAGCGGTATATAAGTCTAAGTGCAATTGCTATTGCAATTTCATATGCTTTATTCTATAAAGTGCCATATATGTTGGGGGGGGGGAAGACTTTGTTTTTGAGACACATTTTTGACAGAGAAGAATACCAAAAGATTCTGTTGCCGTTAGAATTGTTTTCCAAATGATGATGACCCAGTCTCTGAGGAATAAAGGAGAACGGAGTTGAGGAAGCTAATCCCTGGTACATGCCTGAGACAAATTTTCTGAGATTTAACTTGCTCTTGAGATCAAACAGAATCACACATTCAGATCTGTATAGCAAGCGGGGAATTGCCCAGTGCATCCTCATGAAATGAAAATGTTGCATTCTTACAAAAATCATTTCCAACATGAGTTGGGTCAGTGTTTCCCAACCTTGGCAACTTGAAGATGTCTGGACTTCAACTCCCAGAATTCCCCAGCCAGCAAAGCCGGCTGGGGAATTCTAGGAGTTGAAGTCCAGACATCTTCAAGTTGCCAAGGTTGGGAAACATTGAGTTGGGTTGAGTGCGGCGAGAATGACATTGCTTTGCCTCCCATATCCTGCAGTGTTCTTTTTCCCATCCAGTATTGCAAGGACAATCTGTATATTGAGGCAAGATCAGAGCGAGCTGTGCTTCTTTCTTGCTCTGGGAGTTGGATTCATAGATGACAAAAATAAAACTGGACATATTTATTATCACTTAATAGCCACCAATCATACTTGAAGAGAGATCTTAAAACTATTACAACCTCTCCTAACCCAGCCAATTTTTTAGATCTCCTATCCTGCACAGAAATTCTATTATTTTGGACTGGCAATTCTTTTGGCCTGCAATAAAAACCACTCTTTTCTTAAGCAATTATCATGTCTTTCAGTTCTCTGAGGCAATGGTATCTCTAGGATAGAAGGGCCAAAATGTTTCAGCCTGGGGGTTTGGGGAAAAGGGGGAGAAGATTGGTGTTAGCTATGGGGTTGTGTTAAGTCCCCAAAGACTTAATGCATCTATCCTGGCTGTGATTTTAGTGAAAACTATGCTTTAAAAAACTAGCTGTTTTTGCCAGTAAATTTTGGCAGCATAGTCTGAAATTACTTTGAGAGTTGCAAAGTCAGGCCTAGAAGTCCATGGGAGAGAAGATTTCCCCCTTTTATACCCTTTTTTCTTTTTCTTTAACATTGTGGTGCCCACATACAGGTACTGAATGTAAAATAGTAAGTTGTTGTATAAAGTTAAAATGTGGTTAAAAGGAACTGTTTAAGCAAGTAAGTATAGAGCCAAACAGCTTTTAAAATGCATGGTAAGTAGAAAGGGGAAGGTGTTTATCCCAGTGCTCCAGAAGGGAGGGGGGATATATGACATCATAAGAGACAGCCAATCGGATCATAGATAGCAGGGCCAGGAACTATAAAAGGCCTGGTGTGAAGAGCTGAGGGAAGCTCTGTTATGTGGTAAATTCCATGAGGGAAGATTTAGTGTGAAGAGCTGGAAAGCTCTCTCTTATGTGGTAACTTCCAGGAAGGAAGGTATAGTGAGGAGAGCTGAGGAGCTCTGTTTGTGACTTCCAAAGAGGGAAGATTTATAGAGAATCTCTGCCTGAGTTTGACTGTCCAAGAGGGAAGTTGACAGGAGAGAAAAGACAGGCCCTAGGCAGTTCTGTGGGAAGCAGGAGCCAGGGTCAGGGAACAAGATTGATTGATATATACTGAGTAATTTGTAGATAGAGATAAATGGTGAAAAGTGCTCTTATCTATAGGCCTAGAAACAAAGAAGAATTGGATTTGCTTAGATTTAGTCAGGAAAGCAAAGAGAGTCACTGAGGGGAAGAAAAGAAAAAGAAAGAATTAAATAGCTGCTTGTGGCTGTAACAAATTCACTTGACAATTACTGAGAAGTTGTATTTAAATAAACTGTTTACTAGTTTGTTCAAGAAACGTGTCAATGATTGTCTATTCCTCACGTAAAGCAAATATTAAACAATCCTGCAGAGCTTAGAGATATTGTAAAAGTAAAAGCAAGCCTCTAAAGAGAGAGAGAAGTGAAACAGAGGGTGCGACCCTTGGTCAGGGAGATATAAAGAAGAAAATTAAACAAAAATCGCTACCAAGACATATAAAACAATAAACCTGACTGGAAGGGGACGGGTGGCATCCTCGCAACATATATTTCTCTTCATCATAGACTTTCTACAAACCTTAGCCAAAACCTCAATTCTTCAACTGGCTTTTGGGAATGAACTTTCCTAATTCACATAGCTCTTGCAATTATCATTTTGATTTGTTGATTGCATATGAAATGCATATTCCACCCTTCAGGCTTTCCTAGAGTTATAACAAAATTGCAATTGTATTCCAACAATCAGGGGGGGGGGGAAACAATCAAAACTACCAACTGCAAAGATGATGCCGGTAACACAACAGTGAAAACAAAGAGAGTAGTGTGTTATTGGTTTACAAAAATAAAAAGGGCTTTGCTTAGCAAAACAGCAGAGTTGATGCTAGGTGAATTTCCTTGAAAAAACAGTTTGAAAAGTGGAGCACCACAATAGAAAAAAATATATGTAATTTCAGCTCAGTTACCTGGAAAGCTGATCAGTCCCATTTAGATATCCATTCAGGGCCAGTTATGGCAGGAAAGTAGGCATAACTGCTGCTAATATCCTGAGCAAATGGATCAGAATTTATAAGGAAATTAAGTTCTTTCTCCCTCCCATGATATTCTAATATAAAATGGCATCATTGATTCAAACACAAAGCTGCCTTTTTTCTAGAAGCTCATTTAATGTCCAGTGCCAATTTAAATTGAGGCATTTGACTTGAATCGGAACTCAGAAAAATGGAAATTATCTGAAGTTTAATTGTCCAAATGAATTTGATTATTACACTGAACAGTCAATATTCTAAATGGCATCAGACAAATTTTATAATCTGATAATCTTATATACCTTCACATAAACATGTCTAAAAGGACTGGTTTTGTGTGTGAGATATTCCAGAAATTTGTACAGAATCATCTTCAGTCTCCTAAGAAGTAGATTATGTCAATTTGAAGAATCCTCCTCCTCCTCCTCCTCCTCCTCCTCCTCCTCCTCCTCCTCCTCCTCCTCCTCCTCCTCCTCCTCCTCCTCCTCATTATTATTATTATTATTATTATTATTATTATTATTATTATTATTATTATTATTATTATTATTATTATTATTATTATTATTATTATTATTATTATTATTATTATTATTATTATTATTATACAATTGTTTCACAGCGGCCAGTTGTTTCGCCGGATTTGGCATTGATTACTAGTCGAGCCCCACCCAGGGGCCTAGGAAGTCGTAATGTATTTTCGAAGTATATGTGCAGAACCGAGCAGTGCGGCTTTCTGCATTTGACTGATGGTGATTTTGTCAATTTTGAGCTGTTTTAAATGTAATTCCAGTGCTTTTGGGATAGCACCCAGTGTTCCAATCACCACTGGAATTACCACTGCTGGTTTGTGCCATAATCGTTGGATTTCGATTTTTAAGTCCTGGTATTTTGCGATTTTTTCGTGTTCCTTTTCATCGACCTTGCTATCTCCTGGTATTGCAATGTCAATTATAGTCACCTTGTATTATTATTATTATTATTATTATTATTATTATTATTATTATTATTATTATTATTATTATTATTATTATTATTATTATTATTATTATTATTATTATTATTATTATTATTGTTTTGGCCTCTTCAATGTTGACTGACACTGTGCTGCCTGAAAATGTTGATTACCTTTGAATGACATAAAGTATATTAAGGGCCTTATAAATTCAAAGTGATGTGTCATTTTTTAAAACTAATAATAAAATTGGTGATCTTCAGCTGCCAATAGCATGAGAATGATCAGACTGAGGCATGGGGTGTATATAGTAGAAAAAGGGGGATTTCTTGGATGTTACAGGAAGGATAGGTATGGAATGATAGAAACCATCAATCACTCTCACCGGAAAAAGGCAGATTGACCTTCTGATGAAAAGGTCACTTGCACACTTGGGAAAAGGTACTGCTGAGAATTTTTGACTGTTTCCTGGGAAAGACTCAAAAGAGAAAAAGAAACACCAAGCCCACATGTGTATACATGTTACTTTTACATATTGGTTCAACCTAGATTATAATAATTCACTCATTGCAAATCAGATCTTGTAATTGGATGCTCAGGAGGGTTTTCTTGTCAGCCAACTTTTCCTATTGTATTTCTGTCCATAATTTGAGATGTCAGGATGACTGAAATTGTGTGTAGATGGATTTGTGAGACTTCCTTCCTTCCTTCCTTCCTTCCTTCCTTCCTTCCTTCCTTCCTTCCTTCCTTCCTTCCTCCCTCCCTCCCTCCCTCCCTCCCTCCCTCCCTCCTTCCTTCCTTCCTTCCTTCCTTCCTTCCTTCCCCCTCCTTCCATTCCATTCCCTTCCCTTCCTTTCATTCCTTTCCTTTCTTCTTTTTTGTTTTCGCTGCTCATCTTGATGCAAAAAGCTTTACATACACAGCGTGTGGCGTTTTCTAGTCCTGACAGATGATTTGCATCTTTTGTTTTTTTCCTTTTGGATTTGCATTGATAACACAATGCAGGAGGAAAAATGTAAAAAGATTCAGTAGTATATCTGTTCACATCACTTTGTTCCAGTTGTATGCAAAAATATTCACAAGTGTCCTTGTTAACATTCAACTCTGGGCCCTGGCAACTTGAGTAGAAAAAGACTAATAGAATACACTGGAAGTTTATCCAAAGTTGTTTTGGTCTTTCCTGGATAATTAGATAGAAAAAAAAAAACAGTTGCTGTATAACCTCGCTTATTGAGAAGAACACAAGGCTTTGTTTGTTTGTTTTTTATTTCCAGTAGATAATCTCTCAAAGGAAGAGACACTGCATGGAAAAAAAAATAGCTGTTTCATTAAAAAGTACAGTTTTGTCAACTTATGGGACTCAAGAGACATGTTGCTGGATCCCACCATTCTAAACATTTTTTTCTAGTATCCAATTTCCCCCTTTGAGGGAAAGGTAGTTGAGAAGGTGGTTGAACTTCAGAAGACCCTGGATGACAGATACCTGGACCCCAGTTGATCAGGATTCAGGCCTCAGTAGAATTACCATATTTTTCGAACTATAAGATGCTCCGGACTATAAGATGCACATAAGCTTTAGGGGAGGAAAACAAGAAAAAAAAATCTGCCTCCGCCACTGCAGCCCGTTTGCCATGGCTCATTTGCCACAGCCCATTTGCTACTGCCGCCGCCCATTCACCACCACCCGTTCGCCACTGCTCGTTCGTTGCCGCCGCCACCCATTCACCGCCATCATGGCCTGTTTGCCACGGCCAATTTGCTGCAGCAGCCGCCCGTTCGCCACCGCCCGTTCGCTGCTGCCCATTCGCTGCTGCTGCCGCCCATTTACCACCGCCGCCGCCCATTCGCCGCTGCCTGTTTGCCGCAACCCATTCGCTGCCACTGCCAACTGTTTACCGCCACCACAGCCCATTTGCTGCCACCACAGCCCATTTGTGCCGCACCCCCTCCCCCCCCCACAATATTCGCTGTATAAGACGCACAGACATTTCCATCCACTTTTGGGGCGGGGGGAGTGCATGTTATAGTCCTAAAAATATAGTAGTTGTGCTTTGGATGATGGCCATCCTTGCTCCTGCTTGACTTCTCTGCAGTTTTTGATACTATTGACCATTATATCCTTATGGACCAGCTCCAGGGTGGGTGAATTGCACTGCATTTGGCTGGATAAACTCCTTTCTTCAGGATCATTACCAGTCAGCAGTGATTGGGGATGGAGAGAGATCTCACTTTTAGTCCCTACTATGTCATAGGGTCCAGTGTTCTTTCTGCTCATATTCAACATTGGATGAGCTCACATATTGCCATGGTGTGAGGTTATACATCTCTTCCTCTGGTGAATTAAGTGATGTTGGTGATCATCTCAGTGCCTGGAGAAAATGAGGATCTGGATGAGGCTTCAATTGAACACTGGAAGCCTGAACCCTGGATGAGGAAGCCTGAACCCTGGATCTGGATGAGGCTTCAACTGAACCCTGGAAGCCTGAGTGACTCTGGATTTGGGGCACTGCTATTTTTGGACTATGCCATCCTTGGTGCCAAATGTGCTACTTAATGGAGTCCTATTAGACTCATGAGCAGGTGGTAGTTATGGCTAAGAGAGCATTTGAACAGCTTTGTGTGATGTGCCAGTTGCACCTGTTCCTAGATCAGGAGACTTTGCTCATGGTCATTCATGTCCTATATCCTAGTAACTCCTCAATGGACTCATGTAATGTGTTCTACATGGAACTGCCTCTAAAAGTGTATCTGGAAGTGTATGAATGTGCTATCATTTCTAGGACATATTTCCTAGAATGTCTTGATTCCTAGTTCCAGCAAGCCATTAAAAACTGCTAAAATAATATTATTCTTATTAACAACAGCATTGGCAAGTAGAAGGCTCACTTGGGTGGAGTGAGGAGTCTATAATGGATGATGGAACTGAGAATTAAGTAGATTCTCTCTGGAATTATTAAAGGTTCCCACCCTTGGAAATAAACAATGGTCTTTCAACACACGTACAAGGAACATCATTTAAATCCAATATAATGTATTTGATTCAACATACTGCATTTGATTCATGATTCATTGATGGTATGAGGACTTCTGCTTTGGGTGGATGGGGTTGACTAGAAGACTTCTAAGGTCCCTTCTAGTCTAGTGCTATGATTCTATGATACTTATCCATCAACTTCTTCCTGGAACAGCATACTTGTGTTGGGTATAGGTAATCTTTGACTTATATCAAATTGAGCCCAGAATTATGGCCATTAGTCATGTTGGTCATTAAGCAGATCATCACGTGACTGGCCTGATTTTACAACATTT
>JALIGW010000001.1:303762634-304132634 GCA_023053685.1 Diadophis punctatus similis | reverse complement strand
TTATTCATTTATTCATTATTTATTTATTTATTTATTTATTTGTCAACAAGTGCAAGGAAACGGGACACATGAAAAAATGGCACAAATAAATGAATATAAAAAAGCAAAACATAGCCATAAACACATAAAACGAGTACATACAAATGGGTACAGTAGGACAGGGATGGTAGGCACGTTGGTGCGCTTATGCGCACCCCCTTAGGGACCTCTTAAGAAACGTGTAAGGTCCACGGTAGACAGTTTAAGGTAAAAGGTATGGGGGTTAGAGAAACTAACAACAGGATCAGGTAAGGTATATCTTATGGGATAGAAAAGCACATTCAGTCAGGCAAGTCCTTAATTACACCTTCAAATGGTAGAGTCCAAGATATGAGTTGCTCTCTCCCGTAGTACTAGAGTCACATTATTCCCTATTCTTTGCTTTGTGTACCACACACAGCATGATTCCTGGTCTTGTGAATTTGCATGGATCAGTAGCACAAAAAGTTTAAGGGAAAAAATACATTCTTATGGGATCCCTTAATGCTCCTTTTGTTCAAAATCTACTCAATTACTTCTTTTGAACAGGGAATATGTCTGAGACTAGAATCCCTTTTTTAAAAAATATTACCTTTGTTATTCTAATAAGCTTCTTTGCCTTTTAAAATGTATAAAATTCCCCTATCTCTAGCTCAAATGGCTTAGGTTAATAAATGAATGAAGCTTAAAGGAAGGAAAACAGGAATTTTCAATGTTGTTGAAAGAAGAAAGAGTGTCCTATAGGCTGAGTCAAATTGATCCCCAAATATTGTCTCACATCATTAATGGACAGATGACATCTCAAGTCCTGAAACCATTCAACCAGAGCCTAGCTACAAGGATACCAATTAAATTTTAAAGAATTCTGAGTTCACAGTACCAGAACAAGTCTCATCTCCTGTATAATCTGAAGATTCGGAGCTGCTGGCAGTCTGTGGATATGTCCCCCTGTCCCTAAGCCTTTACAAATATCACTCCCAAATTATAATATTTAATTCCACCACTAGGGAATTAGCAATATTTGAGGAGTAACCACACAAGCTGTGTTTAATTATTTCTAATTTATTGAAATAAAATAGACTGTCCATGTGACAATTCTTCAAAGCACAGGACCTGCTAAGATCAAAACCTACGGTACCTAAATCCACATCTCAGGCAATGTGATTTTTTTTTTAAATTCAGCCTAATCAGGTAGGGATAAGAATCACTAGGAAGATGCTTATTTAATCATTAATTTGTCCTTTTTATTTTTTTTTCCTCCTTAGAAGTTGCTCCCTTGCCCTAGAAATGCTCCTATTGGATGAATGTGCTTTTTCTTCCTGTGGAAGTCAGTAAAAGAAACCAAAGACCAGGTCATTGAGGGTTCTAGGAAATTGCTTTATAAATATAGGTAGTCCTGACTTAATGTCCCCAACTGGAACCAGCAACTTTGCCAGTAAGTGAAGAAGTTGTAAAGCAAAATATCATGTGAACTCCTGGCTTAGTGATGGTAGTTCCAGCAGTCCTGATTGTGGTGATTAACTGAATCACCTATGGTTCTTAAGTGAGACATCATGTGACTAACTTGTGACCTCTTGTCCCGTTGACTTTGCTTATCAGAAGCTGGCTAGGAAAGTCATACAATGGAAATCACATGACTTTGGGAGGTTGTAATTATTGCAAATATGTGATGATTGCCAAATGCCCAAATCATGATCACATAATTGCAGGGATTTTGTAATAGTCATAAGTGCAAGGATTGGTCAAAAGCCACTTTTTTAAGCTAAATAAATGTTAAGTGAGGACTGCCTATATAATCAAAGATAAGATGCCCTGTGTGTAACTTAGCTAAGTTAATATTTAAAGAAGCTCATGATTTGTTTTATTTTAGCTGCATCTGACCATTTCTAGGTCCTCTTTACTGGATGTGTTAATGCAGTATTTCTTAACCTCTGCAACTTTAAGCTGTGTGGACTTCAACTCCCAGAATCTCCTATGGTGACTGGTGAATTCTGGGAACTGAAGTCCACACATTTGAGATTGAGAAACACTGCTTTAATTTAATTAATATAGTAAACTGATTCACTGATTCTGAGAAAAGTATTTTTTTAAAAAAACCAACACTTTGGAAAAAGGTTTTGTGTAACACCACAATATTTAAGTGTATATGTGAATAGATGCACACACACATAGAGAAACATTGCTAGTAAATGAATGTTAAAACAACTCCAGATTTTATGCCATTTCTTTCCTGGAATAAAAAGACATATCTGCACTTCTCTTGGTGTTCTCTCCAGAGGTTAGGACTGCCATTAATGACAGATATATTGATTCATTGTCTAAGAATGAAAGCTCAAGTAGAACACATCAAATGGGAAGAACATCTGGAAACCTCACCAGAGATTCAGCTTTAGCACTTGGCTGGTGGATACTATTTTAAGCCCTCCAAAAACAATGCTATGAAGGACAAAAGTGTTACTCCTGGGGGAATTTCACTAGTGCCAATTCTTACTGGCATGATACATCAATCAATCTTCCCCTTACACTGTGAAATTGGTGATGGCTAGATGTGAGGATATGGAGTTCAAAGTTCTCAAAAGATAAATTTCAGCCATGTTCAAATCCTCCCCCCCCAAAAAAAAAGAATGGCTACTTCTTTGACATTTTGACAACTCGACTGACAGATAACTGCTTTACTCCAGACTGCCAACTTCAATGCCCTCCTAGTTTAATGCAGCAGAGAAAATATAACTCAGTAACAGAGAGTTCTGTAATTAATTTACTTACAGTATACGTCTACCCTTATTGACTTGATTGCTGGCGAGCCCAAGCCGTTTTCAGCTTTGCAATAGTAACGCCCTCCTTGATGCCGCTGTATATTTGTGATCCTCAGGGTCTCATTAAAAACACTCGAGTCTTGAAACCGGTCAGAGGCACTTCCTGCTGTTTTTGTCCACCTGATCTGAGCAAGCATCAAAAAAGAGTGTTACTTTAGCTGGTCCTTCTCTTCTTTTTGTCACCAAGAAACACGATACAGCAACACACACAACATCAGGGAGATGGGAGAACACCAGGTCTTCAAGAAGTAGACATGGAATTATTTTACTAAGATACAGAAAAAGAAAGCTACGTATGACTAACTCAATGTAATTCCATCAAATATGGGCTAATTATGCACAAATTTAGACTTGACAGGGAATGAAAATTCAGTTTGTTTTCTAGGATGTCGAATATCATTGTTTTGTTATTTACCATTTTGAATTTAATTAATTAATTAATTTATTAATAAAATTTCTATGCCGCCCAACTCCCGGGGGACTCTGGGCAGCTCACAACAAGTAAAAATACATATTCAAATAAAATAAAATAAAAAAAACAATTTAAAAACATATTTCAAATACAATCCATTCACACATACATACATGGGCCTATCATTGGCCCCAGGCCTGCCAGAAAAGCCAGGTCTTAACGGCTTTCCAGAAGGCCAGTAAGGTAGGGGTAATACGGATCTCGGGAGATAGTTGATTCCAAAGAGTCAGAGCAGCTATAGAGAAGGCCCTCCCCCGTGGGCCCGCCAGCCGACATTGTCTGGTGGACGGGACCTGAAGAAAGCCGACCCTGTGCGATTGTACTGGTCGTTGGGAGGAATGCTGTAGAAGGCAGTCACAAGATAAACTGGTCCTGAGCCATGTAGGGCTTTAAAGGTAAGAACCAACACCTTAAATTGCGTCTGGAGACCAATCGGAAACCAGTGCAGCTGGCGAAGTATGGCGTTAGTGTGGGTGTATCTTGGGACACCCACCACAGCTCGCGCAGCTGCATTCTGGACTAACTGTAGTCTCTGAACACTCTTCTCAAGGGTAGCCCCATGTAGAGCGCGTTGCAATAATCAAGCCGTGAGGTGATAAGGGCATGAGTGACAGTGAGTAGAGCCTCTTGATCCAAATAGGACCGCAATTGGTGCACTAGGCGAACCTGTGCAAAGGTCCCCCTAGCCACAGCTGTCAGATGTTGGTCTAATCTCAGCTGTGGGTCTAGGAGGATGCCCAAATTGTGAACCCGTTCTGAGGGGATTAAATTTTATCCCCCCAGAACCACCGAAGGACGATCTACATGGTCCTTCGGAGGCAATATCCACATCCACTCGGTCTTGTCTGGGTTAAGTTTGAGCCTGTTGACTCCCATCCAGACCCTTACATCGTCCAGGCACTGGCACATCACATCCACTGCTTCACTGAATTGACAGCAATACATGGTCTGAAAGCATGCAGCAGAATTAAGATTCTAGAATCAACATAACACTAATAAAATGTATTTCATTAGTTACCAAATTTTATAGTATTTCCCTGTTCAGATAGAAATGAAGTGAGTCTTTTCTTGAAAACAAAAATGTGCATTAGGAAAACAGGATCCAAACTTTTTCATTATAAATAAAATTGCAAATTTTTCTGTGGCTAAAAAAATAACACTTATAAAATTGAATAGAAAAATACATAAAATTGGCAGGGTTCACATGGCAAGGATTTAGATTGGTCTGCTTATCAGCTCTATAGGCACAAAAGAGATTTCATACAGTATCTGTAAAACTTTGTGGTTTCGGCAGTTATTGCCCACATGGGATTATATGCTAGTTCTCAAAGTTTGCAATATCATAGCTTCCTAAAATGTTAGCTGGATTTGTGTGACTCCCCATTAAAGAATAAAACTAAATAACAAATAAATGACACAGGGATTGGAGTAAGATTTTGACAAAGAGCCGGACCCATAGGCTTAACCATCTCTCAAAACTCACTCAAGGGTTTGTTCCCCGTTGTAGACTTATGTGATGTGAGCTTTAATTGCACCCCTATCTTGTATTCAAAAAAACACATTGCCTTCTGGATTCTAAGATGTTCATGAACCTCTCACAATGATTGTAACCACAGTTACAGGTAGGTTCCTGCCGGTGCGGTTAATAGCTGTTGTTCGGCACAGAGCCGAAGACGCTGCTGCCATTCGCGGCGCGGGAGCTTTCCCCGGGCGCTTTCCCCGCCCGCATGGAAGCTGCCAATTGCGTTCTTTTGCCCTCTGCATATGCGCAAAACGTTCTGCATGCGCAGAGGGCAAAAGAACGCAATTGGCGGCTTCCATGCGGGCGGGGAAAGCGCCCGGGGAAAGCTCCCGCGCCGCGAACGGCAGCAGCGTCTTTGGCTCTGCGCCGAACAACAGCTATTAACCGCACCGGCAGGAACCCACCTCTGGTTAGAACTGTGGCTACAATCATTGTGAGGGGTTCATGAACATCTTAGAATCCAGAAGGCAATGTGTTTTTTTGAACACAAGATAGGGGTGCAATTAAAGCTCACATCACATAAGTCTACAACTGGGAACAAACCCTGGAGTGAGTTTGGAGAGATGGTTAAGCCTATGGGTCCGGCTCTTTGTCAAAATCTTACTCTAATCCCTGTGTCAAACAGCTATTAACCGCATCGGCAAAAACAGGCAGGAACCCACCTCTGGTTCTAACCCATCCTCAGGAATAGCAGTGCCTTCCAGGAAATGGAATCATCTTAAAAACCTTTCTCTTTTAGAAAGATTTCAGCTTTGCAACCACATGCAATGTAATAAAAATTACCATCATGAGAAACATTACATCAAATATTTTGCATTGTCTATAACTTCATAGAGACTTGCACAAAGCAAAGTTAGTCAAGCTAGGGTTGGTACACCCTATCTTGGTAACTCTCACTAAGAGAAACTCAGGTGTCAAATTCTTAGCCCTTCCTAAGCCAGATAGATGGGTTCTGCCAAATAATTCAGCATACATGTGATACAGCCAGCCTTAGAAGAGGGATTCCGCGCCCACCCACCCCCGCCATATTTCAGACTGTCAGCATTTTCTATTATTAAACTTCTTGTCATAAGCAGTTTTAAATCATCCAAACAAGGAATGTCCTGCCGGATAAATGCTTCATACAATATCGGAAGGTTTGTGGTTTTTCCCTCCGCTACTCGACTTCTCCTTTATTCATGTCCTACTAAATGCATGCATGAGAACTACAACTTGGAATAACTGCTGAGGTTTAGAGTTTAGCGGGCAAGAATGGTGAAATTATTCAATAAGGCATTTTATTAGGACTTTTTAAAAATCCAATTTGTAAATGAAAGCAGTAGGTGATGTACCTGGATTCTTATGTTTTGGATGACATAAAATGGAGTTTGTGCAGAAGAGACTGATTCACTGGTACAGTGATTCTCCATCATCCATCACAAATGACCATCTGTGGAGGTCAGGAGCCAGGCATCCTGAGTTTGGTCTACAGTGATCTAATTTGTAGCCTCCAAAATGCCGCTGGTGGATGATTATTATTCCGCAGATACCTTGGAGAGGTTTTGAAAGGCACAGCCAAAATTTTAGGGAAGTCACAAGGAGTTCTAGATATTATTTCCATTTCTCTTATAAAGCAGAGGTATCTTCACTTGTTTATGTTTTCCCCACTAAAAGTGCAAGGATTTGATTCATTTGATTCACATTATTTCATTATATGCCATTTTATCAGCACTGATGTGTAGTGACCTCATGGATAGACCTTTTCCAGGATGATCTATCACCAACCTGGCCCCTCAGATTACCTGCTGGTGCAGTCATAACTGCTGTAATAATCTATCCACTCGGCTGCTAGTTATCCTCTTGTCTTTCCTTCTATGTTTCCCAGCATTATAGACATCTCAAGAGAACTAGGTATTTGCAAAATATGTCTAAAATAACATCATTTGAGTCTAGTCATTTTGCCATTAGTGAGAATTATGAATTGATTTGTCCTATCATCCAACTTTTTTTATTATTATTTTCCTGGGTACATACAGTATGGCATGTTTAGTAGTCTTCTTCAACAATTGAAATGCATCAATATAGTTTCTACCCAGTTTCTACAGATTTCAACTTCTTTCACAGAGTGTCGAAGGAAAATAATTACCTATATGATTTTGCAAATCAAAACATGTCATGATATCTGAATATCTTTTAAAGACTTTCATATTTATCATATCAAGTGGTAGTCAGTGGCATGTATTTATTGAATGCTGCTTCTTTTCCTATGGATAGTCAATCCTAAAAGGTAAAGGCTATTCACCACTATCTCCTTAGCAATTCTAAAGCAGGTTCCTGTACATGGAATGAATGAATATAAATCATAATTCTATGTTTATTTATTAGTGAGATTTATATACCGCCTCATAGTGCAAGCACTCTCTAAGCGGTTTACACCATTAAGCAATGTATATATTTTACATTGCCCCCAACAATCTGGGTCCTCATTTTACCTACCTCAGAAGGATGGAAGGCTGAGTCAACCCTGAGCCGGTGAGATTTGAACAGCTGAACTGCTGAATCACAGTCAGCTAAAGAAGCCTGCAGTACTGCACTCTAACCGCTGCGCCACTTCGGCTCTATTATCGCCATGCTTCTGCTTCTGTTTATACAGTACTTTTATTTGTTAAACAAATGCTTGGGCCTGTAAAAAGGTTTTGTTCTTTGGTTTCAATGTATTATGGAGTATTTCATTGTATAATAATTGTAAAAAATATAAAGGTTACTACTTCACGGATTTCACCTATCACGGGTTCTTTTTGGAACGTAACCCCCGCGAAAAACGAGGGTTCACTGTATACACCAACACACCATTGTAAGCCCCAACAAGTTCACACACAAGGTTGGGGGTTGGGGGTGCCATCACATGTTCTTCCTCTAATGTGCCAACATTTGTAAGCAACGTTCCTCTAGAATACTGTATATGCAAGACAACAAGTCAGACTGCACACAAAAATGGTTGCACACAGATTTGACATCAAGACTCAGAACGAGGACAAAATAGTGGCAAAACATTTTAACTTTCCAAGGCATTCCATTACAGATTCTCAAAGTAGCAGTTTTGGAACAAATAAACTACTATGAGACAGCTGAGCTTACACACATCAATAAGCTTCAGGCTATCTCAGAAACTCTGAACAAACACAATTTAAACACACACACACACACACACACACACACACACACACACACACACACACACACACACACACACACACACAATTGCTAGTTGATAAGGTACCTGAAATCTATCCTCCATGAAATCCTCATCTACATAACAACCCTATCTTTTACCTCTACAGTATCTCATCCAAATGTATTTAAATTCCATATCAGTTAAGCCACTCCATGCATTTCAAGCAATGGGCTGCAGCTCAATTCACAGCAGCTTATCCCTTCTAGTAATGTGTGGGTGTGTATGTGTGTGTGTGGTAAAATGTACTACTTGCCTCTTTGTTATTCTTGATTCTCATCATGATAATGACCCTTAAAGGACTGACATTTTTTTTCATTGCTTCTCCCTATGCATAACTGTGTATGCAACCGCTTAGAATTCATCTTCGGCTCCAACAGTTCTGAAAGAAATGGGATTCTCCTTTTCATGAAAAGCTGGCATTTTCTAATCCAGTATTTCTCTGTTTATCCTGTATTTTCATTCTCTATTTCTTTCAGGGCTAATCAACTCTCATTAAATTAGATCGCCTTTTCAGATCACCAGTTTGACAATATGCTTTGACAATGTGGTACAAGATAGCTCCTTGGTCCTCTTGGGAATCTGATCTCAGGGCTTTTTTTTTTTTTACATGCACTTAATTGTCTAATGAGGCAGGTGAAATGCAGAAGCTGGGCAGTGGACTCCTGACCTCAAATCAGATCTTTGTTTTCTCACATGTGTTGAAGAGTTTGCTACACCACCAACAGAAGTCATTTTTGGCAATGATGAATAACATTCCCTGGCAATTTCCCCATGCCCATATGTGCCCCTTTGATTCAAACAAGTCACTCATTTGGGAGTAACAGTAAACAGCGGAAAGTCAAGATTATACAAGATGAATTTCTGACTATTCATTTCATGTTGATACCTCCACGTGTCTTTCTTTCATTTATTTATTTGTATTCAACTTTTCATTCACAGAGTTTGAAGTAAGTTGCATGACCTCCATCCCATTTCATTTTGAAAATGATCTTGCAGGATGGCTCACCCTTAAATGTCAACCAATGCATCAAGGGCATTAAGCAACTCTTGCGTAGCTTCTTTTCTGGTAACATTGTACTCTTAACCAGAGCATACAAAACATTTGCTAGACCGATTCTTGAATACAGCTCATCTGTCTGGAACCCACACTACATATCAGACATCAACACAATGGAGAATGTCCAGAGATATTTCATAAGAAGAGTATTACATTCCTCTGTTTACAACAAAATACCGTATGAAACCAGACTTGAAATTTTAGGACTTGAAAAATTAGAACTACGCTGCCTTCGATCCGACCTAAGTGTAGCTCACAAAATTATCCACCACAATGTCCTACTTGTTAACGACTACTTCAACTTCAACTGCAATAATACACGAGCTCACAACAGATACAACTTAATGTAAACCGCTCCAAACTTGATCGCAAAAAATTCGACTTCAACAACAGAGTGGTCAATGTCTGGAACACTTTAACTGACTCAGTAGTTTCTTCCCCAAACCCCAAAAACTTTAACCTTAGATTATCTACCATCGACCTCACCCCATTCCTAAGAGGTTGGTAAGGGGTGTGCATAAGCGCACATTCGTGCATACCGTTCCTGTCCTAATGTACCCATATATTTATACCTCTTATACTCTTATTCATGCTTGTACTATATATATATATATATATACACATATACATATACATACACACACACACACACACACACACACACACAATCATAATTTTACTGTTTATACTTTGCTTTAATCATATATGCTTGACAAATAAAACAAACAAAAATAAAAACAAACAAACAAACTAAATAAACTAAATAAACTAAAACTAAGAAACAATGGATGGAAACCAATCAAAGAGAGACAAACAACCTGGAATTAAGGAGGAACTTCCTAATAGTGAGATCAATTAACAAGTGGAACAGCTTGCCTTCAGAACTTGTGGGTGCTTCATCACTGGAGGTTTTTAAGAAGAGACTGGACAGTCACTTGTCTCAAATTGAGCAGGGGGTTGGACTAGAAGACCTCAAAAGTCCCTTCCAGCTCTATTCTGATTGATTGAATAAAGCTGTAAGGAACTTGCTACCCAAGTAGGAGTAGCTCTTTTGCTGCTAGTAAATTTACATAATGAGAATAAAGGAGTAAGAGGATAGTGAAGTTTTCTGCAGATTTCTAGACTCTTTGCTGTTTAGTATCTACAACAGGACAGACCATTGCATTTAATGCATTTGCCTGGAGTGTTTTGTAATCTGAAATAGTATGAAGTCTGTTTCTCCAATATTTTGGAGATAAAATATTGGTGAAATAAAAGGAATCAGCAAAAATGCTTTCACACCAGAGTAGTAGAGACATATCACCCACTGTGGTTATACATCTATATATGCAGATGTGGAGAGTAGAAGCTTTTATACACCTGTGCTATCTGTACTTCTGTATCTGTGTTACCCATTTGACTGGGATGATAAGGTCTCCTGCCTTGAGCAGGGGGTGGACTAGAAGACCTCTGAAGTTCCTCCCAGCCCTATGATTCTATGTTCCATGTTCTAACATGTTACTTCTATTCCTCCAAAATCTGTTGGTGAGCTTAGTATAAAAAAACACACACACTACAAGTCTATGTTTATTCGGAAATTTAGTTTTCAATGGTTCTTTTTTCTCCAGCAAAATCTATATGAGATCAAAGTCCTAAAGTGAAAATGATGAGTTAGTATTTAAAAGAATATTACATGGGCAGATGACAATTATTGGTATAAACCTGATGCGTTGGTAATCAATTTTAAGATGCAAGGAAGAAATTGATCAACCACTAAAAAGATTCAACACAGTATCAACATAACATCCCATGAATGTAGCAAGATGGACTAGAAGTGATTTTTCATCATTAATAGATGAAACTATTAACTATTGGTGTTTTTAAACTTTTTTTTTCTTTTCAATGAAAACATTTTAAAAACCATAACATTGTAAAGAAAAGAAATCTTAGCAAAATGTGACTGCAACTTTCCATTAACTCCACCCTTCTTTTAGATATGACCTAGGTCAAACCCAGTTCGTCTCTTTGCCTAATCCTATCAGGACCAAATTAACTCTCCCTGCCCCAGGCAAAGACACCCACCTCCATCCTAACTAAACCAAATAATAGAAGTGTTGAGTTCTGGTACTGAAGAGGCTGGAGACAGTATTGTGACTAACAGCTCTTTATTGTAGAACACTCAGATCCAGCAAAGGAACCAACCTGACAGCTCTCTCTTAAATAGAAGGCTGCCGACTGGTTCAACCAATCAGCGGTCTCCATTTTCCCGCTCAGAAAAATGGACCTTGGAATAAAAAGTTTAACCTTAATACATAACAAGAAGCTTCCTTACCAGCTCACAGTACAGTCCAACAGCAGCCCTGCCAAGGGAACTTCAACTGTCAGGTAAAAGGAACCAAAAATGACACAAGCAGTTACTCCAGAGTAGCTTCTTTATTGTTGCTCATCTATAGTCAGGAATCTTGCTAGACTTCATCACAAATCTGCATAACCATTAGATGTTTCTTTATGATGTTTCTTTACCTTATAAAGATTGCAGTTGTGCAAGCCATGGTATTCCTTGTGATATTTTATGGAAGTAAAAGTTGGTATTTGAAGAAAAAAGATAGGAAGAGGATTGGCACCTTTGAACTTTGCTGTTGGAGAAGACTCCACATGATACTGTGGATAGCCAAGATTCATTCTTTTGCCATGTAGGAAGTTAGCACCCACCCCCTCCTAGAAAAATGAAATATCCTAGGAAACATTGAAAAAAGGAAAGAATATGTTTCCTTGAATGAGGAAAGGAGAAACATGTTTTAAATACAAAGCAGCTTCCTGCAGCTCCCTGCCCCCCCCTCCTTCAGCTCCAGGGTGATGGGATTAAGATCTTCCCCCTTAGGACATCAGAGGATTAGCCCTCTACCACTTGGAAAATTACCAGCACTCAAACAAACTTGGGAGACACCCTAAAAGGCTAGCTAAAAACCCCACCCCAGAGGGGTTCTGACCACCAATTGGAGTGCATTACATACACAGGAACAGGAAATTAAGAGGTGGGGCCCAACAGAGGTCATAAAACCAAGGTACTCAGCATCTTCCCTTCCCTTTTTTCTCTTCACCCACATCTGGAAGCATGTGATCTACCTTTTCTGTACAGGGGCTCATGCCATGTGCTCCTGTCCACCATTAAACCTTCTTTCCAAGCAGCTTCCATGAATCCAGTGTCTTTTTCCCCACTTGGAACTGAACCCAGAATGATATTCCTTACAACAGCCAGGCATATGCTTAAACAGAATTATGCGTCATTTTTCAAGAGACATTTTTTCTGATCAGATGTTCAGTAAATCATAGCTGTTCTCATTTATTTTGGGTTTCCACGTGGCCCTATCATTTCTGTAACTCTTTCATCTTGTTTTAAGACAACGAACAGAATATCCCCCCCCAATTGTACTCCTTTAATCTTGGGCAATGACTGTTTAAAGTTATGATGGTGATGAAAACTAACTAACACTGTGTTGCCACTACAGTGAATTAGTGCATGTTTTCCTATGCCTGACCCATTTTTTTCTCTCCTCACAAAGCAGATGGATAGTTTAACAGGGGATTTCTTCCTGAGCTACTTTACTGTACAGAACAAGCTTTCCCCCAAAGGTGCTATCCACTAGTTAACAAGCTCAGCACTCTGATATTAGCTAGCTCACAGCTGCTGCTTGTAACTGAAGAGATTTTAATCACTTTCACACCTTCATCTTTTGTTTGTCTTCTAAGTGTCTTGGGGCTCAGAGTTATTTACATGCTAGGCAAATAGTTGTGCTAGCACATTCCTTTTAATCTGTATTTCCCACTGTGTGCCTGCTTACTCTCTTGCAGTCCCTTCCTCTCCAATGAATGCAAATACAAACATTAATTATCTTGGTAATTATCCCAGGACAGGGGCATTCCAAAGAGCAGGGAAGTGGGAGAAAATGAAAATCGAACTAAAAAATCATAAGTACAGCTGCAGTCATGTGATTTTCCATTTTGTAATCATGTCACTTAGCAACCAAGTAACTGGTCTCAATTGCAGTCGCTAAATGAGGATCTTTAATTTGCATAGTTATTGTTATTTTGGGAAGATAAACTTTTTCTCCAAACGTCTTGCACATTAACAACTTTTATTGATTTTTTAATCAATATGTTTTTATTTTTATCTTTTAATTATGTTCTAACCAAGGTAATTTCTAACATTATTTTCAACAGAAGAATAAAATTCCCAATATTTACCAGGAAAAAGTGGGTGCATGTTCCATTTTTATTTATCTCTATGTGGAAAAAAAAGGACAGTATTATGGTCTCCCTTGCCATCTTTACTCAAAGTCTCACAAAGTTCCTATACATACTATGGCAGGGATGATGAACCTTTTGGGCTTGATGTAAAAAATTTGAAAAATACCAAACTTGACTCTTGCCAATAAAAGAAACAATAATTATCTATCTTCCCTCCGCCCCATCTAGACCATCCTAAACAGCAGCAATTGTTTGCAGCACCAAGGAGACCCTCGAGTTCAGTCCTAGTGCTACCACTACCATTCCAAAAGGCCGCATTGCACTGTTAACCAAGGTGCACAAGTCTTGGTAAATGGTGTGATTGCCCTCATGGCCTAGTGCTCCCCAGGATTTGCCATGTATCATTTATCTTCAGATGGTGTTCTCATTCTTTTGACAGGCCCCTGTAGCCTACTCAAGGTCACACAAGGCCTTCATTCTTGAAGCAGCTTTGGAGAATGCTCTTCCATGGCTCAGTAGCAGAGGTGGGATCCTGCCGGTGCGGTTAATAGCTGTTGTTTGGCGCAGAGCCGAAGACGCTGCTGCCGGTCGCAGAGCGGGAGCTTTCCCCGGGTGCTTTCCCCGCCCGCATGGATGCTGCCAATTGCGTTCTTTTGCCCTCTGCGCATGTGCAAAGCATTTCGCATGCACAGAGGGCAAAAGAATGCAATTGGCGGCATCCATGCGGGCGGGGAAAGCACCCGGGGAAAGCTCCCGCTCCACGAACGGCAGCAGCATCTTCGGCTCTGAGCCAAACAACAGCTATTAACCGCACCGGCAATCAGAGGCAGGAACCCACCTCAGCTCAGTAGCCTCTGAAAACCAGAGGAAAGCACACCCTTTATTGAACAAGCTACATAAGAGCAGATCCTTCTCACATGACTTCCAGAGGATCTGGAAGACACATAAAGCCACACCCCAATCTCATATAGCCTCTGCATCCCTCAAAAATCATGCACAAATGGGGCATATTTTCTAAAATTGTTGCTGTGAAGGGTGGCATGTCACCTCTGACATACATGTCATGAATTCACCATCACTGTCCTATGCCATAAAAGGCTTAATGTGTAGCATACAGGCAGATAGCTTCCATTTTGGTTTCCCTTTTCGAAGACCGTAAAATAGACACTTAGGCAGCAAATTCCATCACATTCGGGGAGGCTTACCTTGGAACAGTCAACTCAGTGGAATTCCAGCTGAGCAGAAATTCAATGTAATGCCGGAAACTTTTGCCAATTTATCAGCCTTTCAAAATATAGCTACAGGTTTCTAATAACTCATTCTGACACTTTGACAAGGAAAGTATTCAGAGAAAGGACAAAATGGAGGCTTTCTATTTCTTTATTTCTGAATTACAGCTCTACAAGTGACATCTTCCCCCCCCCCTCTCTCTCAAAGGCAGCTCATGATTATGGAAGCCCCCACAATGGAGATGACAAGTTGGGAGAGACATAGATGCATACACTTAGTAAGAAAGAGTGAGAGCCATTTTGATCATTCACTGAGCTGAAGGGCTTCTGGCTTCATAATCACTCAAAAATACAGCATTTTCTAAGTTAATGCTTTCTCCAAATCATCATCCTTATCTGCAGGCAGTACTGCATTCCCAGGTTTGGTGATAATTGATGTTGTCTTGCCACCTGCTGAAAAGGCAGCATCACCATCAGGCTCATTTTAAAATTAGACAAAAAGTAAGAACTGAAAACAAATGACGGGAAAAAAAGTATAATAATAACTGTCAATTGCTGTCTGAATTACAGAAATAATCCTGACCTTGTTACTTTTTCTTATTATTTTTTTAAAAGGGGCATAACGTGAGCTAGAACAAAAGAGGCCACAGAAATGGCAGAACAACATTTGGATTTGAAGAGGTAGATGAAAAGCACTGGAGAGCCTTAATGATCACATTAAGGAGAAAGAAAAACTAGCAGTTAAAAAAGAAATTTCCTGATCCTTTTTACCAGAAAGCCATTCTGACAATTCGCATTTTAGCCATTTAAGTAATGAGCCACTTTAGATTTTTTTTAAAAAAAGAAATGTTATAATGACAAGAATTTTAATATCACCCACCAAATGATTTAAAAAGGTAGTTTATCCATCTTTCCCTCTAATTTTTTTCCCTTGGGAGGTGTTATTGACTCAGATTTAGGGCTTCTCATAATGAATAATCAATTGTGATTTTACAATTAAGTAATTCACTTGAACAGAATCCACATAAATGAGTGTATGTGTACACGTACTGGTGTGTATACGAGTTCATTCATACACCCACATCCAGATGTGCTGTGCAAAGATGGCTAAATCTACTATGATGGCTGAATGCACAGGATTCCCTTGTTCAGAAGCTGGGAGATGATAACTCAAGTTTTTAGAACTAGAAAAATGGAATCATATTCTTGCTATTTTGTTTGTCTCTTGTTTCTGGTGCATGAATACTTTTCTGTTAGTAGGCTTGAGCAGGAAGGTAGAAGGAAACAGGAATAAATTAAAGGAATTAAACACTGTAGGAAACCATGCTTACCATCTCTCATCAAAAAAAGGAGGGAAGGAGGGAGAATCCAAATATATGTCTAATTTCAGAAACCCAAAATCAAGGGACAATTTCTGGTTTTAAAAAGCAACCTCAATCTTACACTCCATAAAGCTATCTGGTGATCATCTTATAATCACTGTATCATTATAATCATTACTAGCAAACAAGCAGCTGAAATTGCTGAAGGTGTTATTGGTAAATAAGAGGGTTACTGATTTTATCTGCTGATTTTTAGTTACATGGGATCTAGAAAAAGCAGCTCACAAAATAGATAGCAGTGAAAATACTGAATACTGTTGAGGTACTGTTTTCAGATGAAAATATTGAGTACTGTTGAGTTTAGGGGTGGGTTCCTACCGGTGCAGTCCGGTGCTGGCGTTCCGGTAGCAGCCCGCTGGTGATGTAATTTAGGTGCGACGGCTCTGGTGCAGTCTGTGCTGGTCCGTGCGTGCTGCCATCTTTTTGGGGGGTAAGTTTTAGCTTGAAATGTCCTTCTGAGCATGTGCGGAAGTAGAATCGTGTGACGGGAAACGTCACAATGCGTACCGGTAGCGAAAGGTAAGTGGAACCGGCCCTTGGTTGAGTTAAGTTAGGGGTTGGACTAGAAAATCTCCAAGATCCCTTCCATTATTCTATGTTTTATGTTCTAAGTCTCCTTTATTAGCTAATGAATCCCATGGAAATGATTGCATTATTCAAATTTGTACTATAGTCATTTAGCGATTGCCTCATTTATGATTTGTGCAGATCTGTAAAGTGAAGGAAAGATTAACTCAGATTAAAAGCATAGTTGTGCTTTCATTTAGTGACTGTTTTGCTTAGCAACTGAGTTACTAGATCCAATTGTGGTCACTAAAGAGGACTACCTGAATTTGGAGTAGTATTTCCATGAAAAATATGGTAATTGGTTACAAATCAATGGAAATAGGCAATGAAAAAGTGTTGACATTAATTTTATATGTATATTAATAAAATATAAATATTGATTTGTAACCCTCAATCCATATAGTTAAAAGATTCTGTTTCTTAGCATAGTAAACTTCTCTCCCTGGTAGATATTTGCAAACCAGAAAAAGCTGATGCAACTTTATCTTTTCCTTTTATCTCCCATGGATATTGCGTATCATAGATTCGAGCATTACACCATCTAGACCAGGGGTGTCAAACTCGTGTTGTCATGGCGGCATCACATGATGTATCACAAGTTGCTAAACCGGGCGTGGATGTGGCCAGTGTGTGATGCATCTGGCCCACAGACTGCAAGTTTGACACCCCTGATCTAGATCCATTTTAGCATTGCCATGATCACATTCATGTCATTCAACTACATCTTTTTTTTTTGTTCAAATGTAATAACAAACTACTTCATCTTTTAGCTTGTTTTGCTTTCTACTGATGGAAAGCTTTTCTTCATTTTGCACAGATAAAATCATAGGGCTGGAAGGGGACCTTGAAGGCCTTCTAATCCAATCCCCTGCCCAAGGTAGAGTCCTCCTTCCATCTCAGACAAATGGTTACCCAATGATTTCTTGAAAAGCACCAGTGATGGAGCACCTATAACTCCAGGAGATAAACTGACCCATTGACTAATTGTTTTTACTGTCAGGAAATTTGTCCTTAGTTCCAGGTTGGATCTCCCTCTGACTAGCTTCCACATTTTGCTCCTTATCCTGTTCTCAGGTGCCTTTCATTCCCCTCTTCTCTGTGATGCTCCTTCAAGTATTAGAAGATGACTATCACATTATCTCTAAGTTTTTTTCCCCCTTATGCTAAAGATACCTAGTTCCCTTGCCATTCCAGACCCCTATAATCTTTGTTGCTCTTCTTTACTCTCTTTCTATTCTCTTTCTCTACTCTCTTTCATCATCTTTTCTGGTTTGTGATTAACAGAACTGGTGGTCTCACTAGTGCAATCTAGAGTGGTACTATCACTTTTCATGATATTGATGTAATACCTTGGTTTATTTGGCACAGTGCTGGCTCATACTTAAGCAATAGTCCACTAGGACACCTAGAACTCTCTCACAGGTACTACTGTCGAGCCAAGTATTGTCTATTTTTAACCTGTATATTTGATTTTTCCTCTCTAGGTACAGGAACTCACTTTTCTTACCACTGAACAGCATCTTGTTGGATAGGACTGAATGCTCAAGTCTGTCAAGACACTTCTGAATCTTGAGTATATTATAGCAACCCCCCTGCCAAAGCTTGCTATCATCTGCAAATTTGATGAACACCCCTCATCCAGGTTAAGATGTTGAGGAACATTGGGACTAAGATAGAACCCCGAGGTACTGAGATACCCCACTGGAGGCTTCCCTCCATGTAAATGTAGTTCCACTGAGGACCAAATGCTGAGAGCACTTGGTCAGCCAACTGCAAACCCATCTGGTGATTGTGGTACTGTCTATCCCACACACTGTTTTGTCTCACAAAGAAGTAGGCTGTGGTCTACTTTATCAAATGCCTTACTGAAGAGTCTATTATTGCCAAAGTATTTCCTTGAAGATTGACAGAGTCTAATAAAGATTAACAATGTTTAATCCTGCTAGTCTCACATTAACTGAATTTCCGGACGTATTAAATACAACTTGCTATCAATTTACAACTTGCACTAAATCGAATATCACACTATTTGAACTCACATCAATTGTGACCTAACTGTACAATCACTTTTTTTTAGGAAGGCTACTATCCAAAGTGAAAAGATTTTCATTCTGTTGCTGAGTGGCTTATCCAACGATGCTTTTAAAGACCTCCAGATAGGATCTTCCTAGTTTTTGGAGCTGGGGAAGGAGATGGAGTCTAATTTAATTTAATTTAATTTAATTAAAAGTTCTTATAGGCTGCCCAATCCCGTGGGACTCAGGGGGGCGTACAACAAGGATAAGAACAATACAGTATGATAAAAACAATTTAAAAACATTACAGAAGTTAAAAACAAAACCATTCATCCATGGGGGAAATCGGTCTTCTTCGCCCCACCTGCCGGAAGAGCCATGTCTTTGTGGAAGGCCAGTAGGGTGGGGATAGTCCGGATCTCTGAGGTTAACTTTAACTTAGTTTAAGTCTAACCTGAAAGTTAGACTAGAAAGCAGGAGCACAATATGTGATTTCTGCTAAGAATCCACTCTGACCTGCTGACAGCTCCATAACTTGAACTCATGCCCTTAGAGACAGAAAGTGTCAGACTGCTGGCTATCTCGGCCATTCTCCAATCAGCACCTCTGACATGTTTTCTTGGCCTCTTCTCTACCTCTTCAAATTAAAGCTAGTTCCCAAGAACTCTGTTTCAAAGCTTTCGCTTTTTCTCCCTGCTACCTTGTCCTTTCTAAGGCACTCAGAGGTTATTGATTTTTTTTCCCTTGCAATACAAAGCAGCATGATTACTTAAGCTAGTTCTCATGTTGAAGTCTTTGCCACTTTTGTTAAAGAAAAATCAAGGGCAGGACTGATACCGAGTTCGATGCCGTATTCATATCTGTGGGTATGTTCAGAATATTAAAATGTGACCTGGTGACTGAAGTCCACCCCATTTGTACATGAACCACATGCACTGCAGGCATGTAAAAAAAGGTGGGATTTCAAATACCCAGTTTTCTAGTAATTTGTACGCTCTGGACCCCCCTGTAATCATGTACTCACTGTTGCAATTCTGCAACAAGGACAGAAAAGTATTTTAGACCATCATTTAATATTTTTCCAGCAGAATATTGCATTCGTATGATCAGAGTCTTTCTGGCTATATAATGCTATGCAGGGAAAAAGAAATCTGCATTCTATTTCTATCTGTCCTCATTCAATAAGATGAATAGTCTTTTACCTACCCACTTCCCCCCAAAAGTAATGATAGAATATGCCTTTCTTTCCATATCTCCTTTGATCTGCCAACATCTCTGGCTTTCCACGCTTCAATTAAATCCCAGAAGAAAACCTCATTAATTTCTCTCACTGGGCTGTTTTAGATTGGGAAATGTGGGCAGCTTGAGTTATGGATGGTGATCATTAGCTGCTATATAAGCTTTGTTGAATAAACAGTTCTGGATGATTAGCAGCAACATTAGCAGGATATAGAAACAGCAGCAGGTGGGAAAATCCTATCATCCATCTATCTATCTATCTATCTATCTATCTATCTATCTATCTATCTATCTATCTATCTATCTATCTATCTATCTATCTATCTATCTATCTACCTACCTACCTACCTACCTACCTACCTACCTATCTATCTATCTATCTATCTATCTATCTATCATCTCCAAAGGGCGAGATGACTCAGACCCTGAGCTTGTGAGCTGTAAAGCTGACAACCTGGGTTCAAGACCAGAGCACTACACAATGGGGTAAGCTTCCTTTACTTGCCCCAGCTCCTGCCAACCTAGCAGTTCAAAAGCATGCAAATGAGAGTAGTTAAATAGATACCACTTTAGTGGGAAAGTAACAGTGTTCGACATTTAGTCATGCTGGCCACACTACCATGGAAAGGATTTTAGGACAATGCTAGCTTCCTCAGCTAAGAAATGAAGATGAGTATCACCCATACAGTTGGATACGACCGGACAGGGGAAACCTTTACCTTTACCTTTTCCTACACATACACCTGTGTGTGTTTGTGTGTGTGTGTGTTTGTGTGTGTGTGTGTGTGTGTGTGTGTGTGTGTGTGTGTGTGTGTGTGTAAAGGTAATACTGTGACCAGTGAGTCAGTAAAAAAGAATAAACAAGGATAAATCCAGTGGAGACCAACTGTTTTGCCAGTAGTAGTAATAAATGGAAGGATGTGGCCTGGAACAATTGCAGTTGTGTATGTAGTGGTAAGAATGAAACCCATTTGTTCAACAATGTAATTCCTGGAAAAATAATTTGTAGCAGAAATCAAATAGCTACAGTCCCTCAATCCCTCAGAAGAAGTGAAGAATAGAAAAAATAATACCATTGATGGTTGCCAACCTTTAAAAAGTAATAGTAATAATAATAAAAAAGAAGGAAGTCACAGAGGAATAGCATAAATAGGAACAGGGTCATAATATTCCTGTATAGGAGAGATAATCTCACGACAAAGTTTTGCCTGGAGGAACTCTTCATGCATACAGATAGTCCTTTGTTTAGTGACCATTCAAAGTTACAACAACACTGAAAAAAGTGATTTCTGGCTGGTCCTTGAACTTAAAACTGTCACAGCATCCCCACTGTCATGTTTTCAAAATTTGGGAAATCCAGTCCATTTCAATTTGTTGATGCATAAGATATCAATATGTAGTTTATTTGTTTCATTTTTCACTGTTTTGAGCTTTCTTATGTCCATGCTTCTTACATCTCATGTCCTGTCTTTAAGCTCTTTAAGCTCCTGAAAGTTTTATCTATCTATGTCATAAAACACTAAAGATCTTCAGCTGTTCCTCAATAATATATTGAGTGAGAGATTAGACATTAAGAAAAAACTAGTTGGAAATAAATGTCAATAGTTTTACCCTATCAATGACAGGCATACTTTCACGAAAGGGTCCTGGGTCCTTTGTTTTCTATGATAAATGCTTTGACGTTCAACTAAATTGTTGAAGACCTGTACATAACCCAACATTTACATTTAGTTTGATCTCTTCATAACCTTAATTTCTACTTGGCAGTTTGTGTCAATTCTTATTTTTTTCCCCCAGAATTCTTTTTTAGCTTAATTGTATATTTACCTCATCAGCAGAGTTATCCCCAATTATGCAATTAGTTTTCATACATGTAATCATTTGAACATATCATTATGTCTAATTGCATCATTACAAATGTATGAAATAAAATTGTTTTCTTTTGATTGAATGGTATGGTGTGGGAGGGAGAAAAATATAAGAGAAGGGTGTATCTCTTTCTTTCAAATTATTTTACGTTAAAAACATTCACGTTTTTTAACACTAAACATTGCAGAGACACACATGCTATGTTGAAAATAGCTATATGCCATATTTTAAAAGCTACAGTAATTGAAAATAATCACTGCATAGAATTCATTGAAGAGGAGCTGCTTCCATAACTGAAGATTGCCTCAGAGCCAAACAGGAAACTGTGCACTAAACATGTTTACTGTAGTCAATATAATGGTTTGACCCTAAAGTTCAACTAGCAACAATTTGTCCCCAAAACCAAAAAGTCAGAATCGTAATAGCAAGTTTATTTTGGTGAGTTAGCAAATATTTCTCTTATGACACCATTACAGGTAGCCCTTGAGGTACGATAAGTCATTTAACAATGGTTTGAAGTTACAACAGACCTCCCCCCAAAGGCTACATTTGACCCCATTTCAAAGGGATGCCGGCAGCACCACTGAGGACATTCGCCATTATGACCCAATGCAGGGACACTCCACTGTGCCCACCTATCTATTCCCCCCCCCATCCTGCCCTGCCACATCCCTTCAGGCATTGGGTCATTATTGTCATAACTCAAGGATTACCTGAGAGACACCTCATGAATTAAGGCAGGAATACACAAGCCCTTTTTACCACTGGGTAACTCCAGAATTTTTAGAGAATATTATACATATATTCACAAAATAGATGCCATCTGGGATTATCTTTTCATACATAGCCACTTTTTAGAAGACAAACAGCTTCTTACCTAACATTTCTTTCCAATATAAACTTTTTATTGGTCAAATAGCAATAGCACTTAGACTTATATACCCCTTCACAGTGCTTTACAGCCTTCTCTAAGCGGTTTACAGAGTCAGCATATTATCCCCAACAATCTGCGTCCTCATTTTACCGACCTCGGAAGGCTGAAAGGCTGAGTCAACCTTCCTGAGTCATAAGCCGATGTCCAATCTGAACACTGGGTCTCAACCATCTAACATTCTCCTAACTTTCTAAGAATGTCTATGAAGCCCATGGGGAATTTAGATACACTAATGCAGAGGTCGGGAACCTATGGCTCGCGAGCCAGATGTGGCTCTTTTGATGATTGCATATGGCTCGCAGCAGGGGTGAAATCCTCCTGGTTCTTCGATACTCCGCATTGCCCGAAAACCTTGTAACTAAACGCCCAGACAGAGAGAACGTTAGCAACGTGGAAAGAGGGGCGACATTGACAACTACCGCTGCTTGAGCGGTGGGCCAATAAGAGAGCCCGCTGATGGGGCCACGTGAGGGAAGTTTGTGTGGAAAGACGGTTGGGAAACCAAGGAAACGGTTAGCGGGAGTGAAGCGGTGAGAGGGCGGGGCCGGGGCCGAGCACGCGCGGCAGGTGAGGGGCTTTGTGTGAGAGTGTAGACTTGGCTTTCTTGCTTCCCTTCGTGCGTCGTCCCGCCGCTCTGTTAATTGTCAGGCCGTATCAACCTCCCCCTTTTTCTGTGGTGCCTAATGGTGGGATAGTTTGAATAAATAAGCCAAGCGGCCGAAGGAGCCTTGGAGCTCCGATGCTGCCCTGCTCTAGTCGCCTGCTGGGAAGGCTGCAGCAGCCACCATCAGCTGGCGGCATAAGGCAAGAGGCAGGCGGGAGACGCGGGCAGGAGCTGGCTGTCGAGGGAGCGCGTGGCTGAGAGGCATCTCGCGCGGGGAGGAAACTTTGTCTGGCTTGGCTTCGAGAGCGAGCAAGCAAGCGAGAGCAGCGCAGCCACAGCGGGAAGGGAAGCAAGCAGCCTGCTCTGCCACTCAAGCCAGCGGCTGCCGGAAGCAACAAGCGCGTTAGGAAAAGAGAAGGAGGAGCGCCGCCACCGCCGCTAGCACTCTTTCCTTCAGTTCTATCTTTTCCTTCTCTTTTCCTAACGCCCTTGTTGCTTCCGGCGGCCGCTGGCTTGAGTGGCAGAGCAGGCTGCTTGCTTCCCTTCCCGCTGTGGCTGCGCTGCTCTCGCTTGCTTGCTCGCTCTCGAAGCCAAGCCAGACAAAGTTTCCTCCCCGCGCGAGATGCCTCTCAGCCGCGCGCTCCCTCGGCACGACCGCAGCCGCCACCAGCACTCTTTTCTTCATTTGGGAAAAAGGATCTTGTGGTGCTGAGGGCTAGGAAAGAGGGAAGAAGAGAAAAGGGAAGGAAGGAAGACCAGAGATGGAAGGAAGGAAGGAAGGAAGGAAGGAAGGAAGGAAGGAAGGAAGGAAGGAAGGAAGGAAGGAAGGAAGGAAGGAAGGAAGGAAGGAAGGAAGGAAGATCAGAGATGAATGAAAGGAAGGAAGGAAGGAAGGAAGGAAGGAAGGAAGGAAGGAAGGAAGGAAGGAAGGAAGGAAGGAAGGAAGACCAGAGATGAAAGGAAGGAAGGAAGGAAGGAAGGAAGACCAGAGATGAAAGGAAGGAAGGAAGGAAGGAAGGAAGGAAGGAAGGAAGGAAGGAAGGAAGGAAGGAAGGAAGGAAGGAAGATCAGAGATGAATGAAAGGAAGGAAGGAAGGAAGGAAGGAAGGAAAGAAGGAAGGAAGACCAGAGATGAAAGGAAGGAAGGAAGGAAGGAAGGAAGGAAGGAAGGAAGACCAGAGATGAAAGGAAGGAAGGAAGGAAGGAAGGAAGACCAGAGATGGAAGGAAGGAAGGAAGGAAGGAAGACCAGAGATGAAAGGAAGGAAGGAAGGAAGGAAGGAAGGAAGGAAGGAAGGAAGACCAGAGATGGAAGGAAGGAAGGAAGGAAGAGGAAGAAGAAGAGGAAGGGTGGGAGGAAGAGAAAAAAGTGAGAGGGAAAGAAAGAAAGAAAGATTTTAGGAAGGAAGAAAGACAGAAAGAAAAAGAAAGATGGTAGGAGGGGTAGTCTTATATGAAGAGTATATCCCAAACTCTATATTTTCATTGGAAAAGTTGGGGGTCGTCTTATATGCCCAGTCGTCTTACACGCCGGAATATACGGTATATGGCTCTCACTGAAATAAATTTCCAAATTTTTTGCTTTCATGGCTCTCTTAGTCAAAAAGGTTCCCGACCCCTGCACTAATGGAACTAAAAAGTGTATAGGAAACCAGAGCTTTCCTTGTGACATGCCCATTTCCTCTTTACTTTTTATTCAAAATGTGTGTATGTGTGTTTCCACAGCTAAGTTGGGTTAGACAGAGAGACTGGTGAATGCCAAGGAACATCTGTAGCTACATGCACCATATTGATCACCACTGATCAGTGTTGGGAAAATATTTTGCAGGCCATCCTGGTGTGTCACATCTGCAGCCTCCAACTATAGAGAAGCTGTAGAACTCTATGACATGAAAATTACTTACATGGTGGTGGCACAGTGGTTAGAATGCAGTATTTCAGGCTAATTCTGCCCACTGCCAAGATTTTGGTCCTGACCGGCTCAAGGTTGATTCAGCCTTCCATCCTTCCAAAGTAGGTAAGGACCCAGATTGTTGGGGGAAATGTGATGACATTTGTAAAACTGCTGAGAGAGTGCTATAAAGCACTATGGAGTGTATATGTCTAAGTGCTATTCCATTGCTAATGCTACACATGTCCAATTTTTGAGGGTGAGGAGAGAAGAAGAATCATTTCCTGAGATACTTCTAATTTTCTTCATAATTTTCAAACCCAACCTATGCTAAAAAGTGGGAAAACATAATATGAAATACCAAACACATCCAGACTAGAGAAGGGAATAGTCAGCTGGATCTGCTGACATGTAATGTTCCTTTGTCTTGTTCTTCAAAACTTCAAAAAGTGCAGAGGAGAGCAACCAGGATGATTAGGGGGCTGGAAACTAAAACATACGAAGAGCGGTTACAAGAACTGGGCATTGCTAGTCTAGCAAAGAGAAGGACCAGGGGAGACATGATAACAGTGTTCCAATACTTGAGGGGCTACCACAGAGAGGAGGGGGTCAGGCTATTTTCCAAGGCACCAGAAGGCCAGACAAGGAATAATGGATGGAAACTGACCAAGGAGAGATTCAACCTGGAAATAAGGAGAAAATTTCTGAAAGTGAGAGCGATCAACCAGTGGAACAGCTTGCCTTTGGAGGTTGTGAGAGCTCCAACAATTGAGACTTTCAAGAGGAAATTGGACTGCCATTTGTTGGAAATGGTGTAGGGACTCCTGCTTGAGCGGGGGGTTGGACTAGATGACCTACAAGGTCCCTTCCAACTCTGTTACTCTGTTTATCATTGTGGTGGTGCTGGTCCCATTGGCTAGAGTACTGTAATTTAGACCTGTGGGGAAGCTCTTGAAAATAAATGAACTGGTGACCTCCCAACAGAGTCATTGGCTAATATGGCGAAGCGTGACCTCAGAGGAGCTGGAGAAATGTTATTGGATAGGGGGAAACTTACAGCACTTGAGTGACTTGTGACTTTCCCTGACAACTTCTTCATTGACTTGCTTTGGGAAGTCAGCAAGGAAGGTCATGAACTGTGATCAATGTCTGCAATACACTGCAACCATTGTAAGTGCAAACCAGTTGTCAAGTACCCAGATCATGATCCTGTTACCATAGGGGTTTTGGGTCAGTAGTAACTACCTATCATTCAGAACTATCATAATGGTCATTGAACAGATGGTCATTAACTGAGGACTACCTGTATTTCAAAGCTTGTAGGCCACCAAATGAGAAGGAATGACTCGCTGGAGAAGAGCCTAATGCTGGGAAAGATTGAGGGCAAAAGAAGAAGGGGACAACAGAGAATGAGGTGGCTGGATGGAGTCACTGAAGCAGTAGGCATGAGCTTAAATGGACTCCAGAGGATGGTAGAGGACAGAAAGGCCTAAAAGAAAGTTGTCCATGGGGTCACGATGGGTCGGACATGACTTCACAACTAACAACAACAAGGTTAAAATATTTATAGGTTTGGGGCTCCAGGTTTTGGCATCACAATCTTCACACAACTTCATTTGGGGGGGGGGGTAAGCTTTGAATAATGCTTTACTTTGGTTCTAAGGTTGCCTTGCATTGTTCAGAACAAAGTGAAATATATTATTTTTTTAAAATAGGTTTGCTTATTTTTAATAAAGATCTTTACTAAATCTGTTTCCATATTAGTTCATCTGAGAGAGAAAAAACTTCTCAGCAAAATAGCCAATCTGCAGCAAAAAAAAAAGTATTGAAGTATCTTTCCATGTTCGTTTACAATTCACACTTCTAATGCCACCCAACTTCCCAATGACTCTGGGTGACATACCAATTGAAAAACAAAGAAATAGAATGACATCAGCCAAATAAAAAGGAATGTCTTCCCAGTGGAAGACATAAGAACCCTTCACAAAGAAAGCCCACAATCTGCCCTAGCCCAAATCTTAACAGCATTGGGATTACCATTCCTTTTTATTTTATTTTGGTCCAAAATATCTGGAATAATGTGTCCAGTCCTGGGCAGGGGTGGGTTCTACTTACTTTGCCACTGGTTCGCATTGCGATGTTTCACTCGCACGCCCTCACTACGCTCGGGTGCGTCCCCTCGAGTAATTCTGCTTCTGTGCATGCTCAGTCGCTATAATCAGCCCGAAACACAGCTGAGGATGTGCTTCAGCTGAAGGAATAAAGGTAAGTATAAACCCGGGGGCAGGCGGGAGGGCCCTTTTTCAAGCAGCAGCAGAGGAAAAAAGTTCTAAACACTAAAAAATTCACAAAAAAATCCAAAAGAAAGATGGCGGCGGCCACAGACTGGATCCATGACACCATTGTGATGTCACCAGCGGGTCGCTACCAGTTCGGCCAATCTGGTCCGAACCGGAAGGAACCCACCCATGGTCCTGGGTAACGTAATTTAGGAAGTACTTGGGCAAACTGGAGAGCCAGCATGATGATAAGAGCCCTGGGAAAGCAAATTTATGAGGAATAATTGAGACATTGGATATGTTGGCTTGAAGAACAAAAGACTACAGGGAGTTGTCTTCAAGTATCCGAAGGGCTGTCATGTAGAACAGAGGACAAGATTTTTCATTTGTTCCAAAGGCAGGAAGAAAAGCAATGCGTTCATGCTTCAAGGAAGAGGATTTCAGTTGGACTTCAAGGAGGAAAAATTCTGAACTGTAAGCCACTGTTCAACAGTGGAACAGATTGCTTTGAGAGGTGATTGACTCTCCTTCCCCTTAAGCGTTATACCAAGACTGCAGGGCTGTTTGTGGGTTTTTATTTTTTTATTTTATTTAGTTATTTATTTATTTTGTCAAACATGTACAGGATAGTAGTTGTTTGTATAAACATAAGTAAAAAGTACCGATAAAAGAGGACAATAGGACAGAAGGACAGGGATGGTAGGCACAGTGGTGCGCTTATGCACGCCCCTTACAGACCTCTTAGAGGACCTCTTAGAAATGGGGAGAGGTCAACTGTAGACAGTCTAAGGTTAAAGTTTGAGGGACGCTAGAGATTTTATTTAGGAAGTTCCTCCACTGAGGAGGGGATTGGACCAGATGAACTCCAAGGTCTCTTTAAATTCTTGTATTCATTTATTATATTATTCGAAGTCCATTCTTTTATGTCACTTCAAATGCAAACACTTGTGACTGGAGCAATTTCTTTTATTTGACTGCAAACCATCAAGCATGAAGGGAGCAAAGGAGCAAATTATTCTCTCCTTGATTAGTTTCCACCCATTGCTTTTTGTCCTACCCACAGGTGCTTTGGAGAATAGTTTGACTCCCTCTTCTTTGTGGCAGACCCTGAGATATTGGAACACTGCTAGCATGTCTCCCCTAGTCCTTCTTTTCATTAAACTAGACATGCCCAATTCCTGCAACTGTTCTTTATATGTTTTAGCCTCCAGTCCCTTAATCATCTTTGTTGGTCTTCTCTGCACTCTTTCTGGAGTGTCAACATCTTTTTTATATAGTGGCAAAAAAGACTTTTTGACAAGTTACAGCTCAGGGCATTGGGAACTCTCCTAAAAGGCCTGCTAACCAGGTCCCTGTACAAATATGGGATGAGCACTTCATAAAGTTGTACTGAGAGACTAACCAAGCAAACATTACCGAACTCTTGAGGTTTGCCATACTACAGACTTGGCCACCAGACTCTCCTTCTTGAGCTCACAAGCTGACTGAATCTCTTAAACTGGAAACTGCATTCTCCCTGAACTGCTCAAATGGAATTGCATCTAGTGGACAACTCTTGTTCTTCATCCATATCCCTGAAGATTAAGGGCTGGCATTAATAGTTCCAATCCATAACAAAGGCAATGAAGGGGATCTAGCTAACCATAAACCTACCACCCTTTTGTGTGTAAGGAACCTATTCACCAGAAACTACCTGAATGGACCAAAATCAAAGGCCTGCTCAAAAAACAGCAGGGAGGGGTTCAAATGAGTCACTTAATGGTAGACTATGTCCTTATGTTAACATCAACTGATTAAGAAGCATATCCTGAAACTGAAGTCTCTACTCTAAGTAGCTTTTCTGAATTTTAAAGCAATATTTGATTCCATATCTCAGATATTATCATAGAGTAAAGTGACCAGATATTTTTTTTTTAAGCGGGACATTGACGGGGGGCGGGGCCGCCTGGACGCCGTCATTTGAGGTTTGCCCTCTGCGCATGCGCAGAGGGCAAAAGGATGCAAAAGGACGCGGTTGGCCTTTCCTCGCCTCCCGCCTCCCCGCTTCGGGAGCCGGCAGTGGCTTGGGCTGGCTCCAGATCTCCTTTCTCCCCCTGTCACTCCAGCAGCCCAGCGCTGGCAGAGGGGGAGCAGGAGAGCGAACAAAAGTGATTCCGACCGCGGAGCAGACACCCGGTGAGCGGGGCAAGAGGCGCGGGGATGGCAGTGCCGCCACTGTACGTCCTACCTACCTGGGACTTTTCCCGGTAGCTCCAGTCGCGTTCCTTGCAATAGCGCCCAGAGCAGAGCAGCCCCTCCCAGAAGATCGCGAGACGTTATCTTTTGGAAGAGGCTGCTCTGCTCTGGGCGCTAATTAGCAAGGAACGCGACTGGAGCTACCGGGAAAAGTCCCAGGTAGGACGCACGTCTCGCCCCGCCCGCCCAACCCCCAGCACGAGACGCGCGTCCTACCTGGGACTTTTCCCGGTAGCTCCAGTCGCGTTCCTTGCTAATTAGCGCCCAGAGCAGAGCAGCCCCTCCCAGAAGATAACGTCTCGCGATCTTCTGGGAGGGGCTGCTCTGCTCTGGACGCTATTAGCAAGGAACGCGACTGGAGCTACCGGGAAAAGTTCCAGGTAGGACGCGCGCCCCGTCCCATCCGCCAGTCCTGCCCCGCCCGCCCAACCCCCAGCGCGAGACGCGCGTCCTACCTGGGACTTTTCCCGGTAGCTCCAGTCGCGTTCCTTGCTAATTAGCGCCCAGAGCAGAGCAGCCCCTCCCAGAAGATAACGTCTCGTGATCTTCTGGGAGGGGCTGCTCTGCTCTGGACGCTATTAGCAAGGAACGTGACTGGAGCTACCGGGAAAAGTCCCAGGTAGGACGCGCGCCCCGCCCTGCCCCGCCCCTTTTGCCGGGCACACTTAGCATGGCCTCATGGGACAAGTGCAAAGTGGCGCTCCCCCCCGCCCCAGGGTTCGCTCTGCCCCGCCCCGTGCCACCCTGTGAATAGAGGGGACTGAATCGGAAGCCTGTCGCTCGGGCGCGCGTCTGGCTGGAGGAAGAAGCGGGAGCTCATTAGACGGAGCCCGACCCAACATGGCTGGCTTAAAACTCTCGGAGTTTTAACTCTCCCTCAATCTCGCATGCCCCCCCTTCAGGCTGATTTTTGGAAAGAATGCCCTACCTTGTCGTGCATTCTTTCAAAAAATCGGGACTTTTTAGAGGACGGGCGGGACGCAGGACAAAGCATTAAAAAGCGGGTCTGTCCTGCCAAAATCGGGACGTCTGGTCACCTTATCATAGAGAAGCTTCAAGAGCCACTAAGTTGTGGAAATTATTTGTTTTAGGCCCAATGTGTTCCCATTAGTAGTTTTACTTGGCAAGCATGCCAATATTCCTGTACCCCAGAGTACTGTACATACCTTTAAGGCTCCAGAAAAATCAAAACAATTTCTCATGTCTTCCTTTACTGTAACTTCTATAGGGATCATCAAAACATTTCCCCTTTTACTGTGAAATGCTGGAGGGAATGATTTCTGTACCCATTCCCTCCTTTCAGATTTCAGACTTAAATCATGACATCACCCACATGATGGCTAAATTTATCAATGTAGCAATTAGAACTAGGCAACAGGTAATTTCAGACTCAACCTGATAGATCAACGCCCTTGGAATTCAATTCTTTTCTTTTCCTTCTCCTTCTCCCGCCTTCTTCCTCCTCCTCCTCTTATATAACCCTAAATTATGATTGCAATAAATAACTAAGTAGGTCTTAAGTAAACATCATCAATTATGCTCAAAGTATCCCATGTAGAATGTTATTATTTTAGTATACACTTCTGCATTTTATTTCCACATTTTAATTATTTAAATGCTTTGATATATTAGTATTTTAATACTTTATTAGACTGTCATACAGCGCTATAGCTTTTGACTTATTTCACAGTTAAACACTTCTTGAAATTTTTGTTACCTTGCATATTTGAAATATGATCGGGTACTCCAGTTCTTAGCCAGTTTTGCTTTTCCATTCATTTATGTAAATTGTTCAACTACCATTGTTTTACTACCCGTTCCTCCTGTAATAGAGTTACTAAATTGTACCTACATCTGGTCATTGACCATAATAAGATTTCATTGTTTTGAAACATAGAACATGAAAATATTTTCTTTTTGATATTTTGGTTGTTTTAACAATTCACATTGATAGAAGGAGCCAAGGATTTGCTAGTTATTTATACTCTTAATACAGTGTTTCTCAATCTTAGCAACTTTAAGATGTCTGGACATCAGCTCTCAGAATTACCCAGGCAGCATGCTGGCTGGGGAAATCTGGAAGTTGAAGTGCAGGCATCATAAAGTTGCTAAGGTTGAACAATACTGTTCCAATGAATTTTATTAGTTGCATTTATTTATTTATTATTAGTTGCATTTGTATGCTGCCCACTCCACAGAGACTCTGGGCGGCTCACAACAGTAAAAATTCACATGCAACAACAAATATAAAAAGCATTAAAAACAGTCGATATTAAAACATTTAAAAACATTAAAAACCACAATTTAAACACCCATACAATAAATCATTCATGGGGTCAAGAGTGATCGGTGTTGTATTAAAATCATTGGCCCCAGGCCTGTCGACAAAGCCATGTTTTTACTGCTTTTCTGAAGGCTGGCAGGGTGGGAATAATGCGGATCTCGGGGGGGGGTAGTGTATTCCGGAGAGCCGCTGCTGCCACAGAGAAGGCCCTCGTTTGTGGACCTGCCAGTCGACATTGTTTGGCTGACAGGACCACCAGCAGACCAACTCTGTGGGCTCTAATCGGTCTTAGGGAGTTATGTTGGAGAAGGCGGTTTCGGAGGTAATTCCTTAGAAATCTCTCACTACCATGCATCAGAATTCGCTAGAATTCTGATTTATAGTATCTACATATATTGGCACAGCTTTATTTTACTTTTTTGCATTATCACTGACATCGAACATTGATCTGTTTGAGTTCTGTTTTTACTGTTCTTCACATGTAGTTAATTAAACCTGACTCTGCTTAACACTCTGGACTGTGCTAACAAGGTTTGTGTGCAGCTATTCGTGCAATGCCATTAGGGAGGCTGTATTTTATAGATTTCACTTTTATTACATGCACCACTAATGAAGGCATAATGTGATTATGATGGACCAAGTCCAAGAAAAATTGTCATCAATTGGGTTTGGCATGAAATAATAAATTGCTTTTGGACTGAATGTTAGGTTTGGGAAATAAAAGGAGTGCCCTGTTTAAACACCCAACTAATGTCTGATTAGAAGTGGAACAAGGAAATGAGATTTAACAAGAACCATATTAAAATATCAATAAAAAGCAGCAACACACACACACACACACACACACACACACATACACACCGTAAAGATTAAAAACCTGGCACCAAAGTTAAGCTTCTAACATCCTTTTGGGGATGAAATTCAAAATTTTTCCCTATTGGTTCTACGGGCGTGGCTTGGTGGGCGTGGCATGGGAAGGATACTGCAAAATCTCCATTCCCACCCCGCTCCAGGGGAAGGATACTGCAAAATCCCCTTTCCCTCCCCACTCCTGGGGGAAGGATATTGCAAAATCTCCATTCCCATCCCACTCTCGGACCAGCCAGAGGTGATATTTGCCGGTTCTCCGAACTACTCAAAATTTCTGCTAAGTTCTCCAGAACCTGTCCGAACCTGCTAGGTTCTCCAGAACCTGTCAGAACCTGCTGAATTTCACCCCTGCTTTCGCCCATTTCACTCAATACCAGCACTTGGGAGAAAACCAGGTTATCAGTGCTCTTTGGAAAGCTAGGAAGATAGAGGCCTGTCAAACTTCAAGGGGTAGAGTGTTCCACAGGGGAAAGCAAATGTGAGATTTCATTAGATTTTTTTGCAGTTTGACGACCAAGATTTGTTTTCTTCAAAATCACTGAAAAGGCGATCATAGCAATGGTAAGGATGATAATGAGTCACCCTGGAAGAAGCCTCTCCTAATACTGACAAGACCATATTTTACATTTCCAACCAACAATTCTATCTTTCATTGTGTCATTATTATTTCGATAAACATTCTAAGGTTTTTACTGACGCCAGTTGTTTCCAAACATTTAATGTTCCAATTATGTGGTAATGAATCAAATGCCTTTTTATAATCAATCCAGACCATATGTAGATTTTTTGTTGTTTTTGCAATTCTCCAAAACCATTATCTTTTCTTCTTATTATTTTTTTAAATTTTATTGTATAAAATACAAAAAGAAAAAGAAAAGAAAATAGGAAATTAAGCTGGGATTGAAAATAATTACCAGCCGTTAAATTAAAAGAGGTTTTTGGGACGCCGTTTGTGCTGTATTATTGATCAGGAAGCCTCGGTCAGAACTATAGTCACAAAATCCCATGGTCATGCAATTGCCATTTGCAACCTTCAGTGCTAACTTCCCACAAGCAAGGTCAATGGGGAAGCCAGCCAGAGTTGCAAATGGCAATCACGTGATTTATGCAAATGAAAATCATGTGATTAACAACTGTGCAGGATTTGCTTAAGGAAAGCAACTGGAACTGCTGCAATTGCCTTTGTAAGTCAACCTGGTCACATAATGTGCTTTATGACTGGCTTGGTTAGGGGAGTTGCCCGTCGCAATTATTGCAGTTCAGCAAGACAAACCAATTATTCTGGTTTGTTGCACAGTCAGCCAGATAATTAGACTGGATTTGGCATTTTAATTATTACTATTATTGTATACACAAAAATATGACTTCACAGCTGCCAGATCTGTAGCTGATGTTGGTCTTCATATGCACTGAGTTATTTCCAAACACCTAGGATATCAGCATAGTATATGTGCAGATCCATGCAGTTTGGCCTATATAACTGACAGATGGAAATTTTGTGAATGCACAGATTTTCGAAGTGCCATCGAAGATTTTTTACCTACTGTGCTAATATCACTGAGACCTCCTGTTACACTATTTCCTTGTTTTAGTTGTTGTGGTCACCTAGAGTCATTGGGAGCTAGTGGGAAATAAATTAAATGACTGACTGACAGAAAGACAGACAGACAGACAGACATGATAGATGATAGACAGACAGACGGACAGACAGACAGACGGACAGACAAAGACAGCCCACAAATAATGCCAAGAAACTGTTGTTATTGTGACAGAGAATGAGCCAAATACCCAGAAACCCTCACACCGTACCTTGAGAACTTCTGATTTAGTCCAACCCTCTACCCATTGTAGGACTGCACTGACAAATGACATCTGGAAAATAATGGTAACTTACTGAGAGTAATCACCTTCAGCAAATTGAGTCCATCATATGTCAAGGCAAAGTGTTGAACAACTCTTACATTTAGGATTTTTTTTCTTCATGTCTGAATGAAGGAGGGTACCAGATTGGACCAACATAACTGGGGGTGGGGGCAGCAGATCAGGGATGGTAATCTGGTTAATATAATCCAATTTCCACTTTCCACTTTAAATTGATGCAAAGAAAGGACCATCAGAGTAGCAGGAAGCTAAATGAAAGTAATGCTTTCTCCAATACACTATTTCTTGTGAGTTTTGTTTTTAATTTTTTTTAAAGCCATTAACTATGATACACTACTAAATACATCAGTAAATTATATTTTGTAGCACCCTGGCTTATTAAGTTAAGCAGGTTGCTGACAATATCATCCATTAAGTAGTCTATTAGTTGTCATAGAAACATACCTCTTTCTCAAATGTATATACACATTGTACTCATAATTGGGTAAAAAAATATCAAGTACTATGCTGTTCTAACTCCAGATATGAGTTAACTGACCCATCCAGTCAACTCCAGAGGGAGTTAGTTATAGCCCGAGATACAACTGTGTTTGAGTCTAATTTTTTTTTCTGATCAAGTAACTCTCCCTGTGTTTGTGTATGTTACATTTCAAAGGGCTGCTCCTTCTAACATGAATGATTGGCATGCAATCCTAGGGAAGCCTCATGATTTATCCCACATTTTTTTAAAGGCAAGAAGTGGTGATGGTAATGAGTCAGCAAAAATTAAAACCTAACCATCATCCAGCCAACGAAATTATCATAGGAATTGTGATGCCACAACTGACCTGGGGAGAGGATCACTTGTTCTGGGATGATGTGCCAACAAAGCTTGTAATAATGCCTTGGTACTGCTGCTTAACAAGATCCAGAAAAAATTGCCTGGGGACTCTGAAAATAGGTATTTGATTCACAGATCCTTATTTATTTACCTTGCAGTTCTTTACAGGTGTTGTATATTTAGTGAGTTTGGGTTGCTATTATGCATAACATTTTTATCTCTTTGTTAGCTGCTCAGAGTCGGCATAGAAAGAGAGCCATACAAATCAAAATAAATAAGCAAACAAATTACAAGAAATGCTACTTCTCATATTCTACTACAAACCCTTGGGCAAGCTTGCCCTTTCGGTCCATATTGCAGGTAAAGCTGTTGTGCCATTGGAGGAGATTCCGTGAGCGTGGGTCAACAGCTTAATCCACACAACAGATAAAGATGTTTTCACAGCACACAAAACATTTTTACAGCATTAATGTTAACTTGGATGTTGGTCTGCTTCGTCAGTTTATTCAATGCAATAAGCCAATTCAGAAAATGGTTGAATCAGGAGCAAGAGAAATACATGAACAAAGCTAGTATAGCAATAGCAATAGCACTTAGAATTATATACCGCTTCACAGTGCTTTACAACCCTCTCTAAGCGGTTTACAGAGTTCAGCATATTGCCCCCAACAATCTGGGTCCTCATTTTACCGACCTCAGAAGGATGGAAGGCTGAGTCAACCTTGAGCCCGGTGAGATTTGAACAGCTGAACTACTGAACTAGCAATTAGCTGAAGAAGGTTGCAGTGCTGCTTTTAACCACTGCACCACCTCGGCTCCTTATATGTATAATATTATATGTATAATATTCTCTAAAAATTCTGGAGTTACCCTGTGGTAAAAAGGGCTTGTGTATTCCTGCCTTTATTCCTGAGGTGTCTCTCAGGTAATCCTTGAGTTATGACAATAATGACCCAGTGCCTGAAGGGATGTGGCAGGGCAGGATTGGGGGGGGAGGGAATAGATAGGTGGGCACAGTGCAGTGTCTCTGCATTTATTTATTTATTTATTTAATGGATTTTTATGCCGCCCAATCCCTAGGGACTCAGGGCGGCTCACAACATGTTAAATCCATTACAGAATAAAAACAATAATTAAAATATATGACAATACAAAATGCAATAATTAAAAATACAAAAAATACAAAAGTTAAAAGAGTATCTCATTCACCCCGCCTGCCGGAAGAGCCAGGTTTTTATTGCTTTCCGGAAGGCCAGCAGGGTGGGGATGGTCCTGATCTCTGGAGGAAGTTGGTTCCACAGGGAGGGAGCTCCCACAGAGAAGGCCCTCCCCCTCGGTCCTGCTAGCCGACATTGTTTGGTCGACGGGACCTGGAGGAGGCCGACTCTGTGGGCTCTAACCGGTCATAGGGAGGTATGCGGCAGGATGCGGTCCCGAAGATAACCTGGCGACTGTCCTCAGTGGTGCTGCTGGCATCACTTTGAAATGGGGTCAAATGTAGCCTTTGGGGAGAGGTCTGTTGTAACTTCAAACCATTGTTAAATGACTTATCCTACCTCAAGAGCTACCTGTAATGGTGTCATAAGACAAATATTTGCTAACTCACCAAAAGAAACTTGCTATTACGATTCTGACTTTTTTGTTTTGGGGACAAATCGTTGCTAGTTGAACTTTAGGGTCAAACCATTTTATTGACTACAGTAAACATGTTTAGTGCACAGTTTCCTGTTTGGCTCTGAGGCAATCTTCAGTTATGGAAGCAGCTCCTCTTCAATGAATCCTATGCAGTGATTATTTTTAATAACTGTAGCTTTTAAAATATGGCATATAGCTATTTTCAACATAGTATATGTGTCTCTGCAATGTTTAGTGTTAAAAAAACGTGAATGTTTTTAACGTAAAAGCGGTTTACAGAGTTCAGCATATTGCCCCCAACAATCTGGGTCCTCGTTTTACCGACCTCAGAAGGATGGAAGGCTGAGTCAACCTTGAGCCGGTGAGATTTGAATAGCTGAACTGCTGAACTAGCAGTCAGCTGGAGTAGCCTGCAGTAGCTGCATTTAACCACTGTGCCACCTCGGCTCCAGTAGCTTCAGAAATGATTCAAACCCCAGATTCAAAATTCAGTCTTCTTCATGCTGTGCTCCACAAGCTTTTTCTTTTCATCAGCAACTCTTTCTCAAAACAATCCATTGCCAGAACATAGCTTATTCTCTCCTTTCGCTGATAATTGGAGATAGAGGATCAGCAGAAGTTATCAATAAAAAGGTGATTTTTTTTTTCTTTCAAAAGCCAACTGGACTTTCTTTACTTTTCATCAGTTCTGATGAAGCTTCTTAGATGAGAAGTAAAATGTCATCAATGAAAAACAAAGGAAGTTTAGTTGCCTTTTGAAAAAAAAAGCACCTTTGAAACAACCGTGACCTGGATGACTGAGACTCTCTATAGACATTTATCAATGATTGAGCAGAAGGAAGTAAAATAACACCATAAATTGGTAAAATGAACTGAAATCCTTTTCTTTCAAGGAACCAAGGATGAGAAAATAGAGATCTTAGAGGAAAACCACATTTATCATCATAGAGATAAGATACAGGTGTTGCTAAGATAATCCAATTGGCTGCTTCAAAAATTGTCTTGTATATTTTACAGGGATGAAATTATTTATTTATTTATTTATTTATTTATTTATTTATTTATTTATTTATTTATTTTTAATTTATTTATTTATTTATTTATTTATTTATTTATTTATTTATTTATTTATTTATTTATTTATTTATTTATTTATTTATTTATTCATTCATTCATTCATTCATTCATTCATTCATTCATTTATTTAGTGGTTCTTATATGCCGCCCTACTCCCTGGGGACTCAGGGCGGCATATAACATGTGCAAGAACAGCTATAATACAATAAAAATACAATAATAAAATAACAATTTAAAAGAATAAAAACAACACAAGCAATACATACATGGGGGAGACCAAGACGTTCAACGGTCTCTGAATCACCCCGCCTGCAGGAAGAGCCATGTCTTAATGGCTTTCCGGAAGGCCAGCAAGGTGGGAATAATTCGGATCTCTGGGGGTAGTTGGTTACAGAGAGCTGGAGCCCCCACAGAGAAGGCTCTCCTTTTTGGTCCCGCCAACCGACATTGTTTGATTGAAGGGACCTGGAGGAGACTGACTCTGTGGGACCTAACTGGTCGTAGGGATGTATGAGGTAGGATGTGGTCCCAAAGATAACCTGGTCCTAAGCCATGTAAGGCTTTAAAGATGATAATCAATACCTTGAATTGCACCCGGAGACCAATGGGCAACCAATGTACCTGGCGGAGTATGGACGTTCAACAGGTTCTGACAGGTTCTGGAGAACTGATAGCGGAAATTTTGAGTAGTTCGGAGAACCGGCAAATACCACCTCTGGCTGGCCCCAGAGTGGGGTGAGAATGGAGATTTTGCAATATCCTTCTCCCAGGAGTGGGGAGGGAATGGGTATTTTGCAGGATCCTGCCATGCCCACCAAGCCATGGCCACAGAACCAGTAGGGAAAATTTTTGAATTTCACCCCTGATATTTTATATATGTATTATTTTATTGATTATTGTATGCCACCCCAGAGTCACCTCTCATGAGTTGGGCAGCTATATAAATCAATAAAATGGTTAATAAATATTATTTTTTGAAGTTTCTAGTGCAAACAAATCTGTCCACCTAAATTGCCATTAATGTGAAAATCAAGATATTTGTCTACAATGTTTTGCACTTATTAAATGTTGCAAGGCAGCATAAAAGCAATAAACCTCATTTTTTAAATTGGGAGAAATTATCTTGATGAGGTTACTTGACTTTCAATGCTTCTTTTTTTTTGACATTGCTGTACAGCACAAGGATGATGCATGTTTGCCAACCAATGTTTATAGCTTTTTCAGCCAGGATATGAACCATCTGCCAGCATTAGGCTTCCCTTGAATCCTTCCTTGTATAATTAAAGCAGTTGATATTTCTTGTTGAGTACCATATGTTCTAAATATTCCAATTTCCCTTTCTTGATTGTATTCGCAATTCCCATATCATTACCCATTCTTTACAAGAGAGTCTTGTTTTGTATTTGTTCAACACATGGTATTTCAAGTAACCTTAAAAGTAATGTTATAAATACACATTTCCTTGTGTATAAAATACATGGCCATATGTTAAATAAATAAATAAACTTATAGAACAGAGAACATTTCTATAAAGGAAGGTCTGTAATGGTACCACAGAGTTGAATGTAACCTTTTTAAAAAAGAAAAAAGAAAATTGAAGAGACCATACAAAACAAAAATGAGAACAAGAAAAACATACACATTATATAAAATTGAACATGACTTTTCAAAATAAAATTAGATTAACAGAATAACAGAGCTGGAAGGGACCTTGGAGGTCTTCTAGTCCAGCCCCCTGCTCAAGCAGGAGACCCTATACCATTCCAGACAAGTGGCTATCCAGTCTCTTCTTAAAACCCTCCGGTGATGGAGCAGAACACAACATCTAAACTGTTCCACTGGTTCATTGTCCTCACTGTTAGGAAGTTTCTCCTTAGTTCTAGGTTGGTTCTTCCTTGATTCATTTCCATCCATTGTTTCTTGTCTTGCCTTCAAGTGCTTTTTAGAATAGGATGACCTTCCCCTTCTTCTTTGTGGCAGTCCCTCAAATATTGGAACATGGATATCATGACAATCCTAGCCCTTCTTGTTGCTAGACTAGACATACCCAATTCCTGTAACCATTAATACGTTTCCGGCAGGGGTGAAATCCAGCAGGTTCTAACAGGTTCTGGAGATATTTTGCAATATCCTTCCCCCAGGAGTGGGGAGGGAATGGGGATTTTGCAGTATCCTTCCCCTGCCACGCCCACCAAGCCATGCCCACCAAGCCACACCACACCCACCAAGCCACGCCCACAGAACCGGTAGTAAAAAAAATGGTTTTCACCACTGTGTTTTAGCCTCCAGCTCCTTAATCATCTTTGTTGCTCTTTTCTGCATTCTTTCCAGTGTGTCTACATCCTTTTTTATAAGACCAAACTGGAAGCAATGTTCCAAGTGTGATCATAACTAAGGCTTTATAAAGCAGTACTAATACTTCATGTTACCTTGATTCTAGCCCTCTGTTAATGCAACTGGTGCAAAACTGGAGACTGCAATTGGTGCAAAATGCAGCTGCGCGAGCTGTAGTGGGTGTGCCTAGATACACCCACGTAACACCTATTCTTCACCAGCTGCATTGGTTGCCCATTACTCTCCGGTCGCAATTTAAGGTGTTGGTTTTAACCTTTAAAGCCCTACATGGCTCAGGGCCAGGTTACCTTTGGGACCACATCCTACCGCATACCTCCCTAAGACCGGTTAGGTCCCACAGAGTTGGCCTCCTCCAGGTCCCATCAACCAAGCAATGCTGGTTGGTGGGGCCAAGGGGGAGGGCCTTCTCTGTGGGAGCCCCATCTCTCTGGAACCAACTCCCTCCAGAGATCCGGATTATCCCCACCCTACTGGCCTTCCGTAAAGCCGTGAAAACATGGCTCTTCCTGTAGGTGGGGTGAAATCAAGATCAATCCCCCATGTGTGAATGATGGTCTGTTTTTAAATTTTTAAATTTTGTAATTTTTTAATCATTGGTATCATTTTTATAAATTGTTTTGTATTATGTTGTACGCCGCCCTGAGTCCTACGGGAGTTGGGCGGCATATAAAAACGACCAAATAAATAAATAAATTAATAAACATAGGATTAATATTATATGTACCATTTACTGTTATTGTAATAACATGTATCATAAAAATAACGAATCAGAATAAACAATAGCAGTTTTATCAAATCTAAAACTCTACCCTTATTACAACAAAACAGAGAGTATTTAATATTTTAAAATCTTATTAAGAGAAACCCAAATTTTGGATGAGGAAGTAATTTATGTGCGCCAATTATAATCTATAAATTCTTTTTAAATTAAATGTTGTATTAGATTTGTGTTTCAAAAATGAAGCTATTTTTGATTTTGGTGCATACTCCCACAACTTGATCCGGTATTCTTCTAAAGAAAGAATTATATATTTTTATTTATTTATTTATTATTAAATTTATATTGCCGCCTATTCACCCATGGCGACTGAAGGTGGCTTACAGAATATAAAAACCATATTTAAAAACAATAAAACTAATTAAAAATCAAATAAATTAATATAGTAATAAAATCATAATAAAATCACTCCCCACCCCCCCATCCCGGCGACAGCGGATCACATGAGCCATTTAATGGGCTCCATCCTGCTCTGGGTTCCCCAGGCCCGCTGGCAGAACCAGATCTTCAGCGCCTTCCGGAAGAGTGTTAGAGTCGAGGCCGTTCTTATCTCTGGGGGAATGATGTTCCAGAGAGAGGGAGCCACCATGGAGAAGTCCCTTCTTCTGGGTCCCACCAGGTGTATCTCCCTCGGGGATGGAACCCGCAGCATTCCCTGCCTCCCTGCTCTGATGGGTCAGGTAGATGTAACCAACAAGAGACAGTCCCTCAGATAACCTGGTCCCAAGCCATGAAGGGCTTTAAAGGCGACAACCAGCACCTTGAATTGAACCAGGAAGCAAATTTGCAGCCAATGCAGCTCCCGCAGGAGAGGTAATACATATGCACATCGGGGTCTGCACAAAACCATGTGGGCTCCTGCATTTTGCACCAACTGGAGCTTCCGGATGCTCTTCAAGGGCAGCCCCATGTAAAGCAAGTTGCAATAGTCAAGATGGGAAGTGACTTGGGCATGAGTGACTGTGAGTAGGGATTGTTGGTCCAGGAAAGGGTGTAACTGGTGCACAACAGTTGCGCAAAGGCCCTCCTGGCCACGACCGCCATCTGCTCTTTGAGCAGAAGTCATGAGTCCAAGAGAACCCCCAGATTATGCACAGAGTCTGTTTGGGGTAGTGCCACCCCATCCAAGACCAAAGGTGGCAATTCTCCCTGAGCCAACGAACCCCAAACCCACTCGGTCTTACCAGGGTTTAGTTTCAACCCGTATGATTTGCAGTCAGAGTTACGTATATATTTCTGGAGGCTGCTATTATATAAAAGGTCAACTGGGTATACTTTAAAAGGATAAAGTATTTGGTGATGTTTAGCAGAAAAACAGCTGACAGGAAAGAGACGTTAACTAATTTTGTTATATTCTATAATTGATTTTTTTAAAAGGTGAAGAAGTCCCTATGGATTTTACTCCGCTAGTCATTGCTGACTATGGGGGGGGATACTCATCTCTGTTTCAAGGCCGTTGAGTCTGTGATACCCAAAGACATTTTTGTGGTCATGTGTCCAGCATGATGTCACAGAGCGCTGTTACCTTCCCAGCGGAGTGGCACCTCTTTGTCTACTTGCATTTGCATGCTTTTGAACTGCTATCTTGGCATGAGGAGAGCTCACCCTATTGTGTGGCGCTCGGGTATCGAACATAGGCTACCAGCTTTCCAGCCAATAAGCCCAGCATCTCAACCACTGAGCCACCATGTTGCCCATTCTGTAATTAATCATCTTCCAAAATTATTGAGCTTTATAAAATTTCCAACAAAGGTGGAAAATATCTGGCTTTAATATTGTGTTTTCAGCAGAACTTAGGTGTGAAAGTCAACTGGGTATTCCTGGGGTAATTACTGTCTTTTAGATATAGAAAAAAAGCCAATGGCAAAACAGCTGAAAATATTGCTGAAAAAACTCTATCAACTTCTCCATGTAGTTGCCTGGAATCAAGACTGACTTGAAGGCACAATCTCCCATCCCCCACCTGAAAGAAACCCTGGAGTAACATATAGGGTTTTTTTTTTTTTGAAAAAAAAAACTTGTACCAGTTTTCTGTGAGTATAATAGTCACATAAACTCAGCTGTTTTCTTTCATTGACATTCTCAGAGTACCAGGCCAGAAGGCAATTCCCTGCTCGGTAGATTAATCCACACTGAAGTATTTCTGACAGTTGACAGTTCAGCCTTTGCTCAAATGTATTTAATGAAGGATAGTCACTACCTCTTTGATCATTGTTCCTCTGCAGAGCAATTTTAGAATTAGAAAGTTTCCCTAATATACAACTGACTTTTTTTAACATTCAAGCATGTCATCCCAACGTATCACCTGAAGTCCATCAGATTAGTGCTCTCTCTGTTGGTTTTAATCTCCAAACTCATATTTATTTTTACTGTCCTTCTCTGAAACTACTTTTCTTTTAAATTTCTCTTCAAATGTATTGCCCAGATTTGGGAATTGTAGACAAGGTGGAGTATGAACAATGCTGAATACAGTTGGACTGTTTTTCATGTGATAAAACTAAAATTTTACATATTGCTACTTCATATTCACTTTGTGAGCAACTAAATGTCCACGATCCTTTACACACGTACTATGACCAATTTTGTATCCTGCAAGTTCGATCCTAGGTGGAGGCAGATATTTCTCTCTCTGGGCATGATGAGAATATATCTGCTGAATATAACTCCGCATTGGCAACAGGAAGGGCATCCGGCCTGTAAACACTCGGCTCCATTCAGTTGCCCTAACTCCACCTCACAAGGGATTATGGGGTCATTAAAAGGAGATGATGATCCTATGCATATATACTTTTGACATCTGTAAGGGGGAATCAAGGGAATGGAAATTACAAAACCAGTATCGTGCCATAATCTCTGCATTTTTATCGATATTTTAGTGATGCCATGTGCACATATTAAAATTTATGTCATGACAGAACAAGGTTTCTTTTAGATCCTGCAGACTCCTGATAATAATGCAGTAATACAGAAGAGATACATTACATTTTCCTCCTGATGCAGTGATACTAAGGTAAGAAAAAAGAATCCCCCCAAAGGGTAATTTTATATTTGTTGGTCTCCTCTTCAACAATGCTGCTTCCTTGACTGTCTCTATGACCTATAAGGTTAGATACTCACTGGGGAAATCTTTGGAAAAAGGCTCTCCATCATTTACAGTACATGTTTAAAATGAACATTGGGGATGTATTCATCACTGTGTAAATGTCATAGAATAAATGCAACTCACTTCAGTAGAAAAAGATTAATGTTAATTAGGCATTTCACAAAGTTCTTTAGGAATACGCATGTCCATGTCTATATACATATACATGCAATTTACTCCAATAAGAATAAGAAGGTCAGCATCATCAAAATGGTAAGCATCACTGGTTGGTTGAAGCTCCCCTTTTAGCACATTTTGCACACATATCAAAAAAAGTAGGACTTCAGTCACACAAGTCACTTCCTCCATTTTGATGGTGTCTCTTCTCTGGACAACCCTACACTAAGTTTCAAGAGAAGCTTATTATGTCCTGATCTAGATCTCTGCTTAGTGTTTATTTTAGATACCTGTCCATCTTTTTTTAAAAAAATGCTAGTTGCAAGAAATTTGCCTGTTCTGATGCCTTCACTTTATGGATAATCTACACCGGAAAGCCTGATTGAATCTGACTTCAGCTTCAGTTATTTTTTAACGATTGATCTGTCTAGTTTGTAATGAATTTAACACATTATCATGTTACTATAATTGAAATGAATTGTTTGCCTTAATCACGATGTTATAATTTGAAATGAATTGGTACATGACCATTCATTTCAGTCACGTTTGATATGTGCTTGGCACACATGCCAGCTGTTGAAGAGAGTAAAACGATAAGCAGTTCATTAAAAACAATTTCCAATTATTCCATTAACAACTAGTTCTAGCAAACTGCAGAGCAACAGGTTCTTTTCTCCAACATTACCAAGCTATGGGGTCTGAGGAAGCCACTTATAGACTGAATACTCATAGAGATTGGAAAAGGCACCACATCTGGAGTCTGGAAGAACAAAGCATTATCAGAACTCTGAAAACTCACAATAGACTCTTTATCAAACTACTTTAAAGAACTATTCATTAGTTCTTGATTTAGAAGAAAATTACACTGGTATAATTTTTTGCTGCCCCATTATCACTATCTTGATACAGACAAGATGCTAGGAAATTGTGCTGTGCTTATTAATAACGTGGAAAGCAAGTTAAGGACAAGGACTGTTCAATTACTGAAGCTTTGTTTCCCTGCCTTCACAGCAAATATCATAAAAACATAAACAGTGCCCTGCTGGATCAGATCTCTGGTCTATCTTGTCCAGTACAAAGCCCAAAAGTGACCAAGCAACTGCATAAATAAATCCACAACTCTTCCATCAGATGGCCTTCCCATGGTGTCATTGCCACCAGTGTTACTAGCCATTGATCCTCCTGACTTCAATGAATGACTCCAACCCATTTTTTAAAACCCACCAAGCTGACAGCCAATGCCACATCTCCTGGCAGCAATGACTACTGGTGCCAAATGCATACTGATCCTGGAAGAATCAGTACAGCAAAAAGAAATATATATATAATACTGGTTCTAGTATTTTGGGAAGGGGAAACTAGCTTCACCTTGTCCACTTATCCACACCCTGCCTAATTCTGTATAGGCTGTCATATCCCTTCTCATTCACTTCTTCTGAAGACCAAAAAGCTCTAAATATTGCAAACTTTGCTCACAGAGAAGCTATTCTACCTGCTGAATCTTCTAAGTTATCCTCCTCTGAACCTTCTCTAGCTCCACAATACCCTTGTGAAGGTGCAACAATCAGAACTGTACACAATATTCCAAAGGTGGTTTCATCATTGATGTACTGTATACCAGGGCATTGCCATCTCTATTTTGAGTACCATTTTTACTATCCCAAACATGCTGTTGGCCTTTTTTTTTTAATAGCAGATGCACACACTGGGCTGGCACTTTCAATAAGCTCTTTTCCATTTCCTCCAAGATCTCTTTCCTTATCAGTCACTACTATCTATGAACCCATTAACTGGTATGAGTAGCTAAGGGTTTTGGCACCAATGTACATCACTTTGCATTTGCTCATGTGAAATGTCATCTGCCATTTTGATGATGTCTACTCCTCTGATGTGCAGAGATCTCTTTGAAGCTCTTTGCAATTCCTTACTGTTGTTACTACGCTAGATAATGTAGTGTAATTAGCAAACTTGGCTATTCCAGCAGTCATGGGCAATTTCAGATGCTTTATAAGTATGTTAAAAAGTGTTGGACTTGGGACAGAACATTGGGGGTTCTGTCTCAACTAGTTTTATCTCACATTTTGTGTAAGAGTTATTATTTTACCGCTATACTTTGTCTTCTATTCTTCAGTTAGCTGTTTATCCAGAAGAAGACCCACTTTTTTTATTCCATGACTGTTAAACTTACTGAAAAAATATTTGATGAGGGATTTTATCAAAGGGATTTTAGAAAAATCTAAGTAGATGATATGCACTGGCTTCCCTTATAGTATTCACACAACATTAACACCTTCAAAAATATCTAGTAAATTAGTCTAGGTAATGTTGCATTGATAAGGCTAAATGTTTGTTAATTTTATCTTAAATAGCATTCTCCACTATCTTCACCAAAATAGATAGATTGATTTGATTTGGTTTGTATGGCTGCCCATCTCAGCTAAATGACTCTAGACAGCTCATAACAGCTAAAAACAACAATCCAATAAAACAATTTAAAGACCAAAATACATGGCCATTAATAAACACCTGAAAACAATAACCAGTCAGCAGCAAAATCAGAGTAATGGAGTAACATAGTTGGAAGGGACCTTGTAGGTCATCTAATCCAACCCCTCGCGCAAGCAGGAGCCCCTACACCATTTCCGACAAATGGCAGTCCAATTTCCTCTTGAAAGTCTCAAGCATTGGAGCTCTCACAACCTCCAAAGGCAAACTGTTCCACTGGTTGATCACTCTCACTGTCAGAAATTTTCTCCTTATTTCCAGGTTGAATCTCTCCTTGATCAGTTTTCATCCATTATTCCTTGTCTGGCCTTCAGGTGCTTTGGAAAATAGCATGGCCCCCTCCTTTCTGTGGCAGCCCCTCAAGTATTGGAACACTGCTATCATGTCTCCCCTGGTCCTTCTCTTTGCTAGACTAGCCATGCCCAGTTCTTGTAACCGCTCTTCGTATGTTTTAGTTTCCAGCCCCCTAATCATCCTGGTTGCTCTCCTCTGCACTTTCTCTAGAGTCTCGACATCTTTTTTGTAATGTGGTGAGCAAAACTGAATGCAGTACTCTAGGTGTGGTCTAACAGGCTTTATAGAGTGGTATTAGTACCTCCCTAGACCTAGATTGTAACCGTCTATTAATGCAGCTTAGGGTTGTATTGGCTTTTTGGGCTGCCACTGCACACTGCTGGCTCATGTTTAGCTGGTTGTCTACTAAGACTCCAAGATCCCTCTCACAGTCACTGCTATTGAGTGTGGTTTCACCCAGTTTGTATGTATATTTTTGGTTTTTCTTACCTAAGTGTAGGACTTTACTTTTCTCTGCATTGAATTTCATTTTATTAGATAGGGCCCAGTGTTCAAGTCTGTCAAGATCCATCTGGATCTTGAGCCTGTCCTCTAGGGTCAAGAGAGGACTTAGCTATTCCTGCCAGCTTAGTATCATCTGCAAATTTGGTTAGTTCCCCTTCTATTCCCTCATCTAGGTCGTTTATGAAGATATTAAAGAGTACTGGGCCTAAGATGGAACCTTGTGGTACCTCACTGCTTACTTCTCTCCATGTAGACTTAGACCCATTGAGGACTACTCATTGAGTATGGTTAATCAGCCAGTTGTGAATCCATCTGGTGGTGAAGCTGTCCAACCCAATTTTTTTCCCTAGCTTACGAAGAAGTAGGTTGTGGTCTACTTTGTCGAATGCTTTGCTGAAGTCTAAGTATATTATGTCCACTGTGTTTTGCTAGTCTACTAGTTTGGTCACTGTGTTGAAGAATGAAATGAGATTGGTTTGGCATGATTTGTTCTTAACAAACCAGTGTTGGCTGTTGGTTATTACTTTACTTGTTTCTAGGTGTTGGCAGAACTTTCTGTCAAGATCAGCAAAGTCATTGTTGGATTCCTAAGCCCAGTGGCAGAGCCATGTTTTCAGGGCCTAGCAGTTAAGCCAGTGTTTCTCAACCCTGGCAACTTGAAGATGTGTAAACTTCAACTCCCATAATTTCCCAGTCAGTCAAAAATTGGAGCTATACTGGTTATCTGCCAGTCCTGAACCGTGGGGGCTGAACATAGAGAGAGCTAGTCTAGATAAAAGAAGGACTAGGGGTGACAGGATATTAGTATTCCAGAATTTGAGGGGTTGCCACAAAGAAGATTTATTTTCCAAAACACCAGAAAGCAAGACAAGAAACAATGAATGAAAATTAATCAAGGAGAGAAGCAACCTGGAATTAAGAAGAAACTTCCTAATAGTGAGAACAATTATCCAATGGAACAGCTTGCCTTCAAAAGTTGTGAGTGCTTCATCACTGGAGGTTTTTAAGAAGAGACTGGACAGCCACTTGTCTCAAATTGTATAGGGTCTCCTGCTTAAGCAGGGGATTGAGACTAGAAGACCTCCAAGGCCCCTTCCAGATCTATTCTGATTGATTGATTGATTGATTGATTGGTTTTAATGAAAGTGTCTGCAATCTCAGTTTTAAGTTCTTTGGGTGGATATTCATCAGGGCCTGGTTCCTTGGGTGGATGCCGTAGGGTCTGGTATTTTGTTGACATTCAATTTGCCATAAGGTCTAGTGCATCTTCTCTTATTACTTTTTTTTATGACTCAGTTAATCTGATTCTCTTCCTGAGAAGAGTTTAGGTTCAAGGAATTCCCTCATTTTTTCTCCTGTGAAAATGGAGGCAAAGAATTTATTCAGCTTCTCTGCTCTTTCCTTTTTGCCTCTTAGCCACTTTTCATCATCCGAGGGACCAACAGATTCCCTGTCTAGATTCCAGTTATACCCATTATGTCAATAGTGTCTTCTAAGATCAGGCATTCCTATTCGCCTGTTTTGGCCTGCAGGCTTCCAGCATTTGTATGCAAACACTGATACTGTTATATTTCGCTATATTCTTTTTATTCTTCTGATTTTTTTTTAGCTGCTTCCTTTCCAGCACTGCCTAGAAATATCTAAATGTAGCATGGCATCCATAGCCTTTAAATCAGATAGGCAGTCACCATGCATTCTGCCAGATATCCAGTTCCCTTCATATCTCGTTTAGAATGCATAGGTATATTTATTTAAATTTAATCTATGTTTATGCTGAATGTTTAAATATACTTTGTAAGGTCAGCTCTATTCTTTCTTTTTCTTCCTCTTTGCATATTTTAGACAAGTGCCATTGTTTAAGTTTGAATGTTAGCCCCTCTTTTCTCTTAAGGCCTCTCTGACTACACCCTATAGTTGCTAGGATGCTGGACGTTTGGTAGTTAGTCCAACCCAGAAAAAAGATTCAGAAATACAGGTAGTCCTTGACTTATGACCACAAATGAGGCCAAAATTTCTGTCATTAAGTGAGACATTTGTTAGGTAAGTTTCGACCCATGTTACGATGTTTCTTGCCATAGTTGTTAAGTGAATCACTGCAGTTGTTAATTTAGTGACACGGCTGTTAAGTGAATCTGGCTTCCCCATTGATTTTGTTTGTCAGAAGGTCGCAAAAAATGATCACACCGTTCTGGGACACTGCAACTGACATAAATATGAACCATCTGTATTTTGATCATGTGACCATAGGGATGCTACAATGGTTATAAATGTGAAAAATAGTCATAAATCATTTTTTTCAGTGTCATTGTAACTTTGAACGGTCACTAAATGAACTGTGGTAAGTTGAGGACTACCTGCATTCAGAAACTCACCAAATACAGATAAAATCTCAAAATTAACTCTTCTTCGCCTTTTATTAATGAGCAACTTCCATCCAAGCTTCCCTGTTTAGTATTCTCTACTATATTTCTGCTCTAACTGATTCCAAAAAACATCAGCATCAGCTTTCGCCAGCCGATAAGTGAATATCTCCTATGCACTGTTATTGAAAAGGACTAGATCTAATCAGGAGATCAATGTTGATACAACTAAACCAGCTAAAAGTCTGTAGAGATTCCCAGTCATCCTCAGGGAACACCCTTTGAATGGTGTGGTAGTAGGAATGGATTTCCAGAGGAAAAATCGCAGACTACAGGAACCAGGACCACTACTCAGGCGACCCTGAGGATATAGATAAACCTCCAAGTGCTTCAACCACCCTCAAAAGAACACAAATGACCAACTGTCTGCAAGGAATATAAATCCTTCCATTCCCCACTATCCTGTCAGAGCTGAAGAAGCTTCTTGGACGAAAAGGGAAATGTCTTCAAACGATAAAACAAGAAAGTCTAGTTGCCTCCTGAAAAAGCACCTTTGGGAGAACTAAATACAGCTAGATTATTGTTCTACTCCAGGGGTCAGCAACCCATGGCTCTGGAGCCGCATGTAGCTCTTTCATCCCTCTATTGCGGCTCCATGTCACCAGTCGACTCCACAATTGATAGGGCTTTTGGTTAGAACTGGTAGAGGAAAAAGGATGCCGCGCTAGGAGGAGACTCTATGGTGGGGGAACCAGACTTCCAGTCGGCTCCAGAATTGAACTGGGGGCTTCCGGTTAGGACCTTTGTGGCTCATTGAGTGTTTAAGGTTGCCAACCCCTGTTCTGCTCAAACTGTTTTTGTGCAAGTGTTTTGCGTGGCTCTGTTCAATGAAAGCCTGACTGTCAGATGATATTTCTGCATAGTTGGGCTCTTTATGGACAAGGATTTAACACATTTCAGAAGGAGATGGATGTGGACAGATCCACTGTTCCAGACAAACACCAGACCTCTGCTGAGTTTGGCAATATTCCGGAAAAAATACTAAATCCATACTCAAAATGTATAACAGCAGCTGACAAAATTGTGTGCTCTTTTGTCAAGGAGGAAAGCAATCTGGACTTTCTAAAGCAAAGATGAACCTCAAATAGGGCAGGGAAAAGACATTTCAACCAACTCATTCATTTTATGGTTCTACGGGGAGAGTTGAATAGATTCCTGCACTGAACAAGGGATCGGATGAGAAGGGATAAAAGCCGCTTTCTAACTTATGCACGATCAGATGTAGTTATATAATTTATGTAATGGATACAATAAGATATAATGGACCAAATCTTCTAATGAGTAAATAAAGATTGACTCCAAGAAAGAGTGGCTTGTTGGCCTTTGGACTAAGATCAAGTTAAAAATTCTTCTGAGATGCCTGACAGTTGGGACTTGGTTTTATAAGAGCTTTAGTTTCATAATTAGCCAGCCTAGGGTTTTCATTGTACAAGAAAAGTAGTCATTGTTGATGTCAGTGCTGAAACAGTAATTATGCATTGGCCATGGACTCTAAATAGCTTTCTGGGACCTCAGTCACTTGACCCCTGGAGTGCCACTGGAATTCCCCCTGGATTCCATTTCGATTTGATGCCTTTGTCTATTATCAAAAGAGATGTTGGATTGCCAGTCAGTCTATGACCTTGCTTACAATTGAATGTGAGTGCCTGGCTACTTTACAATGTCCTGAGCTAGCTGAGGTCAAGACTAGTGAGTCAGCCTGATGTATCAAGGGACTTAGTTCCTCACCTCCCGTTAGCTTTGAACGTGTATCTCATTCCTGTTTCGTTTATAGTGGATGGAAAGAAATAAGTTCAGGCAGCAAATTCTGAACTGTGTACAGTTTCCCCCCCCCCTCTATATGTAGCCTGATAGGATGCACAAAATGTGCAGAAGCACAATTTAAACTGGCCGTGGACGTCGGCAACAAACTGAGATTTTTGATAATTAGTTCCACTTTAATGGACCCTAGTCCTTTCCAATTGCCACCAGAAATTAAGAATAGGCAAATGATCAGGATCAATGTAAACCATGAACAGGACAGCTAAAAAAGACAATCTACAATATGTGGATTGAATTTATATTCTCAACTGTCTACCTTTAAACTAGATTGAACCTTTTGCTTCTAAAACCATAGAATGGAACCTATGATTACTTAGCTTTTTTTTAAAGTTTGCAACCAGCACTCAGCAGATGGAATGATCAGGCAATCCAATACTTTGACTTGATCACATGTTTAATATGACATAAAGTCAAAACTTATTCAAGGTTTCTTCTTTAAATCAGCTTCAGAAGGAACATTCCCAGCAGGGGTGAAATCCAGCAGGTTCTAACAGGTTCTGGAGAACCGGTAGTGGAAATTTTGAGTAGTTCGGAGAACCGGTAGCAGAAATTTTGAGTAGTTTGGAGAACCGGTAACGGAAATTTTGAGTAGTTCGGAGAACCAGCAAATGCCACCTCTGGCTGGCCCCAGAGTGGGGTGGGAATGGAGATTTTGCAATATCCTTCCCCCAGGAGTGGGGAGGGAATGGGGATTTTGCAGTATCCTTCCCCTGCCACGCCCACCAAGCCACGCCCACAAAATCGGTAGTTTAAAAAAATGGATTTCACCACTGATTCCCAGTAATATGAACATTTAAGGCATAGAGGTATTCTTGATTTATAACCATTCATTTAGCAACCCTTCAACATTACAATGGTGCTAACAAAAATTACTTATGACTGGTCCTAATAGTTATGACCATTGCAGGATTCCCATAGTCACATAATCAAAATTTGAGCAAATGGCAATTGGTATATAGTTATGATGGTTGCAGTGTCCCGGGGTCACATAATCACCATTTGTAACCTTCCCAGCCATCTTCTGACAAGCAAAGTCAATGAGGGAAGACAGATTTGTTTAATGGCTGCATGATTTGTTTAACAACTACAGTGATTCACTTAACAACCGTGGCAAAAAAAAGGCTGTAAAATCAGACACAACTCACTTTAAAAAACCTTCGCTTGGTAACAGGAATTCTGGTCCCAATTGTAAATCAAAGACTACCTCTAATAAAACATGTTCAGTCTTTTCAATGGATGGTTCTGCTGTGATTATCCTCTTAAATCCCTGAAGTAAGATTGAAAAGGTAATGGCCATGAATGCCATTATGAATTCTTGGATGACAAGTGGGATAGGAATCTTAATAAACTTAGAAATATATCAGTAATAATGTGCCCCATTCAGAGTGAGCAATATAAACTCGTTTATGTTTGTTGTGTTTTCTGTTAGCTTATAAATGTAAACTAATCTAGTTAGCACTTCCAAAACTAATACATAAACTCAGTTCATTGAGTCATTGATGCAGAAGATTCTTTCAATATCCTAAGTAATACACTAATAAAAACAATGGCTACAAAATGTACACAATATTGTATGTGTTAAGGGCAATACTTAACAAAAGGCAAAGTTGTCTGCCAAAACATCATTATTCAGTGCAATTTTTGTGCATGAAAACATCTAAAAATGCAGAACTGAGACAAAAAAAAGGAAAGTTAAAATAAGCACAATAATCTTTACTTAGAGTCTCTTGCTTTCAGGCACTGTGGTCACAATTTACCCATTTTCATTTAGTTGCTCTTTAATGCTGACCATTTACGGCTACTGTTTACAGTTTTCAATGAAAAGAGCATTCAGAAACACTTACTCTCTGGTCAACAAAAATAAGCACCAAACAAGCAATTAAACCGCAACTTTTTTCACTTGAGACAACTGGAGAAATTCTATTAAAAAGCAATCCAAAGGGCAATTTAGAAAAACAGCAGAGATAAACACAGAACTCCTTAAAAGACCACACAGTAGCAGAAATACAACAGCATTAAAAGGCCTGAGGTAATATAAAGGACATTGTGAGATTTAAAAAGCTGAAATCCTTCTCCCAGGACACCGATATTCCCCTTCTGAGAAAATTCCAGTGTTGCTCCGTTTCCCTTACTTGGTTTGAATGGTAGAATTCAGAATTTCTACCTCAAAATATTTGGATCCACTCTGTACAAATGATTCTTTGTACAATCAAGGTACACATTAACTATTACATTAATATTACCATGTACAGCTCAAAACATCCTAGAAAAATCTTGCTATCATGACCCTGGGAAGACATACAGTAGCTCTCTGTGGCCAACCCTCTACTATTTTTTGAGGTAGCAACCCAAGGTAGATAACAAATACCATGGAAGGAAAATCAGGGTGGATAGACCACGCAAATCATCACAGCAGGAGGCTCACCTGTGGCCGGGGATGGCCCGTAACCAAACACGTCAGCTCCAGGGTCTCCCCTTCACGGATGGTGTACACTCTTTCCGAATACCGCTCCTCCTCAATGTTACAGGCGAGGCCCGAATGGATAATCCTCACTGTGGGTGGGGCTGTAAAGACAAGCAGAAGGAAAACTCATCAGTTGTAATGGACTGTGAGAATAACTGAGGAATAGGAAGATGAGCTGCAATCAAGACACTGGGAAAAGAAATCTGAGTCCAAAGCAAGCAGCGTAATTTGAAAAGGCGCCTCAGATTTGACTCTCCCTAGTTCTCTTGAATGTAAAGGCAGAGAAAAGAAAGGAATGTCCAGATTTGCAAGTTTCTGTTACTATAACCTTACAATACAAGTAGCATTAAGTGACTGCAGGATGGTGCAAACGGCTGCAAATGCAGGCCGATTGTCAACTACCTAAAATATGGTCATGTGACTATGGATAGCCATTGGAATTTTGGAACTGGGTCATAAGTACCCCTGGGGGGGATCAGTTGTAATTTCAAACAGTTGCTAAGTGACTATCTGTAAGAGCCGCAGTGGCGCAGTGGTTAGAATGCAGTACTGCAAGCTACTTCTGCTGTTGGCAGTTCAAAATTGGCAGTTCAAATCTCACGAGGCTCAAAGCTGACTCAGCCTTCCATCCTTCCGAGGTCCGTAAAATGAGGACCCAAATTGCTGGGGGCAATATGTTGACTCTGTAAACCTCTTAGAGAGGGCTGTAAAGCACGGTAAAGCGGTATATAAGTCTAAGTGCTATTGCTATTGCTATTTGCAAATAATCATCATCTTTCAGCAGGGAATAAAACCTGACCAATATTCGCTAGCCTTCAACCGCTAAGCAAGTCAGAGCTGATTAGTACATGGATAAGAAACCACTGGGGAATTCCAGGGGGTTAGGGTGAAACTGGGAGATGAAAACAGCTGGAGGAAGGAAATAGTAAATATAGGTAGTCCCTGAGTTGCAACAGTTCATTTAATGACCGTTCAAAGTTACAACATCACTGAAAAAAGTTACTTATGAGAGTTTTTCACACTTACGACCACTGCAGTATCCCCATGGTCACATGATCAAAATTTCAATATTCGCAACTGACTCATATTTATGACGGCTGCAGGGCCCCGGGGTCATGTGATCACCTCTTGCAACTTTCTAACAAGCAAAATCAACAGGGAAACCCATTTCACTTAAAAAACCGTGTTACTAGTTTACCAACTGCAGCGATTCCCTTAACAACTGTGACAAGAAAAGTCATAAAATGGGGCAAAACTCACTTAACAAATGTTTCGCTTAGCAACAGAAAATTTGGACTCAATTGTGGACGTACATTGAGGACGACCTGTATGCACTTGAATAAATTTCATTATGTATGTTTGCGTATACATATATACATATACATACAGCTCCTAAATAAATATATTCTTGAAGGCTGAGAAAATGCCATGTATTTAGCAATATTGTTTCCCCTGCAAAGTATTAATGGATAAGGGTTGCATTCATCACCGTGTTATTAATCTCCAAAATCCCCGGAAGGAAACTTTATATTTTTAATTTTAACTCAAGGTATATTTCCTCTTAATTTACACAAAATTAACTTTTCATTATTCTTCCTTTTTCATTATAAATGCTGCTTGAAATGTATTATCTTGCTCATTACACAAGCAAAGTGCCTTAATGAGGACAATAAAATTAAGGAGTCGGCATGATGGGATTCATCCTCTTTTCTTTTTTACACAACCCATAATGAAAAACCTGGCTGCTCTGGGACAGACTTCCTGATTGCCTGTTGTAGACGCAGAGCTTCTACAAGATTCAATCATCATTAAATAAAGTAAGAGCCCTCCACGTGTCTTAATTTCACTAGGCAGTTGAGTTCTAATCCTTGGGGGGGGGGAGGGAACACAGGATGTGAAACATTAACTAAGACTCTATAGGATTTAGAGTTAATTTTCAGTCCGGGTTTAACCTGGTGAGGATCATGTGTGCTACAGAACTTATGTATGTGAGGGGTGGGTGGGAATTCTATAGGGCATTGCCAAAAAAGGAGTTGTTAACCCAATCTTGCAAAGCTTCTTCTCCGGTAGTGTTAGTACTGCAAACTAGGGTATATAAAATCTTTGCTAAAATCTTTGAAGAGCTGAAGTGGTGCAGTGGTTAAATGCAGCCACTGCAGGCTGACTGCTAGTCTAGCAGTTCAGCTGTTCAAATCTCACTAGGCTCAAGGTTGACTCAGCCTTCCATCCTTCCGAGGTCGGTAAAATGAGGACCCAGATTGTTGGGGGCAATATGCTGAACTCTGTAAACCGCTTAGAGAGGGCTGTAAAGCACTATGAAGCGGTATATAAGTAAAGTGCTATTGCTATTGCTATTGCTAGACCAATTCTCGAATACAGCTCGTCTGCCTGGGATCTGCACTGTATATCGGACACTAATACAATTGAGCGGGTCCAGAGGTATTTCACAAGAAGAGTACTCCACTCCTCTGCTCACAATGGAATACTTTATGCCACTAGGCTTGAAATTTTGGGCTTGGACAACCTAGAACTACGCCGCCTACGGTTTGACCTAAGCGTAGTACACAAAATTGTCTGCTACAACGTCCTACCTATCAATGATTACTTAGTTACTTAGTTACTTACTTACTTATTATTTATTTATTTATTTATTTATTTGTTTGTTTGTTTGTTTGTTTGTTTGTTTGGTTGGTTGGTTGGTTGGTTGGTTGGTTGGTTGGTTTGTTGGTTGTTCTTATAGGCCGCCCATATCCCAGAGGACTCAGGGCGGCGTACAACAATGGAAAGAACAATCATAATACATTAAAAATGACAATTTAAAATGATTACAAAAATTAAAACATATCATCGTTCGTACAAGGGGAATTGAGCTGTATTTCACCCCGCCTGCAGGAAGAGCCATGTTTTCACGGCTTTATGGAAGGCCAGCAGGGTGGGGATAATCCGGATCTCTGGGGGGAGTTGGTTCCAGAGAGATGGGGCTCCCACAGAGAAGGCTCTCCCCCTCGGCCCCACCAACCGGCATTGCTTGGTTGATGGGACCTGGAGGAGACCAACTCTGTGGGACCTAACCGGTCGTAGGGAGGTATGTAGTAGGATGCGGTCCCGAAGGTAACCTGGCCCTGAGCCATGTAGGGCTTTAAAGGTTAAAACCAACACCTTAAATTGCGTCCGGAGACTAATGGGCAGCCAATGCAGCTGGCAGAGAATAGGTGTTACGTGGGTGTGTCTTGGAACACCCACCACAGCTCGTGCAGTTGCATTTTGCACCAATTGCAGTCTCCGGATACTCTTCGAGGGTAGCCCCATGTAGAGCGTGTTACAGTAGTCCAGCCGTGAGGTGATGAGGGCATGAGTTACTGTGAGTAAGGCCTCCCTCTCCAGGTAGGGTGCACCAGGCGAACCTGAGCAAAGGTCCCCCTAGCCACAGCTGATAGATGTTGATCCAATTTAAGCTGTGGGTCTAGGAGGACACCCAAATTGCGAAGCCATTCTGAGGGAGTCAATTTCTCTTCTGCAAGAACCAAGGAGGAGCAGTCGACATAATCCCTAGGAGGCAATATCCACAGCCACTTCGTCTTGTCAGGGTTGAGCCTGAGCCTATTCATTCCCATCCAGATCCTAACATTGTCCAGGCATCAGCACATTACATCCACTGCTTACCTGAAGTGAGACGGGGTGAAGATGTATAACTGGGTATCATCAGCATATTGCTGAAACCTCACCCCGTGTCGCCGGATGATCTCACCCAGCGGTTTCATGTAGATGTTAAACAGGATGGGCAAGAGGACCGAGCCCTGAGGCACCCCGCAAATCAGGGGCCTAGGGGTCGACCTCTGTCCTCCTGTCAACACCAACTACATCCTGTTGGAGAGGTAGGAGGAGAAACACCGTAAAACAGTGACTCCCACTCCCAACTCACCGAGTTGGCGCAGAAGGATACCATGGTCAATGGTATTGAAAGCCGCTGAGAGGTCAAGTAGCACCAGGATGGAGGAGTGACCTCCATCCCGGGCTTGCCAGAGATCATCCATCAGGGTGACCAAAGCAGTTTCCATGCTGTAGCTGGGCCTGAAACCCGATTGAAAAGGATCTAGATCAGCTTCAACCGCAATAATGCACGAGCAAACAATAGATACAAACTCAAGTTAAACCACTCCAAACTCGATTGCAGAAAATAAGACTTTAGCAACAGAGTGGTCAATGCCTGGAATACATTACCTGACTCTGTTGTTACATCCTCAAACCCCCATAACTTTAACCTTACACTGTCTACTATGGACCTCACCTGATTCCTAAGATTCTGTAAGGGGCGTGCATAAGTGCACTAGAGTGTCCTGTCCCTGTCCTATTGTCCCCATTTATTCCTACCCATTTCCTGTGTTCATGTCCATGTTTATACTTATACCTGTTATCTCGTACATGTTTTGACAAACTAACTAAAATAAATAAATAATAAATAAATAAATAAATAAAATAGAAGAAAATAAATATTTTTAAAAATTTACACAAACTGTCTATTTTTGAAATGTCAGGCAGGGACTAAAACCAGGACATTTAGCAATCCCTGGCTAAGTCATTATAAAACAATAGTGGAGTTAGCTATTGCTCAAGTCACAGCTTGAAATAACTACAGAAAAACCTGGTGGAAAAGTCCCTTGATGTGCCATAGAAAGATGGTTGGGAAGATCATACCTAATAATAATATTTGTCCTGCGACTGAGAAAACGTGAAGCATCAATCAAAGCACTGCAACAGCGTCAGGGGAGTGAATGAGCCAGGTGGCAGAGAAGGTGAGAACAGACAGGCTTGGTGGAAAACTTCAATATTCAGATTGGTCCACAGAGGTATATAATGTGCCACAAACAATCTGCCAGAAATATTATGCTCACCTTTAGACTTCTTGATGCTCCCTGAGCTTGGTTGTTTGCTTGCACACCTCATTTTCTAATTTGGTAATTTCATCAGAGTGAGTAAGTATACAGAGCAAGTTATCTGCTGGACCAAGTTTCAATAAGGGCATCTACTTATTTATTTAGTTATTATTTTGTTCTTCTATGCCGCCCTACTCCCGAGGGACTCAGGGCGGCGTACAACATTGTACAAGAACACTGAACAATAAACAACAATTAAAAACAATGTTAAAAAAATTAGAAAAGTTAAAAGAAATATTCACTGATTCACCAAATCAGATAGAGTAGGCATGCTTCGTGCGTTGAATATTTTGCATGCTTTCGCTTTTGCCATAACCACTTGGGAATTAGGGAGGGGGATGGGCCATCTGGACAGAGTCCCTCTTGGCCGGTTTCAGCCTGTTACCCAAGATCGCAGTGCCCCGGGGAAGACCTCTTCTCACCATCCAGCCTCAGAGTTCTCAAAACACCTTTGCGGCATTTTATTGGCTGCCGGTGGACATGGGGCATTGGGGTGGGGATTGAAGGAAAAAGGTAGCCTAACACTTCGCACACAAATTTCAGACTCTGAAATCAATGTCTCTCAGTAAAAGCTCCATTTGAAATGCAAATTGTTTCAAGAGTCATGCTTTCCTGAGAACGTAGCTGAGCCAGGTCCTTACACATGACCTAGTCCAGGGCTGTCAAACTCCTGACCTGCGGGACAGATGAGTCACATGCTGGCCACCCCCACACCTGGTTTAGCGAAGGGGACAAAAGTCCCGATACATCACATGATGCCACCGTGACAATGTGAGTTTGACACCCCTGCCCTAGTCCCTATCCTTAAATATTATCAGCTTATGGGGAGCTAGGAAACATTCTTTTTCAATAGCAGCCCCTACCATATTGAATACCCTTCCCCCTGAAGTTCAGCAGACCTCCACTCTCATTATCTTCTATAAAGCACTGAAGACCTGGCATTTCCCCCAAGCCCTGGCATAGGGTAAGGTCAGGGGTGAAATTCAAAAAAATTCACTACTGATTCTGTGGGCGTGGCTTGGTGGGCGTGGTGTGGCTTGGTGGGCATGGCAGGGGAAGGATACTGAAAAATCTCCATCCCACCCTACTCCAGGGGGAAGGATATTGCAAAATCTCCATCCCCCCCCACTCTGGGTTCAGCCAGAGGTGGTATTTGCCAGTTCTCCAAACTACCCAAAATGTCCACTACCAGTTCTCCAGAACCTGCTGGATTTCACCCCTGGTAAGGTGGGTGAGAAGATTTTCTCAGAGATTGAATGTCAGATAGATAGATAGCTTTTATTGCAATCAGAGACCAATTTAAAATACACATAAAAAGGGGGGTAAATTTTACAAATATAGATAGATCATGTGACAGTACACCATCTACTACAATCTATACTGTCAATACTAGTGATCCTCTGCCGTAGGGGTTACCCGTCTTTTCCTCCGTTTTTCAGCCACAACTGCAGCAAATTTTTTTGCCACCTTTGAGGTTATATTAGGGTCTATATCCTGGAGTAGGAAATAAAGGCTGAACAGATCCGGTGAACCAGGGAATCTCTGGGAAATAGGGGAGATGAATCTTGATCTTATGTCTCGATAGTGGGGGCATACCAATGTAATATGGAGCAGAGATTCCGGGGATCGGCCATCATGAATGTCAGACATTTAATTTTGGTGCCAGGTGTTTAATGTTTATGGTTTTAATATATTTCTGTATTGTGTTTCATTATTAATACTGTTTTATTGCTAATTGGGAGCCACCTAGAGTTCAATCTAAGATGTGCAGCTATATAAATGTTTTAAATAAATAATCATTACCTAGGGCAGTGATGGCGAACCTTTTTTTCCTCGGGTGCCGAAAGCGCATGCGTGCGCGCTATCGTGCATGCGTGAGTGCCCACACCCATAATTCAATCCCTGGGGAGGGCGAAAACGGCCTCCCCCGCACCCCCGGAGGCCCTCTGGAGGCCAGAAATGGCCCATTTCCCAACTTCTGATGGGCCTGGTAGGCCCGTTTTTCACCCTCCCCAGGCTCCAGAGGCTTCCCTGGAGCCTGGGGAGGGCGAAAACACCCCCCCGCCCCTCCCCGAGGCCCGCCGGAAGCCGAAAACACCTTCCCAGAGCCTCCGTGTGAGCCAAAAATCAGCTGGCCGGCGTGCACATGCACGCTGGAGCTGAGCTAGGGCAACGGCTCGCGTGCCGGCAGATATGGCTACGCGTGCCATCTGTGGCACGCGTGCCATAGGTTCGCCATCACTGACCTAGGGTAACTATACTTCTGCAATCAAACATCCAACTCAGAGAACACCACGAACTCCATAGTTCAGCCCTGAACTACAAATATGCTCTTCTATTATGCTCACCCTTGTCTTCTGAGTTTCTGTCTCCACTTGAGTTAAAGATATAAACGAAATCAGAGTGGATTTCTGAACTCTGCAAACAAATCAAGCATCATAAGAGATGACAACAATGAACTGTATTTATTTGATTCAGGCTTCTATGGTCAAAATTTGAAAACCCATAAAATATTCTGAATTATGCATCTGAAAATGAGTGTGTGCTGTATGTGGAAAGTTGCACAAAACCAGAAAATGTAAACATCCAAACAGGGAAAAACTGTATAACAAAAATAATTTCTGATGAATCACTAAAATTACTATTAATTCAAGGGAACCAGAGGAAAGAGCAGCTGGTGAAATCTAGCTCAAAAATACTCATCTTTGAGTTGACTTTTTCAAAAAATAGCCTTCTAATTTATTCATTACCTCTAATTAAGGACAATTCAGATGACATCAATCTCAAAAAGTTAAGCAGGGTTAGGACTTGTTAGGGCTTACATAGGAGAACAATTTTAGAGCAGCGGATTAGGGTGAGAAGTACAAAAATACCTTAGAAAAAGACAATTTTCAGACAACTTTTGTATCATTGCAAAAAAAAGGCAACTTAGATATTTCCAATCACCCAGAATTAAGCTCATTTCAAAGGCATCTTTATCTTGCTGATGAAACAAGCACATTCCTTTTAATTATAACATCAGAAATAGCATTTTCATTAAGAAGCAAAAAGTATAAACAATATCAGATTCCCTATTCCTAGTCTCAGCATTAGAACACTTAGCTTTGAAACTCAGCACTTTTATCCCAGGTGGATAAAGGCAGATTGTTGCAACTAAAGGGGAAATTGCCTAATGCCTACACCCGAGGATATTGCATATTGCAGAACTTTTAGATTGAGTCCCAGTAGGAAAAAGCAAAAGCGAGCAAAAATCTAGCAAATCGGTTTGGAGCCGTGAATGTATTGGTTTTACATTGGATCTATGCCAAGAGATAGAATACAGGTAGTCCTCCACTTACGACCACAATTGAGCCCAAAATTTCTGTTGCTAAGCGAGATATTTAAGTGAATGTTGACTCACTTTTCTTGCCGCAGTTGTGAAGTGAATCACTGCTATTGTTAAGTTAGTGACACGGCTGTTAAGTGAATCTGGCTTCCCCATTGACTTTGCTTACCAGAAGGTCACAAAAGGTGGATTATATGACACCGGGACATTTGCAACCATTATAAATATGAGTCAGTTGCCAAATGTCTGAATTCTGATCACGTGACTATGGGGATGCTACAATGGTGTTCGGAGACTTCAGCTGGTTCAGAATGCAGCTGCACGAGCTGTGGTGGGTGCGCCAAGATACACCCACGTAACACCAATTTTCCGCGAGCTGCATTGGTTGCCTACTGGTCTCCAGTCACAATTCAAGGTGTTGGTTATTACCTTTAAAGCCCTACATGGCTCAGGGCCAGGCTAACTTTGGAACCGCCTACTACCATATATCTCCCAGCAACTGGTTAGATCCCACAGAGTTGGGCTTCTTCGGGTCCCGTCAGCTAAACAATGTCGGCTGGCGGGTCTGCAGGGGAGAGCCTTCTCTGTGGCGCCCCGGCTCTTTGGAACCAGCTACCACCGGAGAGCCATCCCCACCTTGTTGGCCTTCCGGAAAGCCGGAAAGACCTGGCTTTTCCAACAGGCCTGGGGATAGTGACCTTATGGAATGAATTAAAGAGGCTGCCCCTTGAATGTTATGAATGGTTGAAATGTTTTTAAATTTTAAATGTATTTTTAAAAAACTTGTGCTTTTGATATTTTTATACTGATTTGTTTATGTCTGCTGTAAGCCGCCCAGAGTCCTTCAGGAGTTGGGCAGCATAGAAATATAGATAGATAGATAGATAGATAGATAGATAGATAGATAGATAGATAGATAGATAGATAGATAGATAGATAGATAGATAGATAGATAGATAGATAGATAGATAGATAGATAGATAGATAGATAGATAGATAGATAGATAGATAAACGGTTATAAGTGTGAAATGCAGCCAAAACTCACTTTTTCCAGTGTTGTTGTAACTTTGAATGGTCACTAAATGAACTGTTGTAAGTGAAGGATTACCTGTACATGTAGAATCTATACACACATCAATACATAGAAGTGGGCAGAAGTAACAAACTGAATTTTAACCATAGATGAAGAGTAAAGGGTTAAGTAATAGAATAGGATTTTGAAAAGGCAGGGGGAAAAGTAGCATCACTTTGAACAACTATCTATGTGTGTAAAACTGTGATGGCACGCGGAGCCATATCTGAAGGCACACGAGGCATTGCTCTATGTCACCTCCAGCACACATGTGTATGCTGGTCAGCTAATTTTCGGCTTTCCAGAGGGTGGGGGGAGGCCATTTTTGCCCTCCCCAGGCTTCAGGAAAGTCTCCGGAGCCTGTGGATGGTGAAAAACAGACCCAATGGGCCTACTGGAAGTTTGGAAATGAACTTCCGGTGGGCCTGTTGGTCCATTTTTCACCATCTCCAGGCTTCAGGAAAGCCTCCTGAAGCCTGGGGAGAGCGAAAAATGGTTTCTGACCTTCTGTTGGGCCCACTTTTTGACATCCACAGGCTCCGGAGGCTTTCCTGAAGCCTGGGGAGGGCGAAAAATGGCCCAACCGGCCTATCGGAAGTCGGATGGCTTCAGTGAGGCCTACGCGCATGCTTGGGGGCCAGCGCAGGAGTGTGTGCGTGCATGCACGGGGAGGGCATTGCATTATGGGTGTCAGCACACACACGTTATTGCGTGCACACACACTATTGTGTGCACGCGCGCTATTGCGCGCACGTGCGCCCTTTTAGCACCCGAGCAAAAAAAGGTTCATCATCACTGGTATAAAACAAACAAGATTTTAATGAACTAGCTTTAAAAACAGATGATTTATATTGCACAATGAACAGATGATTGAACTGTATATTTGAATTAGCTGAATGCTTTATTTTGTGTTAGATTTGTCACCAGAATAAAAGATTCCTATTAGAGTTGAACACTGTATTTTCATCCCATTTTGCAACCTATTTAAAAAAAACCAAACCTTGTCCTATGTTTTGGCACCTGCCAGGCATTCAAACAAATTCACTTCCAATAAATACTTTTTGAATAACTGGAATCGTTTTTTTAAAAAATGCATCTAGGGTAATTCCCGCAACATCTGACCTCTTTTGTATCGGATCTCAGAAATGCTTTTCTCCAAACATTAAGATTCAACGAGAGGAATATAAATTAAAATGCTACATGGATGATAGAGTACTAACCATTATGCAACCTCAACATGCAATAAAACAGCTGATGAAAACAATTCAAGGGTTTGCTAAATTATCAGGGTATAAAATTAGCATACAAAAAAAGAGATAATAATGGGACAATTAATCCGCAAAGAAGAAACTTTTGTTAGGGCAATCCAACTAGCAAAAAAACAAGTAAAATACTTGGAACTGCATTTGATATATTTCAAAATAACCACACCACATTATTTTTTAAACAAAATTAGAAAAACGTATAGGGTTTCCTGCTTGAGCAGGGGATTGGGTTAGAAGACCTCCAAGGTCCCTTCCAACTCTGTTATTCTGTTACAATTGCATCCCGAGTGAAACTAAAAGTTGTATGAAAGAAATGTGACCATTAAAACGAATCTATTACCTTTTGAAAAGAATTGTTTTAAAATGGCACCAAACTAAATCCCAAGAAAAAAAATCTGCAAGATTGGCAAAAAAAATACCCAATGCATTTATTTTGAAAGGGGAAAAAATGTTTACAAGGTTCAAAAGATGGAGATTGGCTTTTATTATATTATCATGGAAGCTGTTTGTCATGGATAATTGGGCCCAAATAGCAGAATGCAGTATTAGATGGTATAAATTTAGTCAACAAACTTCCCAGATATTTCTGGTATAAGGAAATAAGATTAAAAACGTAAAAGGATATATTTTATTGAGCCGAGGTGGCACAGCGGTTACAGTGTAGTACTGCAGGCCACTTTAGCTAACTGTGATCCACAGGTCAGCGGTTGAAATCTCACTGGCTCAAGGTTGACTCAGCCTTCCATCCTTCCGAGGTAGGTAAAATGAGGACCCAGATTGTTGGGGGCAATATAAATATACATTGCTTACTGGTGTAAACCACTTAGAGAGTGCTTGCACTGTGAGGCGGTATATAAATCTCACAAATAAATAAATAAATAAATAAATAAATAAATAAATAAATAAATAAATAAATAAATAAATAATACACAACAATGCTTGATAAAAACATGGAATTCCACAAAAACAGTAAATTTAGTGATCTCACCTTTTGCTTTGCTTTCAAATGCCTTTTAATCTGAAGACAACTATTGTACAAATGTGTAATTACAAATGTGTAATTACCTATATAGGTATATACAGTATATCACAGTATATACAGTATATCACAGAAAACAACCAAGGTCAGAGAGCATCAAAGACCCCTCATTTCAACCCTGAGCTACAAATACTCTCCTTTACTGGTCACAATGAAACATCATATATGACAGTGATGGCGAACCTTTTTTTCCTCGGGTGCCGAAATAGTGTGCGTGCGCGCTATTGCACGCGTGTGTGTGCCCACACCCATAATTCAAAGCCCCTCCCTTGACCCCCCCCCTCCTGCACATGCGTGCACGACCCCCCTCCCCCATTTCCCGACTTCCAGTGGGCCCATTTTTTGCCCTCCCCAGGCTCCAGAGGCTTTCTTGGAGCTTGGGGAGGGCAAAACCGCTCCCCCTGCCACCCTGGAGGCCCTCCGGAGGCCAAAATCGCCCTCCCAGAGCCTCTGCGTGAGCCAAAAATCAACTGGCGGGCACGCACATGCGCATTGGAGCTGAGCTAGGGCAATGGCTCACGTGCCGGCAGATATGGCTCCGCGTGCCACCTGTGGCACCCGTGCCATAGGTTCGCCATCACTGATATATGAGAATGCCACTTGGCGAAACTGTACTGTTTTTCTTCTGGGTTTGGAAGCATCTGGCTGGCCACCAATTCCAGTAGACTCAAATAGATTCAATTTACTTACCCAAACTCTAAGATCTCAAATGGAGGCTTTTCTCCAGATGCTTCCATCCAGTAAGGCAAAGTGGGCGACAAAAAATTAAGGATCTTTTCAGATCCTGCTGAGTGTATTTTGTCCCTTTCCAGATGAAAGCCTCATTTTCCCATGCATTTTAGGAAACCACTTTAGCTGGTGTATGCCTTTAACCTGCTGTGTTCAATATAATTCCTGTGGCTTTCAATGGCATAATGCTATTTTTATACTGAATTGTATAATATCACATTAAAAAAAAACACAACCTGCTCAGGGAACTGAGATGGTTGGACAGTTAAAATGTGTACATTTATAAATATTACATATTTAAATCTTGTCTCTTGCTTAATCAGTGGAACAACTTGTATCCAGAAGTTGTGGGTGCTCCAACACTGGAAGTTTTTAAGAAGAGATTGGACAACCATTTGTCTGCAATGGTGTAGGGCAGTGATGGTGAACCTTTTTTGGCGTGTGTGCCAGGGGTGAAATCCTCCCGGTTCGCTCTTACCTGTTGGTCGCCGCACAGCCGAACAACCTGGTGGTGTTCGCGGTGCGGGGCTTCCCCCACCCGCTTCCCCCGCCCACCTGGATGCCGGCATTTGCATTCTTTTGACCTCTGCGCATGCGCAAAGTGTTCTGCTTGCACAGAGGGCAAAAGAATGCAAATGCCGGCGTCCAGGCGGGCAGGGGAAGCGGGCGGGGGAAGCCCCATGCCGCGAACGCCACCAGGTTGTTTGGCTGTGCGGCGACCAACAGGTAAGAGCGAACCGGGAGGATTTCACCCCTGGTGTGTGCCCACACCCCTGCCCTCCCCCCCGTGCATGCAAATAACCCCCCATGCTGCCCCCTGCACATGCGCACAGGCCTCACTGGAGATGGTGAAAAACAGCCCAAGGGGCCAAATGGAAGTTCGGAAACGAACTTCTGGTTGGCCCGTTGGGCCGTTTTTCACCTTCCCCATGCTTCAGGAGGCTTCCCTGAAGCCTGGAGACAGTGAAAAATGGCCCAATGGGCCAACCGGAAGTTTGTTTCTGAAATTCCATTTGGCCCGTTGGGCTGTTTTTCACTGGCCCCAGGGTTCAGGAGGCTTTCCTGAAGCCTGGGAAGAGCTGAAAAGAAGGCAGAAAATTGTCTGGCCAGGCCGCGCATGTGTGCTGGAGCTGACATAGGGCAACGCCTCATGTGCCCTCAGATATGGCTCCACATGCCCCTTTTGACACACGTGCCATAGGTTCGCCATCACTGGTGTAGGGTTTCCTGCCTGAGCAGGGGGTCGGACTAGAAGACCTCCAAGGTCCCTTCCAACTCTGTTATTCTGTTCTGTTCTTCTTTATTCTAGCCCTATCCATAGTCTTCCAAGACTTGCACACTTACTTAGGCTACCACCCCCAGCAGATGTTGCCTGCCTCTGCATTAAAGGAGAGCTGAGCAGATGGAAGGCAGCTACTTGTAATAAGAACACCCTCAAACTTAGTTATGGCAGTGGATTTTTCCATGTAGCGCTCAAGGCTGCAGTGCAGAATTTTAAGCTAATATTTCTGCCCCGAGTTTGGCACATCGAGCGACTACGCTCAGTGACAAATCCCATCACCGATCCAGTGACATAACCCACATGAAGATGTCACAGAAATAAAGATATTGCCATATCTATTATTCCCTGCTACACACGCACGCACACACACACACACAAACACACACACACACCTTCTTTTCTGGCTACTTTTGAGAAGATGAATACTTTCTGACATCTTCACCTAAACCTTTCCTTCTGCAGTTTAAAAGTATGCAGTGCAATTGATTGAGACAAATGGTTCAGTCAGAAAAGAGTAAAGATCAAAGGCATATTCCCCAATCAAGAGTATTAGGCTGAGTTACTGTTGCGACTCTCATCTCTCCCTCAACTACCTTTCCTTTAATGGTTCAGAAGATCTCAAATAATAGCATAACATTAAATGTCACTTTCTTCCCACACCTGCAAATCCTCTTTAATGTAGTTCCTCCTGAAAGAAGCCAGTCATGATTGAATGCCAGGAGAGGCACCGTAGCTGTGCACTACCCCGAGTTTCTGCTGCCGGGAAGAGTTTATTTCCTTATCGTTCCCGGAAAACTCAGCACATATACCACGCAGATTCCATTCCTGTGAGTAGATAAAGCGATTGCAAGAAAATGGCAATGAGTTGGTCACATTGTACAGGTAGCCCTCGACTTAGGACCTAATGGAGCCTGCCCATCATGGTCATAAATTGTGACAGTCGGAAAATGGGTCAGTCACATGACCGACCCAATTTTATGACCTTTTTTGTGCAGCCATTGGTAAGTGAACCACTGCAGCTGTTAAGCAAATCCACAGCCATTAAGCCAGTGGTTCCCAACCTTTTTGTGATCGAGTACCACTTGGAGGTCCCGTACAGTCACCGCGTACCACCTGGTTCCAGAGAAACTAAATTCGATCAGATATCACTTTATTTCCATAATTGTACCGTTCCTTTTTTGGCCCCGCGCCGCTGGGACCAGGTGGGTGGCGTGTGGCAACAGTTGCAAATCGTTGCCAGATTATCTTGTGTTAGGCAGTAAACATTTTTGTGAAGTAAAAAATAACTAACTAAAAATCGTTCATGACCCCGAAAGTGTTCGCGTACCACCTGGAAGGCCCTTGCATACCACTAGTGGTACACGTACCACAGGTTGGGAACCACTGCATTAAGCAAACGCTGTGGTTGTTAAACAATAGTTTGCCGTGGGCATTATTTTTCTGAAAATCAGAAGTGTGGGTTTTGGGCAAAATTGTTGTAAAAACTTGCTTATGTTACCAGAGGACATTGCAAACTGCCGGAAATGTGGCCGTGTTGCCAAGCACCCTAAGATCGGTCACATGAACATGGGGGAGGACAACCTTCAGAACTTTGAATCCAGGTCACAAGTATCCCCAATGTGGGTCCATCAAACCCCTAACCCAGTTGTAAGTCAAGGACTATCTGTAGGACCCTAGATTTGACTGGTTTGTCTAAGTCAGTGTTTCTCAACCTCAACAACTTTAAGACCTGTGGACTTCAACTCCCAGAATCCCTCGGTCATTATGTTTGACTGCCTAAGTTCCTTGCTCCATCAACTTATTTTATTTTATTTATTTATTTAGTCAAGTACATATTGGTAATATACATAGATATAACATTGTTTATATACATAAGATGGGTACTGATAGGAGGGAATATTAGGACAGGGACGGTAGGCACGCTGGTGCACTTATGCACGCCCCTTACTGACCTCTTAGGAATCGGCTGAGGTCAACAGTGGACAGTCTAAGGGTAAAGTTTTGGGGGTTTGGTAACGAAACCACAATGTCAGGTAGTGAGTTCCAGGCATTTACCACTCTGTTGCTAAAGTCGTATTTTCTACAGTCAAGTTTGGAGCGGTTCACTTTGAGTTTGTATCTGTTGTGTGTTTGTGTATTGTTGTGGTTGAAGCTGAAGTAGTCGTTGATAGGAAGGACGTTGTAGCAGATAATTTTATGAGCTATGCTTAGGTTGTGCCAAAGACGACGTAGTTCTAAGCTTTCTAAGCCCAGGATTTCAAATCTGGTTGCGTAAGGTATTCTTCTAGGGCAGTGTTTCCCAACCTTGGCAACTTGAAGATGTCTGGACTTCAATTCCCAGAATTCCCCAGCCAGCGAATGCTGGCTGGGGAATTCTGGGAGTTGAAGTCCAGACATCTTCAAGTTGTCAAGGTTGGGAAACACTGTTCTAGGGCAACCTTCCACAAAGCTGCTTTATGGATTATTTGGACTACAATTCCTATTTCTGCCCAGTTTTTCTTCACTTTGGTGTAGTATAAAGTATTATAAAGTACTGTATTACACTTCTAATCCTTTCCAGTTACTGTAGCAAGTGGCTAACTGGACATGACTGAAATGCAACACATTTTGTGAACAGCAGGAAAGGAGAGAACTTATTTTCTGTCCAGTTTCTTCTCACATACAGCAGAAAATTGTTCCTAGTTCTCATTTCATGTGAGTTTTCCTATCTTTGTAAGTTTTTGATGCTCTCTGAGCTTGGTTGTTTGCTTGCAGATGTTGTTTGCTTGCAGTGCTTACCCAGCACTGATTATGTTACCTAGTTGGGTAATGAAACATCTGCAAGCAAACAACTAAGCTCAGAGCACACCAATGACTCCACAGATCAGCATTAAGATACAAATATTCTTTTCTATGCTCTCTCCCTCTTTCTCTCTCTGCATCTACTTACCACATTGTTTTAAAAATGGGTGCTTAGGGATACATGTGCATGTGCTTTTATAAGTAATTTCAATTGACTTAGCAAAATTTGCTCCAAGCCATTTGTTGGCATGGCATAACTACTGAGTAAAGAACAAGGCAATGCAACTTGGGCTACCTGTCTAGGGAGCACTAGAAAAGTAACCGAACTACAAAATGTAACCAGCCATATTGTATGCAATGTGAATAAATGCAGAACTTGAGGGCAGCAGAAGTAAGAAAGAACCACAGCAAGGCCCAGAGAGAAGATGCCAGGTATTATGACAAGGAATCCCACATCTAGATCAAGTGCACAAACCCTTAGGAATGGAAGAACCAGGAATGAAACTTGGATCCTGACATATCAATCCATTTCTCCTTGTTCTGGAATACTTTTATGCTGTGGATGATGTTCAAAGCCAGCTGGGTGATGCTTCACAAGGAGATAAAACAAGGCTGAATATAAGACTTTATTAGTTGGCCAGGATTGCATTCATTGGCTAAGTGTCTCCTGCCTCATGTGCTAGCAAAAGAACTACACACTACAAAAAAGACATTGAAACCCTAGAGAAAGTGCAGAAGAGAGCAACCAGGATGATAAAAGGTCTGGAAAATAAAACATACGAAGAGCGGTTGCAGGAACTGAGCTTGGCCAGTCTGGCAAAGAGAAGGACCAGGGGTGACATGATAGCAATGTTCCAATATTTGAGGGGATGCCATAGAGAGGAGGGGGTCAGGCTGTTCTCTATGGCACCAGAAAGCCAGACAAGGATTAATGGATGGAAGCTGACCAGGGAGAGATTCAACCTGGAAGTGAGGAGAAACTTTCTGGCAGTGAGAGCGATCAACCAGTGGAACAGCTTGCCAGCGGAGGTTGTGAGAGCCCCAACACTTGCGACCTTCAAGGGGAGACTGGACTGCCATCTGTCTCAAAGAGTGTAGGAACTCCTGCTTGAGCAGGGGGTTGGACTAGATGACCTACAAGGTCCCTTCCAACTCTAATAATAAATCTAAGTTGCAGACAAGCTGATTCAGCTTCCCAAGCAGGCAAAGATAAATAGCTTCAGTTGGACAGGGGCAACATATCCTTTTCAGTGTCTACCACACTTCTCAGTAGGGAACACTTTCCTCGGTCAGCCAAAGGATATTTGAAGAGAACATCAAAGAGCTACCTGGCCTCTTCTCTTCGCTTCAATAAATAAAAAACCCAAGAAACAACCAACCCTGAATCTTTGCAGTCCTCCCCAGCAAACTCAACGAGAGAAGCAAGCCCTTGAGCATCTGCAAAATATTTTTTCCCTGCCACTGTCCTAGAGAGTTAACTGGCATTGTGGGAAAAATCAGTTCCCACAATATGAGCGGAATTGATTAAATCAAGTTGATATATGGAGAGATAAGGCCACAGTCTATTATCTTATAAGAACAATCCCCCAGATTTGCAATAGGAAATGTTTTTCTTTTGGTGCTTGGCATTCCCAAACTGCTCCCTCTTCTTGATTTATGGGAGATGTTTCCCTCCAATTTGTTGCTGTAGTCCTCCTATAATTCACATTTTCAGCAGTTTGTAGTATCCTGTGGTAGCAAAAGCATAAGTTTCCGAAATAAAACAGGTGTAGGAAGTGAACTGAGGTGCATTACAGTAACTTGAGATCTTTTACCTATAAATAGATAGGCCCCCTCTCTTAAGGAGGTCCATCAGGTGGGACCATAAGAAGAAGAGCCTTATCTATGGTGGCTCCCTCCTTATGCCACATCAGAGGTGGATTCCTCCCGATTCGGACCAGTTCCATAGAACCGGTAGTAACTTGGTGGCCTGGGTCGCTGGAACCAGCAGCGACCCAGGCTTGCCACGCCCCTGAGCTGGTTCTCTCGGCGGCGCCATAGGCGCACAGAAGCCTTTTTTATAGCACTGCGCATGCACAGAGGGTAATTTTCAGGAAGTGATGCATGCGCTCAAAACGTGCACTTCCGTCGCGATGTGAACCGGTTGAGAAGGTAAATAGAACCCACCCCTGTGCCACATCATCTCTATCAAAATAAGTTTGAGCCCGACTTTGACACTCTTGAAAAGCACTGAAGACATGTTTTTGCCTGGAGATCTCAGGGTGATATGGAGCCCATCAAGAGTTGGTTTGATAGTTGTTGTCAGGGTTACTGAAATTTGATTTTGGGGTTTTATTTCTGTAAACCACTATGAGTGAGTTGGACAGCCACACACATTTTCTTAATAAATAAAAGATAATTATTATGCATGCTTACATTATCAGTTACTTATGGATGAGTCTTTGCTGCCTTTCTGAATGTATAAATATGAGTGGATCCTTTCATTGGAGGGAGACCCATCAGCACATGCTATCCAATAAAGCTGCAGTAAGCCTTGATTATTTTGCTTTGGGTCCTGCATTTAATTCCACAGTTCATTCAACATTAACAGAAAGGCCTATCTGGGTATGTTGACTTTTATCATGCTTGCCATGACTGACCTCTAAATCATCTCAAAGTTTCTGCCTTAAAAAAATAATAATGAAACTCCATAAACTGTCTGGTCATTCTGCGGAGCCTAAGGCGTCAGTTGGTGTCTTAAATGTGTGAACGGTGTGCTTCACTGGTTCAGAATAAAGCACTGGTTCAAATCAAAATAAAAAAGCATACAAGATGCCTGGCACTGGACCTCCTCATCCTGCTCCTTCAGCTGCATTCCAGGATACAAATATAATTACCTCTGGGATCAAAAGAACTACTACAGACTAGTTCAGGGGTCTGCAACCCGCGGCTCTAGAGCCACATGTGGCTCTTTCATCCCTCTGCTGCGGCTCCCTCTCGCTCAAAACATGTGTCACAACCGCCAATGTGCGACACCCGCCAGCAGGCGATTTATTGAGCTTTTCGACCCATCTTTTTTTTTCGGAGTTCAAAATGTTTTTGTTGCATGCAGAAATAAAAATTTGTTTTCTATGTAGCAGTTTATTGATTACATAAATGCAACACACTATAGTTTTTTTTATATGTAGCAGAAAGGTAAAAAAACGATATATGCAGTCAGTGTTATCTTCATTTTAGATGTCAAAAAGGTTTTTGTGGCTCCCGGTGTTTTCTTTTCTGTGGGAAACGGGTCCAAATGGCTCTTTGACTGTTTAAGGTTGCAGACCCCTGGACTAGCTGATGGAGGCGAGATTTGGTTTTGTCGTCTTTTTCTTGGCTTATGTTCAGCTGGTCCTAGGCAATTCCAGCCTGTGCAGAGGCAATCACACCTTAATAAGATGCTGCATAACAACTGGTCTGACAATTCTGCACAACAGTAATTATGTAGAACAATGCCAATAAACCAACTACCTCATCATACCCATTAAAGAAGAATCAAAACAAAGCAGCTTTTTATGGCTGATAAAAGACCCCATATCTCACATCTTTTTGTGAAATAATCCAGCCTAATTCTTTTTTTCCAGAGTAAATTTACTTGCACCATATGTCACAGGTCATAAGTTTTTAATACTCATCAGCTGGAGGAATCCTCAAAAGCGGTACAAATGTAGGAAAAACTAAATGTGTTCACCCTCCCCTTCTCTAACTTAATAGATGGTTTGCTATCAGCTTTCCTGGGTCAAAATTAGATCATCCTGCAATTAACAGTGTTGGGGGTTCAGGACCAAGACCTAATTAGCTATTAGTTTCTTTATGCTTTTGTGATTAATTAGGAATGTTTGTTCAGCTCCAGAAACAAAAAGAAATGGACAAAGAACTAAGGAAATATATGCTTCTGGAAATAACTAAAGACCTAATTTAACTAGTAAGTGCAGCCAAAAGGAATATCAGATGCCCTTAAATTGGTAGAATTAACTCTGCATAACCAATAGTTTTCAATTATTATCTCATCAGAGACAATATTTTGAGCCTCACAGACCCAAACTGTCAAAGCACTTCCTCAGACCCACTATCTCAGAATGTCTTGACAAACATGACAAGTTTTTAACACAATTGTTAATTGACCAAGTATGTGCAATTGGTCTCAGATGTAACTGGCATTTGAATAACCACCATGTCACTTTCCCCATTTTTTTCGGATTTCATCCCAATTTAATACCTACATCAGTTTAGCCTACCATGCATCTCATAATTCACGAAGCTCTGCCTTTGCTTAGACTGAAAAGGTGCTACCAACAGAAAACAGTACAGAAATTCTTCTTATAATTATCAAGCACAACCCACAACCCAGGAGAGATCATTGATCATTGTTTAAGAATAGGCAACTTGGTGTTCTCCAAATGTACTGGACTATGATTGCCACAAGCTTTTACTATTAGCAATGCTGGCTGAGGCTGATGGGAATTGAAGTCCAAACAATCCCTGCAAAGGATCAGATGGCCTACCCTCTGCGCTAAGGAATAAAATCCAATTAGAAAAATAAAGAGTTTTTATTCATGTGTGTATTTGAAGCACTGCAAGTCCAAATTCTCTTGTAAGCAGCCTTTGATGGGTAATTTCTCTAAAACTGAAATCAGAAAAATTGGAGAGCCTTCCTTCCTTCCTTCCTTCCTTCCTTCCTTCCTTCCTTCCTTCCTTCCTTCCTTCCTTTACAGTTTTACAGATTAACAGAGTTGGAAGGGACCTTGTAGGTCACGTAGTCCATCCCCCTACCCAAGCAGGTTGGGACACCCTACACCATTTCTGACAGATGACAGTCCAGTCTCTTCTTGAAAGCTTCCAGTGATGAAGCTCCCACAACTTCTGAAGGCAAGCTGTTCCATTGGTTGATTGCTCTCACTGTCAGAAAATTTTCCTTCCTTCCTTCCTTCCTTCCTTCCTTCCTTCCTTCCTTCCTTCCTTCCTTCCTTCCTTCCTTTCCTTCCTTCCTTCCTTCCTTCCTTCCCACTGAACAAAAGGACCCAATGATATGGAAACCAGCAGGCATCTACAATAGGCATTGCTAAATAGAACACACAATAGAGAAGTCATGCCGGAATATCGAAAGAGAGAGAGAGAGAGAAAGAGAGAGAAGGAAGGGGAGTAGCTAAGTTTTAAATCAAGAAATGGCAGGAGATTCGGCTGTATATTTGAAATATTGGCCCATTAATCCTGCCTAGTATGCATTTGAGAGTTGATTTTCTTAGTGGAAGCTGTCACTTCAAGAGTATGTAAAACTGTGTTCCATTTTTCAGTGTGGCAACTCAGTCACTACAATCACTATTCCCATGATCTGCTGCCACTCCATAGTGGTGGGGGGGGGGAGGAGAGCATCCAGAAAGGCAGTTGTACATATGCACCCTGATGTGAAGAGAGGATGATATCATTGTTAAGGGAATTGCAACTGAATGGAAAGAAACAAGTTCAAATCCCCACTAAACCATTGCATTCAGTGGATGATTTTCAACCAGTCTCTGTCTAACAGCCTAATCTCACCTCCACAGAGATATTGTAAATAATAAAAGATATGACAGTAGGATGAACCAGGTGTGCCAGCCTGAGCTTCCGGAAGAAAAGAGGGATAAATGTAATAGCACAATAAATAGCTTCAATCCATTGTTTATGAAATGTAATTTTTTTCAGCACCATCATAATTTTGAATGATTGCTAAACAAATGGACATAAGGACTATCTCCATTTTTTTAATGTAAAATGCTCACAGTCATTCTAAAATTGAGCAACTTCTAAATATTATTATTGTATTAATTAATAATTGTCAGGGTAAAGATTTAAGAGCTGACACTCCAGTTTCGGCACTCGGTGCCGAAAACGTTAACCATCACTGGCTTATTGCTTGGAACTTGGATATCAATGGGACCCATTTCTCCCAATTATGTCATCCCAACCTATTAGATCTTGTAGGCTGAGCTGCTAGAGGTACCACCACCCTTCCAGAAAGTGAAGAGAGCTGAACTTAGATAGGACTGCTATAGGAAATGGCTCCTACAGAGATCAAAGTTGCCCCATTCCTACTGGTTTTTAAAAAGCAATTAAAAACCATTATTCCAGAGTGCATCTTTCATTATTTTGTTGACTTAATTTACTGTGCAAATTTTATTCTTTTTTTCTCTTTTATTTGTTGTCAGTTATGTTGATGTTCTATGTAGATCTTTAAATTGTCATTTTGTTGTCTTCATTGTAAGCTGCTAACAGTCATTTGATTATGGCGGAGTATAAATCCAACCATAAAATAAAAGTATAAAAGCTAATTACCACCAGTGGTAATTAAGCTGTATATCTTTTTTTTCCAGTGTCAATAGAACCATGGATGACATAGCAACTGTATCAAATAGGGATCATGAAAATTTTATTGCCCCCAATATGCTAAGGGTTTGTTTAATTATACAGTCCTTGGGTTTTTTTATTCTACTGTAAGATCAACAAATCAATTGTTAAAAAAAAGTAATGATGAAAATGTTCATTTCTCTGTTCCACTTTCCAGAACCCATAAAGATGATGGATTAAACCTTATATAATATCTGGACCTCGTCAAGCTGTCGTATGACATTTTCAGTTTAATTAACACAATACAATTAGCCATTAACTTTCATTATGGAGCTGCTATTTGGTAAAGAACCGGAGAAAACCAGTTAGGGGAGACAATCTCCCTCTTTTCGTTTTTTTCCCCAGCTTTACTATGCTTGGTCTGGATTAACGCAATGGTAATATTTCATTCCACATTTTCTCCAATGTGTTTAATATAATTTGACAGAAGTAATGATTACCTTTTTAAATTCTTGCAAAGAAGCAAAATTCTGGTAAAAAGATTGTTTGAAGTGCAGGATTCTTGCATTCATGTTAATTGCTAGGCAGAATAGAATAGAATAGAATAGAATAGAATAGAATAGAATAGAATAGAATAGAATAGAATAGAATAGAATAGAATAGAATAGAATTCTTTATTGGCCAAGTGTGATTGGACACACAAGGAATTTGTCTTTGGTGCATATGTTCTCAGTGTACATAAAAGAAAAGATACATTTGTCAAGAAGCATGAGGTACAACACTTAATGATTGTCATAGGGTACAAATAAGCAATCAGGAAACAATCAATATTGATATAAATCGTAAGGATACAAGCAACAAGTTATAAGTGGGAGGAGATGGGTGATAGGAACAATGAGAAGACTAATAGTAATAGTAATGCAGCCTTAGTGAATAGTTAGACAGTGGTGAGGGAATTATTTGTTTAGCAGAGTGATGGTGTTAGGGAAAAAACTGTTCTGCATTGGAAAGAGAAAACTATGCATGTCTTAGCCCAACTCATTTCACAAGGGTGTTTTTTTGTTGTTGTTGTTGTTGTTGCTGTTGCTGTTGCTGTTGTTGTTGTTATTGTTGTTGTGGGGAAAATAGGAGGAGGAGGAAGTATTAAGTATGTTCAGAACCTTGAGTTATTTATAAAAATAATAAAGGCAGGATAAAAAATATAAAAATTATAGTCTATCATCTTTCAATGATTTACAACTTTCTCAATTTCTTAGACTTCAGTTAAAAGTGCCAGGGGTGAAATCCAGCAGGTTCTAACAGGTCCTGGAGAACCGGTAGCGGAAATTTTGGGTAGTTCGGAGAACCGGCAAATACCACCTCTGGCTGGCCCCAGAGTGGGGTGGGAATGGAGATTTGTCAATATGCTTCCCCCTGGAGTGGGGTGGGAATGGAGATTTTGCAGCATCCTTCCCCTGCCACGCCCACTAAGCCATGCCCACCAAGCCACACCACGGCCACCAAGCCACACCCACAGAACTGGTAGTAAAAAAATTTGGCTTTCACCACTGGTTAAATCTAACCCCTAACAAAGGTAAGTTACATTATGGTTTAACAAACTGGACACAAAAGATTCTAATCAGAAGGAAAGAATACCCATAAGCCTATTATTGATGCTACTTATATATATATACACATACATATATACATACATACATACATACATACATACATACATATATACATACTGTATGTATATGTATGTATGTATGTATATATATATATATATATATATATATGTATGTATGTATGTATGTATGTATGTATGTATGTATGTATGTATGTATGTACGTACGCACGCACGCAGTATATATAGTTGCATTCCCACATTTCATGTAACCAGCTAAGACACAGCATTTCTCATTTGCTCTCCCTTCTCCTTATGGAACATAAATGTTGCCATCTTTGCATAAACATCACACCTGGCCATATTATGGTATCCTGGGACTTGTTGTGTTTTCTAAATCAAGACAACTTTGACTGAATCAGTAAGTCATGATTTATTATAATGGGTGATCCCAGTTTCCATTGTTTTTGCTACAACACACTCTTTCTTTTTATTATTTATAGTATAACTCCTTACTCCCTCGAATACACAAGGAAGTTAGCAAAGATTAAAATCTCAACTAAAGAATGAAAATTTTCAAAATATACTGTGAAACTAATCTGAAAACTAATTAAGACCAACTCTTCCAGTAATTCTCATAATATGGACAGTAGCAACTATTTATTTATTTTACTTATATCTCATCTTTATAATTTTTTACAAACAGCTCTAGAGATCTAACGTATCCAACACACCTTCCTCTTCCTATTTTCCCCACAATAACTCTGTGAGGTGAGTTGGGCTCAGAGAGTGTGAACGAGTTACCTGAAATGCCTTTAATTTGCTTCCATTTATTTTCCTCTTCAAAGCTCTGCTTTGCAGCATTATATGCTAAAAAATGGCAGCTTATGTGACAGGGCCTTAAGAAATCTCCTCACAAATAAAATCATAAGCCCTAGGGCAGATTGCTCTGTCTCATGATTTTCCATTAGACTAATACAAATAGAAACATCCCTTTCTACCCTGAACTTCCCAGCAGCAAGCGATAGACCAAATGCAAACAGTCAAATTCCATCATTTCCGTACACCTGCTTTGGAGTGGAACAATCTAACCACAGGGAATGCCATCAAGCCAAACCGAGGAGGCTATCAAGCAGGCTTTTAATCTTATTTTTGACTTGCTGCAAAGCAAAAATGCTTTCAGGCATTTAAAGGCTGAATTTTACCAGCTCTACAAAACAAAATTGAAGACAACCTTCAAACTAAATCAAACTTATCTTCCTATAAGTAGATTCATTAACCTAGAACAAGGGCAGGTATCTTAGCTTCCTTGCTGTTCCTCTGCATCTATGCATGAGGGAAAATTGTTTTTGAAAGATGGATGTTTTCTAATCAACAGGCAGTAGGCCTAATTCATGCTTGGATGCTAGAGCAAATCACATGGCAAGAGGAGGATTCTTATAGATGTGGACTAAATCGTACAAACTCATGTCATCTGCCTAAACCAGTGATGGCTAACCTTTTTGTCATCACGTGCCAAAAGCACCCATAATGGAATACACACGCGACCCCCTCTGTGCACCCCCCCACATGCACGTGTGACCCCCCCACAAGTGCCCCCACCCTGTGCATGCACACATGACCCCCACACATGCACATTCGACCACCCTGCATGCCCGCTGCCCCCTGTTAATGCACACACATCTCCCACATGCGCACCCCCCCGTGCATGTGCGGCAGAGACCCAAAAACCAGCTGGCCGGCGGGAGGTGCGTGCACTTGCATGGTGGAGCTGAGCTGGGGCAACGGCTCACGTTCCTAAACAAGTGATTGTGGGATCTACAATTTTTATAACTAATATATTCAAATTGGATTTACAAAGGCCAAGTTCAGCCAGGTAATCTGTCTATCAATATCCCACTTCCATTAAAAGGACTGATGTCTCATTAAAAGGATGTTGTCTCTTAAAAGATGTAAGAGGGTTAAATCTGTACTTCCCCACTCCCAGCCCACAATATCAATAAGATCTTGAAATTGGCTTACAGGGATCTTACGTTCAGATTATCCAGGGATCTCCTGTCCTTAGGTGATTGGGACAATGCATTGTGAGCTGCCCCTCACACACACCCTCTAAAAAAAACTTATATGGAAGCTTGCTATTTTCCTGATATTAATCAGAACATGTTCCTCTCATATTTTTCACCTCATATATTTTTCAAGACATTCTTCTGAGGCATGAAACAGAGGCTGGTGCACCCAAATCACATAACAAACTGTAACTGTAGTATTCCGATAATACGCAGTCTCCAAGCAGATAAATTATACCAAGGGTATCAAACTCAACGTCCGTGGGCCAGATCCAGCCCACAGGGTGCTTAAATCTGGCCCATGGGGCCATCCTGGAAACAGCGAAGGTCCGGCCTGCTGCCTCTGCCAGCAAAAACAGAAGTTGGGAGGACTGTGCACAGGTCCCAGGCTCCATTTTCACTGGCAGAAGGCTTTAGGAGGCTGTTGCGGCTGAAAATGAGGCCCTCGGGGGCCACACACACACACACACCCCAAGCTCCATTTTCACTGGCAGAGGGCAGCAGGAGGCCGTCGTGACTGAAAACAGAGCTCGGGAGCCTGTTTTCGCTGGCAGAGAGCTCGGGCCACCACCGATGCCCCTGACACGAGTGACATCAAGCTGGCCAGGCCCACCCTGGCCAGGCCGACCCCAGCCCCTGAGGTCAAACACAACCCTGATGCGGCCCTCAATGAAATCAAGTTTGACACCCCTGAACTATGGCTTAACATAAAAGCCTGGTTTTTCACAGTAAACTAAGACAATAGCACAACATGCTATATTACAAACTATGCAACCCAAATTTAGTCTAATCTAGCATGTCGTTCAAATTTAGACAGAATGTAGAGTCTGGAAACAGTGAAATATTAGGAAGGCCCAGAAAGAACATTGCCGTCTCCACAATATTATCAGATATTGTGAGATGTGACCTAGAAGCGTTCTCAGATAATTTCTATTCTTTTTCAGGCCATGCAGTCTTTTACTAATAAAAGGGAGATTAAAACAAAAAAATCTGGATTTTTTTCCCTTTTCCACATAGAAAAATAGATATGCTGGTTATTTATTTATTTTATATTCTGCGTTTTTAATGTTATAAATAATTGAATAGACTAAACTGGCTCGCCATTATTATGAGTAGAGTATTATATCATATTATATTGAATTATATTATAATATCTAAAACACTTTTTAAAGTTATGTAGAATATTGCCACAATTCATAATGGTGTCATTTGAAATTTGGGTCACCAACCCAAAAGTCCATTAAGCAGTAGGAGCAGGAAGGATATTACTAAACAAAGGAAGTATTAAAAATGTTACTTCTAGTCTAAAATAGCCTAATTGTGGCATTGTCTATGCATTGCCCCAATAAAGAGTAATCTAGTTTTACCAGAAGCATGTCATAATATGATTGACATGAAGGGGGGGGGGGTTCTATTGAGTTTGCATAGTACGTGGTGCCTACATTTCCAGAGTATCTCAGATATATTATTTCAGGAATTCTTAGTCTGTCAGGAGACATTGTAGTATATTTTATTCTATTCCTCTAAATAGGATTTTTTAAATCTGTGGAAGCAGCAAAGGAGTAAACCCCAAAATGAAACGTGTTTCACTTGCACAGTCTAAATCAAATGCATAGGCTGCCTGGTTTGAGAGTCATACCTGTAAAGAACTTGGAAGAGTAGTTAATTAAAAACTCAATATGAGTCAGTAATACGATACAGCTGCAAAAATGGTAAATGCAATTGTAGGATGCATCAACAAATATAAAGTTTCAAATTCTTGGCATATAGAAGTTCTACTTTATCTTCCTTTGGTCTGATTACCCCATGATAAAATATTATATCCAGTTCTGGGAACGATTATCACAGGAAGAATTCTCAGCAGATTCAGAAAAAGGCAAGAAAGACGATTGGGGAATAGAGTAAACACTAAGTCCTATGAAGAGAGACTTGCTGAAGCAAGAGGGGCACGTTTCATCTTGTAAAGAGAGATTTGAAGAGAGAGATGAGAATGCTCTTCAAATACAGGGAAAGATATCACACAAAAAACCCTAAATCTTGTTCTTGGTAAGGTACTGGGAAGCAGATTCTTCATGAAAGTAAGGGAAAAATGTTTTCACCACAACAGTTTGAAAGTAGAAGCAAAGATCAAGGGAAGTGGTGGGTTCCCTTCACTGGATATGTTTGGAAGAAGTTTATTTATTTATTCTTTTATTTTGTCAAAACGTGTACAAGACAGCAGGTATCAGGGGCGGGTTGCTCTCTTACCTCGCTGCCGGAGCCATACGAGCGCATCTCCATGCTTCAGGGGGGGTGCGCTTGCTACGTGCGCGCGCCCCCTTGCGCAATTTTGCTTCTGCGCATGCACGGAAGCAAAATCACGCCGAAATCTCATGAGGGGAAGCAATCTCATGAGCGCATGCACAGAAGCAAATTGCGCAAGGGGGCGCGCGCACGTAGCAAGCACACCCCCCCCCCCGAAGCATGGAGATGCGCTCGTATGGCTCCGGCCATACAACCCAAAATCACCGAAAAAAATGGTGACCCGCACGGTGGACCGGCAGAGAGGGCGCACAGTGGACCGGCAGAGAGCGGTTATGCAATCAGCCACCCCCTACCGGAGCTGCGCACCGGGCAGCTCAGCAGGAACCCACCTCTGGCAGGTATGATATAAACATAACCAAAAGCAAAGTAGGTACAGGTAAATTTGGACAATAGGACAGTAGGAAAACTCCCTGCAGTGGCTACCTCAAATTGGATTGCCACACAAAGCAGAAGAATTGTCTCCAAGCCTAAACTGCCCCTTTCAATCCATGGTGGGTACTCATCACCACCTGAAGGCAGTCTGCCATGTTTACGACAGATGCAATCTCCAACTTACCCAAAGCTATGCATGTTCCAAAAGTCTATCCTTGGGATTACTTCCATGCCAGCTGCCAAATCTACATTACTGTACACAATATTTGACAATCTCCAATCTCACGCTTCAGCCCAAATATTTACTTGATTCAAGTCGATGCCAAGCAGCTGCTCTATTCATAACTTTCTGATCAAAGGGGAAATTTGTCAAATGTGACTTGTTAGCAAAGCAGAACATATATGATGAAGACAAGACTACGGGTGAGGTTTTTAGCAGTTTATTATCAGATAATCAAAATCCCAAACTGGGCATGATTGCCTGTTATGTGTTCAGATCAGATGCACTTAGCACAGCTTGACAGACAATTCAGTATACAGCACAGCTATTGAATGCCTGTATTATTACTGCCGATCAAAGGTATCCTTTATAATTAAAGTGTTCCCCACAGCTGTTTGCTAAGAAACATTGAAGAAACACATCACGTTAAAGCAACCATGAAGTATGTTCACAGAAATCAAATTTTCTCTGTATTGGACGAGGATCGCTATTTTTAGAAAACATTTTTTTTTACCTGTGGGCTTCCTATGATGAACAAATAAAATGTTTGTGATGTGAACAAATCTGCCTCAGGTTTGTCCTTATAAATCTAAACCAAGGCAGACTGTGTACAGGCCGAGAAATGGGATGTCATATCCAGGACAGAAGATGGTGGCCACAGCTCCAAGGCGTTGAGGAACAAGAGTTGGAACCCAATGAAGTAATATGTTCATTTGGGATTGGACCTTATCCAGAATATCAGTGCCTGTTCCTACCCATGGAAGATTCAAAATAGGAAAATGGCAAACTAGCCAAGGCATGGCCAAATGGTGTGTTCCTTGTGGGGATGATATGAAACTGAATATAAGATTTAGATCAGGGGTCCCCAAACTTGGAAACTAAAACTTGTGGACTTCAACAATGTTGGAGATTTTCTGCGTTGAAAAATAAATCGGAAGCTCATGCAATTGACTGCATTTAGCTGAATTAAATAACTTCTTTATAGTCAAAATAAACATATTTACAGTACCACAAGTTCTTCTTTACAGCAAGTTGAAAAACATACTTCTTATAGAGACTTTCTGTAGACAAGCATACACAATGGAGACATAATGGAGACTGGAAAAATACAGCCAGCTGTAAGCATAGTTTCCTGCACATGCTCAGTAGCTCTTTACTCTAATTGGCTGATTGAGTTACTATGCCAATTTATTGGCTGACTTTGTTTACATGGCTCTCCCAGTCATGAATATTCTAACAAACTATGCTTCAACTAGCTATGCTGGCTGGAGAATTCTGGGAGTTGAAGTCCACAAGTCTTAAAGTTGCCAAGTTTGAAGACCTCTGATTTAGGTCTTCTCCCACCCATCCACTCTTTCTCTTTTTGTTTCAGCATTTGGAGAAAAAATAGAGGTATTCATGTTTAAAGAGGCTTCAATTGAGGATTTGTTCTTCCTTGATTCATCTCTCTCTTCGTCAGACTCAGGACTTCCTCAGGCTTCATAAAACTAGAACATGAATATGACCGTGGCGAGATAGTAATCAAATTGCATCTTTTCTCTGCAGAAGTCTATATGCTGAATGGGAATGTTTGCAGGAGTGTGGTTTTCATATGAATGAAAGAATTATTTCAACAAGACATGAAGTAGGGCTTATAATGCTCATCTATTGGCTGCCACATGAGCCAAGATTTCTCTACAGTCAGCATTTCCACTCAGCTGCAAGATACAGGCTTCGTTTAAATGACCCTTATCCAGAGTTCTCATGTAGGGATCACTCCAGATTTTGTAGCACCCAACTAGGTCTCCAGATGTTGAATGACCAAAATCAGGGACATGGTACGAGCTAAAGTATCTTATCCCCATCGATATGACTATAACCTGGGTGTTATTAAGCATTCAAAAGTGCTTTATGCCCACATGATATTTCTTGATATTTGACAAGGACATTTTTTTTAAAATTGCTATACCAACTATTGTCTTTTCTTGGTACAACTGCCTGGAAAATTTGTAGTTGAGACCTCCCCATCCTTCAATTGTTTTTATTGCAATTTATCCAAGAGTTTTCCCACTCCTGGAACAAATAATGGTAATTGGAGGAATCCACAAAGAGTGGTTGACAGACAAAGGATTATTAAAGGACTGGGAAACTGAACTCTATCCATGGTTCTGCACACAAATTTATCCTCTGAAATTTTATTCTTTTTTCAAATGAAGTTTTATTCTTTCTTCCTGGGATTAGGACAGGATAGGGTGGGGTGGGATGGGATGGGATGGGGTGGGGTGGGATAGGATAAACAGAGTTGGAAGGGATTTTTGGAGGTCTTCAAGTCCAACCCTCTGGTTAGGCAGGAAACCTTATACCATTTCAGACAAATGGTTGTCCAATCTCTTCTTTAAAACTTCCTGTGTTGGAGCACTCACAACTTCTGGAGGCAAGTTGTTCCACTGATTAATTGTTCTAATTGTCCAGCAATGTTTCCTTAGTTCTAGGTTGCTTCTCTTCTTGATTAGTTTCCATCCATTGCTTCTTTATTTATTTATTTATTTATTTATTTGGTTTTCTTATATGCCGCCCAACTCCCGAGGGACTCAGGGCGGCGCACAGCACAGAAAAAAAATACAAGAACAACCAATAAACAATTAGATTAAAATCAGAGTATAAAAATTAAAAATTACAATATTAAAAACCATCCAACAACCAGACATACCCGGGGGAGAGTTCAGATGGAATTAAGCTCTACCCCCTGCCTGCAGGAAAAGCCATGTTTTAACGGCTTTTCGGAAGGCCAGCAGGGTGGGGATGGTTCGGGTCTCTGGAGGAAGTTGGTTCCAGAGCTCGGGGCCCGCCACAGAGAAGGCCCTCCCCCTAGGGGCCGCCAGCCGGCATTGCTTGGCTGACGGGAGCTGGAGGAGGCCAACTCTGTGGGCCCTAACCGGTCGGTGGGAAGTATGAGGCAGAATGCGGTCCCGGAGATAGCCTGGTCCTAAGCCATGAAGGGCTTTAAAGATGATGATCAACACCTTGAATTGCACCCGGAGACTGATGGGCAATCAGTGCAGCTGGTGGAGTATAGGTGTCACGTAGGTGTACCTTGGCACACCCACCACAGCACGCGCAGCCGCATTTTGCACCAACTGGAGTCTCCGGATACTCTTCAAGGGTAGCCCCATGTAGAGCGCGTTGCAGTTCTTGTCCTGCCCTCAGGTGCTTTGGAGAATAGCTTGACTTCCTCTTCTTTGTGGCAACCCCTGAGATATTGGAACACTGCTATCATGTCACCCCCTAATCCTTTTCATTAAACTAGACTTGTGCATATATTTTGATGTATAATACCAGAACTGAAGTAGCTACAAGATTATGACTGATTTCCACAAATATGAGACAAATATAATGCTGGTTGCAAGAAATGCACACTTTTCTCTTTTCTAGCAACCTGATATTTTAGTCTAAGTGGTAGACATTAGTTCTCTTAATATATGCAGTTACAGGAAAACATATTGCATATTTCATGAATATTTAGGCAAAGTAATTTGGCAATGACATTTCTCATGTTAAAAGGCAGCAGTTGAGCCAAAATGGTTACATAAATATTACATCTTAATTTTATTCTATTTTACTGAGTTGTAGGGCAGAATGTCATATAAACAGAAACCAAAGCTGCTAATGAAGATGGGATCCATATTTAAGTGCACCCTAATAACAATTTAGCCACAAAACTCACTGTATGTCCTTGTGAATGTATTCCTTTGTTTAGCCTATTGCATACTAGTTGCTGCAAACATAAATTGACATCTAGGGAATACTATAGGCAGGAGGAATGAAATAAAATAATTTGTGTTTCAATTTACTTTTACTTCATTAATTTACATCGTTTCATTACATCAGTTTCCCTCATTCTCATACATTTGGCGAAAGTAGTGGGAAGGGGAAATGCTGCATAAAAGAAGTGGAGACATAAGGAAACAGATGGGAGGTGTAATACCCAGAACAGAATGAAGTTTTCACTGCAGCCTTATGAATACAAATACAATTCAACTCTTAGTTCAAAACCCTGTCTACTTTCTATTTCATTCTGTCATTCTGTGCTGACTTGGGGATGGGTAAAATAAATTTGATTTATAACAACCAAGTTCTAGATCAGGGTTGTCAAACTTATGTCGTTACCAGGGGTGGCTTCCTAATTTTTTTACTACCACTCTGTGGGCGTGGCTTATTTTGTGGGCATGGCTTGCCAGCCATGTGGCTGGGTGGGCGTGGCTTCTCAGACTGCTGAAGGGAGGGGAACTGAGATAGGTCCTGCTGCCCATTCCCCCTCCCCTCAGCAGCTCGAGAAGCCTCGAATGTGCGAAAATGCCTGGGATCATCACTGTGCGTTCGTGGCTTCTCGGACTGCTGAAGGGAGGGGAATGGAGATAGCTCCTGCTGCCTGTTCTTTCAGCATCTCACGCGCTCCCTCAGCCATCCTCCCCTGCTTGGACCCACTGTGGGGTAGGAAGGCAGCGTATGAGCAGTGCCGGAAACTCGGCTTCTGGGCATGCGCAGAAGAAAAAAAATTTTAGAAATTATTTTTTTTTAAAAAAAATTGGCGGCACCCAGGCACCGGCAACCGACCGCACCGGTACTGTGACATCACCAGCGGGCCACTACCGGTGCTATAGAGTGGACCGCACTGGTAGGAACCCACCACTGGTCGTTACGGTGGAATCGCGTGACATATCGAGACAGTTTTCCCCTTCGCTAAACCAGGCGTGAGTATGGCCAGTGCGTGATGCATCTGGCCCATGGGCTAGGAGTTTGACAGCCCTGTTCTAGATTAATGAAAGACCATAATAACACCCAGAAAGCATGTGACAGTCTCACGTTCACTTTTCAAAAGTAAGAAACTTGTGCATTTCATAGTTCAATCGGAATTCTAAAGGTGTCACATTCCAAATTACTTTTTGATACTTTCCAACCCAATGATATGTTGAAAAACAAAATAAAAAATTGCAGAGGTTCTGGACACCAGCAGCAGAATAAGTCTCCAAAATCAAAGAAAATTGTTTCAATCCAGTCATCCAATTGGGCAGTGGCTTAGAATTGCTGCTGAGACCTCCATTCTAAGTCTTCCTTCCACTTCTTTCTTGGGTAAGGCGGCCCAATTAATTATATTATTAGTATGAATTCCAGGAAAGAGCCATTTGCTGCCTGCTTTTAAAATGTGTCATTAGACCTATGCAAATTAGACCTCTAATTCAAATGGAGATCCAAGATCTGGAAAAGGTTTGATTTGAGTCCGCCATTTGAGATTAAAGGGGAAATGGATTTATTTTAAGCCAATTCAAGATTTGTGATTCAGTGTTCACAGGCTATAATGGGGAAGCATTAAAATGCCTGCAGCAGCTTTGTTTTTGGCAGAATCAGATGGAAATAACAGGGATGGTAATCTTTTAGAGATCACTGACCTTGCCAAGTTTCAGCTGGATACTTTCAAAGCTGTAACTGCATTAAAGAAATTGCTCCACATATTTCTAAGTGCAGAGAAAACAGCTTCTGGATTGTCCGGAGGGAAAAATTTAAATTGGACTGAACCAGGATAGAAGGTGTCCTGCTCCAACACCGAAATAACCCTTTTTAAAATGCTTAAAAATAAGCTCTTAATTTTCAACTTGCTTTTGGGGGCAACAGATTACAGATTAACAGAGTTGGAAGGGACCTTACAGGTCATTTAGTCCAACCCCCTGCCCAAGCAGGAGACCCTACATCTGCCTCTACCTAGGATTGAACTCACAACCTTCTGATTGTGAGGCAAGAGCTCTACCTCTAGGCCACAGCAGCAGGATTGGCATGACACTAAAGGATGGCCATTGCCTTGGCTTTATTTAATGCAGTCTTTGATCATTAGAAAGATTGGCATTCTTGGCCCTTCCTGAATGGCCAGCAGGAGTTGCAATTAGTTGATTATGTGTGTAAGCTGGTTAGCAAAGGCAGCAGAAGCAGCTGGCACCCAGAGCTACCCAACACCCAGAGATAAGCAGGTGATAGAAACTGAAACAGAAAATGTGGCATTTGAAACCCAGCCTTGGCACAGATGGTCTAAGGTTGTATGAATCACCAAGCATTTGAAATGGTGCCTATAAACATGAACCTGGCCCTGATTTGTTTGGGTCAAGAGACTTAATCCAGCAACAGACATGCAGATTTTCAAAGTAAGGTTTGGTCCAAGAGTACATAACAGATTGCTTGGTTTGGAGCTGATATTCAGGTCACTGAGAACTGAACTGAGCTCTCAGTTTTGTGTTGGCAGGACCATCCCAGAAGTGTAAATGTATATTACTACAGAGTTAAAGCTTGTGGATGGGCATATTCAAGAAACTAAGAACTAAGAACTAACTAATAAACCTTAGCTGTCATAGGTGAGAGCTTAATGAGATGATAAAGATGATAAGAGCCGAGGTGGCGCAGCTGTTAGAGAGCAGTACTGCAGGCTACTTTAGCTGACTATGATCATTTGAATTCAGCGGTTCAAATCTCACCGGCTCAAGGTTGACTCAGCCTTCCATCCTTCCGAGGTAGGTAAAATGAGGACCCAGATTGTTGGGGGCAATATAAATATACATTGCTTAATGGTGTAAACCGCTTAGAGAGTGCACTATGAGGTGGTATCTAAATCATCATCATCATCATCATCATCATCATCATCATCATCATCATCATCATCATCATCATCAACCTGTCAGGCCGAAGCCATTTTATTTGGGATCTTGGGCCTGTCACACTTTATATTATTTTACTATGCATTTTCTACAGTGGGGAAATGGGAGGGGGGATTGTATGAGGTTGTTAGTATGTAGCCATAACAAATTATTTCTAGAAAGCCAAGGTCATCCTTTGTCTCTGCACCTCTGCACCTGCACTGAAGGAGAAGGGTGGACTCTGCCAGCATGGCAATAGAAATTAGACAATGTGATGGATTTGTGGGTGTGGGGCAAGGACTTGAACTTTCAACTGGGTGGTGAAACCCGGGGGACTTCAGATTTGGGTTTCACCCAGATGTGCCAACATGGCTCTATTAATAAATTGGAACTTTGAGGAATACTTTGCCTTGGACTCTGATTTAATTTTGGAGGCTATTTGGAACCCTGACAAACTCATTGACTGGTTGTTCAGATCAAGAACGTCTACCATCACACCAGAGGTGGTATTCAGCAGGTTCTGACCAATTCTGGAGAACCGGTAGCGGAAATTTTGAGTTCGAAGAACCGGTAAATACCACCTCTGACTGGCCCCGCCCCCATCTATTCTCTGCCTCCCGAGTCCCAGCTGATCGGGAGGAAATGGGGATTTTTGCAGTAACCTTCCCCTGCCACGCCCACCAAACCATACCCACCAAGCGACACAACCACAGAACCAGTAGTAAAAAAAATTGAATCCCACCACTGCATCACACTCAGCATATCTACCCTAACTCCATGTATAGGACTAAAGTTGTAGTGTTATATAATGTCTGTAACAATAGCAGCAGGAAAGCCATCAAATCTATGAAGAACTTCAAAAGGCTTTAACAAATGTTTTGAAGTTACCCGATTGAATTCACCACTTCAAAGTGTGTCTCTGTTTCAATTCATGAACCTGCATAAACACTTGTTTATCTATTTATTGATCTTCTTGGTCTTTGAATTTTTAGAGATAAGTTAGTTACCCAGTCTGTTAAATTCTCCTCTCCATCAAATTATAAGATAGAATTGAACTTACGCTTTTCTGGGCAATATTATTAACAAAAAAATTTAAGAAAAATTTTGAAATCTACCTTTAGTGGACATTTTGCTAATGATAAAAATGAATTGGTAATTTCAAGATACACTGACCAAAAAGGGTTGTTTGTGGGAAGAAGAGAATCAAGCTATCACAACTCCAGGAGACAAGCTATTTCAAGGTCAGGAAACTCCCACTTATTTCAAATTTGAGTCTCCCTTCCTTTGGATCCCTCCTAGTTTTTCCCTCCTCAGGAATAATGGAAAATCATTTTATTATCTCTTCCTTAGGACTGTCCTTCAGGTATTGTAAGACTTCTATCATGTCTCCCAGGGGTGGGTTCTAATTTTCTTCGCTGCCGGTTCGCTCCTTGATGTGCCGCGCAGGCACGCATGCATGCGCGTGCATGTGCAGTGCTAAAAAACCAGCTTCTGTGCATGCGCAGAAGCAAAAAACAGCTTCTGCACGTGCACAGAAGCAAAAAACAAGGTGCCTATGGTGCCGCCGAGAGAGCCGGTTCGGGAGCAAGGCAGGCCTGGGTCATTGCTGGTTCCAGCGACCCAGGCCACCAAGTTACTACCAGTTCCATAAAACCGATCCGAACCGGGAGGAACCCACCTCTGACGTCTCCCCCTTGGCAGCCTTGTTAACATAAATAATTCCTTCAATTATTGCATGATTTAAACTTCAAATCCCTCAACATTTTTGTCATACTTCTCTTGAGTTCTTTCAGCTCCTCATCACCTTTCTTGTATCAATAAGATATTTTAGATGAAGTCTGGTCAGTGCAGACTGGAATGGAAGTATTATTTTGCATGGTATCAACATTATACCTCTGTTGATACAGCAAAATATTTGTCTCTTTTGGCTACTACACTGCACTGCTGGCTCATTAAGCTATGATCTACCAGCATCCTAGCTCCTTCTCACAACTACTATTGATATTCCAGTTATTACCTAACTTGTACCCATGCTGCTTCCACCCCCACACACATTTCTCACTGGTCAGGCAAGGAAGGTATGTTGCAGACTCCCTCAGCAAAAGAATTCTAACTGGTAGGGTTCAGGAAGAGAGCGTTCTTTGCCATTGTCCCACCTTTGGAATGTTTTAACTCTCCCCATAAGTGAGGTGAGCCCCCTCTCTCCTGGCTTTTTGGACAGGTGTATAGTTCTGTGGGCCTTATTTGGGACTCACAGAAGAGCACGTAGACATGGGGCTGGTTGGCACCTTGAATGTCCTTCCCTTCCTTTTTAAATAACATTTAATATTGAATTTATTTATTTATTTATTTGTGAGATTTATATACCGCCTCACAGTGCAAGCACTCTCTAAGTTTACACCAGTAAGCAATGTATATTTGCATTGCCCCCAACAATCTGGGTCCTCATTTTACCTACCTCGGAAGGATGGAAGGCTGAGTCAACCTTGAGCCGGTGAGATTTGAACCGCTGACCTGCGGATCACAGTCAGCTAAAGTGGCCTGCAGTACTGCACTCTAACCGCTGCGCCACCTCGGCTCTTCTAAATTTCAATCATCCTCACCTCTTTTTAAATTTGATGTACTGTTTTTAATGTTCTAATATTTGATTTGTATACCAGCCAGAGACCTTCTGTGAGAGAGATGGGCAGTTTTGAAATGTGATAAATAAATCAATAAATCAATATCAATTTGTTACTGTATAACTGAACTGTACTTTGTTGGATAGACCCCAATATTTGAGTCTATTAAGAACTTTGTGAACCCTGAAGCTGTTTTTGCAAGTGATGGAAATCTTACCCGCCCACCTCCACTAGCTTAGTTTCATCCGCAAATTTGCTGGGCATCTGTTTCATTACTTTGTTATGAATCATTTATGGTAAATATGGTAAAGAAGACCAGATCCAGACCAGATCCATTAGGTAGCCCACTGGATGTCTAATATTTTCAGGCATGGGAGCTGGCTAAAAGAATTACCAATGGAAAGAAAAATCTACACCTGATTTTCAGCAGTGACTTAATGGTGAGTGTTGTTTCCTAATATTCCAGTTAGTACCTTTGACAAAGAGGCAAGGAACAAATATGTTTAAACTTTTGGGAGTTCTGTGGCTTATAAGATAATTTTCTGGACCCCTCTTTCTTATTAGCGTCACTCTTCCAGATTGCTTTCCCTCTTCCAACTTTTCCAAAAGGATCTGAAGCTGGCCCAGGCTCTCCATCCACTTCCTCCTCATCTGACTCTGCAGTTAGCTCTGCTGGCAGCCAACGGACAACAACACTTGGAAGGATGGAAGGCTAAGTCAACCTTGAGCCAGTCAGGATCATACTCCAGACTTGAATATGGGTGGGGCCATCCACAGTCTAAGACATGGCTGATACAGTATCATGTATGATAACCTGGACTGATATGGAGCTCATGAAGTGGTTGATTTGATTCTGTTTGTCCCTAGACCACAAGAGGCAGGGAGGTCTATGGATTGTTGTAAAGTGGATTTTTAATTTTGTAAAATGCCCAAGATCATGTGCAAGTTGGGCAACCTTATAGATTTGCTAAATAAATAAAATTAATTTGAAGCTATATTAATCTATTAATTCTCTTCTGTTATTGCATTTTTTCTTCTGTCAATTAATTTAGCAAATTAAAGTAATAAAATACAAAAGACTATGATAGAAAATATAGTCTATTTTTCCCTAACTTCCCTCCCTCCAAATGTTTGGGTAGCAACTGCCTCAGTTTTAAACTGTAAATCTAATGCTCCCAATACTTTGGAGGGAGGCATTTTGAGGATTGCCAGACTACCTTAACAAAGAGTTAGCCACAATGGGTACACATCTTTCTTCAATCTGTTGGAAATGTAAAATGTTACCTGACACATATTATCATATGTGGTGGGAATGTCACAAAACACGAGAATTCTGGGTAATAATCAAACAATGGTTGGAATAAATATTGAAAATAAAATTGGATTTCAAACCAGAACTCTTTTTATTAGGGATAACAATAGACAAATATGACAAAAATGTAATATACCTAATGTTACATATATTGACTGCCGCAAGGTTAACTTTTGCTCAAAATTGGAAAAAAAAATATACCCACAGAGGAAGAAATTTTACACAAAATATTATCATGTGCGGAGATAGATAGGCTAATGTTAGAAATAAAGGGAAAAGACGAAACTGAATATTTGAAACCTGGAATAAATTATACCATTGGTGGGGGAAAATGAGAACCAAGATTAAAAATTAAAATGGTGGAGATGTAAAGAAAAACTGTAATTCACTTTTTGCAACTTAAGATAAACAACGATGTAAAAACCAGCGGAATGTAAATACAGTATGTATACTAGATGAAGATTCATCATGTACTTGTTTTTTATGTTTAATGTATGTTTTGTCTTTTTACCTATTTTATAAATAATTTTTTTAAAAAAATTAAAAAAACAAAGTTTTGCATGCAGTTTGCCAAAGCATGCACTTCTTTAAGAGCATCAAAACTTTTTTTTTTGAAACTCAGTTTTCCCAAATGCATCCTTCTGCTGAATTATGTAGCAGAAAAATGACATACACTAGAATATTCTGTTCACTGCTGCAGATTTGTGATGTAGCAGTGTATATCTTAATGGGTTGCATGTTTTGTTTTCTGGTAATTTTTAATAGATCAGGTCTTTTTAAATGTCTTATTCTAATTCCTCTTATTTCCAGTTTGCATCTGAATGCTTCTTATCTGTAAAAACAATGGTTTACTATTATAACGCCTCATTCTTCTAAAGCAAAGTTTCCCAACCTTTCCCACTTTGCAGACTGGCAGGGGGGAAGAGGGGATGATTCTGTATGCGTGGTAAGCAAGCAGGCATGTGCGCATGCAGCTCCATTTATGTGAGCAGCGGGAACACGCACCTGCTGTTCGCGCAAATGACACATGCTGCTATCATGTCATCCCTAATCTTTTTCATTAAAATATTCATACCCAATTCTAGCAATGGCTGACTGGACACGCCCCCGAAATGGCTCTCTCGGCAGCGCCGTAGGTGCCGCCATCTGTTTTTTTGCTGAAGCTAGGTTTTTAACACTGTGCATGCGCGCGTGCCCATGCGGCGTGTGAGGAAGTGAACCAGCAGCGAGGTAAGCCAGGACTCACCCCTGGTTTGGCAGTGGCAGGTTGTCGCAGACAACCATTTGTTTCTAGTATACAGCAAGCAATTCAGATTTCTTGGATAAACCCAGGTTTGTTGGGACTAATTACGTTTGATTTTTTTTTTTAATCATGTGAATAAAAGACTGTTACTGCCTTGTTATAAAAAGAGGTTGTTTTACTCAGAAATAAATGTCTTATCACTAGGAAGGCTGGGTCAGAACATCGATTTCAGTAAAAGAGGACCCAGATTTTTGGGGGCAATATGCTGACTCTGTAAACCGCTTAGAGAGTGCACTAGGAAGCAGTAGATAAGTCTAAGTGCTATTATTAAGTACAATATTTCTTTCATCCTTTACATGTCCTTGCCTCCATCTGTGGCCACCTATACACGGCAGCCATTTTTCCTTGGCATTTCAAATGAGAGAAAATTCCAAAGAGTTTGTTTCTAGCTGAAAACCTGGTACTGTTATCATGAATATTTTTACTAACAAAAAAAAAAGATACAGGGTTTTTTTTAAAAAAATGGTTGTAATTTAAAAATTAAACTGTCTTCTCCTTGGCAGCTTTCCAATTGATTTGGCCATACACATTTATAGCTAATATTCCTCCTCCCCAGACCCCTCCCCTCTCTCATGCGGCCTCTCTTTTTTAAAGATGTGCTGGTTTCTAAATAAAAACATGCCAATTCAGTGTTATTAATTCTCTTCAGCTTTAATTGGATCTGACCCATTTCTATCTCTCCCTCTCTTTCGTCTTTATTTCTCACCAGCTTTCATAATGCGGCAAACCATACAGCAATTAAGAAAAACACTAAAGCCACAAACAATATCTTGGGCTCACCTGCCCAGGGAGAGAGTGAAGAAAGAAAATGAGACTGGCCACAGGGTGGCCAGTGGGAAGAAACTGACCGTAGTTTTTTTTCACACTTCATAAAGCTACACTTTTAAAAATAATTTTCAGGTCAGATGTACAGGATGGAAATTATTCACACATGATGCTGTGGGAAGCTACCTCCCACCCCTAGAATAATGAAATGTTTTGAGGAATATTAAAAAAGGCAGATTATTATATTTCCCAAAGGGAGAAATGGAGAAACATGTTTTTTTTACAGGCAGAAAGAAACCACCACTTTCATTAATAGCCCACAGCAGATGTCAGCACTTAAGAGATAAAGAGGTAGCTCTATTCATAGGCAAAGCAAATACTGCAGGCAGAAATCCATTCAAGACAGGATATTGTGAAACTCCCTGCAGCAAAGTCTGAACCAAGGCAGAAGGTAGGAGTAGCCCTCACTCAAGAGACAAAACAGGATGACAGCCATTAAGCCACAATAGGAATTGCTCAACACCCTTTCAAAACACAAGCCCCTTCATTGCATCACCCCCAGCAAACGTCAACCAAACCTGGGAGCTCAGACAGCCTATAGAGCCAGCTATGACCCCTACATAACCCCTACAACAGCCAATAGAATATATGCTCTTGCGCAGAAACAGGAAGCTCAAGTGCAAAGCCCAAAAGAAGGTATAACCCCCCCACACTCTCAACTCCATGTGGTCAGCTGCCCAGAACCACCCACGTGTTTCTGCTTCATCATTAAACCATCTTTCCAGTCAGCCTCCATGTTTCCAGTGTCTTTCTCCCAGCTTGGAACTGACCCAGATGGATATTTCTTCCCACAATGCAAAAGCAAATTCAGAGAAATTGATGCATCCTGGAATTAAAAATAAATAAATAGCCCAAGCCATTTTCCAAGTTACACAAGGATAATTTTGTTGCCTGCTTCTCCTGGGCAGCTGTGAAACACACAGAATACAATCCAGCAATGGCAAAATGACAAAGCTGATACTCTTTGTTTTATGTTAAAAACTAATTAATGCAAGGATTGTATACTCTTGATGATGGTGCACCTAATTAAAGCTGCTTGACTATGTTTCTGCATATTCCCTAAGAGGCCTATCTTAGATATCCAGAAGGGGTTAATTCTGGCTGCACAGGGCCAAGCCTTAAGAACAAATGCATAAAAAGCTAGAATTGAGAACAGCAACAGGCAGCAAATGTTGCCTCTGCAAAGAAGCTGAAGAAACTGTGGATCACCTAGTTAGTTGCTGAAAGAAGAACACCCAGACTGACTACAAACAACAAGGTATGCATGAGAAAGTAGCAATAATGGTACATTGGAATATCTGCAAGACATGCTATTTGCCTGGAACCCAGAATAACAAAATAGACAAAGTAATAAAAAATGAAGATGATAAAGTGCTTTGGGACATTAAAATTCAAACAAACAAGCACCTGCTATATTACACTCCAAGCCTAACAATTGTTGATAAGAAAGACAAAATGGTCTGGAGAGTGGATGTTGCAGGATCTGGAGCAGAGGTGGGTTCCTACCGGTTCTTTAGAACCGTTAGTAGTTCGGCGATGACGTCACAGAGCTGGTTATGTCGGTGTCTCTGTGGGTGCCGCCATCTTGGATTTTGCTTCTGCGCATGAACAGAAGCTATTTTTTATTGCTGCGGGTGCGCGCATGGGCGCAAAGCACACACGTATGGACAGCACGACCCTGAGTGAACCGGCAGCAAAAGGATCCAGAACCCATCCCTGATCTGGAGACCAGATCAGGACAGAAGAGAAAGAACCAGGGGGGGGGGAATCACAAAATCCAAAGACTTGCAAATAGAAGTAGAATGACCATGGAATAAGAAAACAAAGACAGTATCAGTAGTAATCGGTGCCTTGGGTGCAATCCAAAAACATCTGGAACATTACTTGAACACTATCAACACTGACAAAATCATCATCGGTCAACAACAAAAGGATGGAACAGAATACATCCTCCAACGATACCTTGAGCACCATCAAATAACATCTGCCTATCTCTTGGTCCTTGGGAAGGATTCAATAAGTGGACAAAAAAGGCAAATTCAGTCTAAACATCTGGCTATGTGATCAATCATAATTTTGGCATGGATGCACCCAGGGGTGGGTGTGACTATTCTGTTATTGAAGTTTATTTATTTATTTATTTATTTTATTAGTCGCATTTGTATGCCGCCCACTCCACAGAGACTCTGGGCGGCTCACAACAGTAAAAATTCACATGCAACAACAAATATAAAAAGCATTAAAAATAATAGATATTAAAGCATTTAAAAACATTAAAAACCACAATTTAAAAACCCATACAATAAATCATTCATGGGGCCAAGAGTAATCGGTGTTGTATTAAAATCATTGGCCCCAGGCCTGTCAACAAAGCCATGTTTTTACTGCTTTTCTGAAGGCTGGCAGGGTGGGAATAATGCGGATCTTGGGGGGGGGGGTAGTGTATTCCAGAGAGCCGGTGCTGCCACAGAGAAGCTCCTCGTTCGTTGTATTTTCTGCAATCGAGTTTGGAGCGGTTTACCTTGAGTTTGTATCTATTGTGTGCTCATGTATTGTTGCGGTTGAAACTGAAGTAGTCATTAACAGGTAGTACTTTGTAGTGGATAATTTTGTGTGCTCTGTTTAGGTCAGGCCGTGGGCAGCACAGTTCTAGGTTGCCTAAGCCCAAAATTTCAAGCCTGGTGGCATAAGGTATTTTATTGCGAGCAGAGGAGCTTCTCGTGAAATACCTCTGGACTCACTCAATTGTGTTAATGTCCGATATACAGTGCAGAGTCCAGGCAGACGAGCTGTATTCAAGAATTGGTCTAGCAAAGATTTTGTATGCCTTAGTTTGCAGTACAATATTACCAGAGAAGAAGCTTCACAAGATTAGGTTGACAACTCTTAATGCCTTTTCGGCAATGCTGTTACAGTGAGCTCTGGCACTTAGATCTTTTGAGATGAGTACTCCAAGGTCCTTGACAGAGTGAGGGTCATCTACGAGATCATATCCACCCAGCTTGTATTTGGTGTTCTGATTTTTTTGCCAATGTGTAAGACAGAACATTTGTTGGTTGAGATTTAGAGTTGCCAATTGTTTGACCATTCTGACACAGTCAAGGTTGTTTTGTAGGGCAACAGTATTGTCGGTGGTGTTGAATAGTTTTACATCATCAGCGACGAGAATGCAGTTGCTTATAATATGATCGCAAAGGTCGTTTATGTAAAGTATAAAGAGTGTGGGTCCTAAAATGCTGCCTTGGGGGACACCGCTGTTAACTGGTGCAAGGTTTGATAAGGTGCTCCCTATTTTGACTACTTGTTTCCCTATTTGAGAGGAATGCAGCTATCCACTTATGCAGGGAATCCGGAAATGCCATAAGAGTTTAGTTTTAACAGTAGTTTGTCATGTACCACTGCAGAAGTCTATGTAAATTACATCTATTGCTTTACCCTGGTCAAGTTGTGTAGTCCATATGTTTCTGCAGTGTAGGAGTTGCAGATTACAGGACATTTTTTTTCTGAAACCAAACTGCTTGTTAGAGAGTAGGTTGTTTGTCTCTAAATGGAGGGTAATGGATTGGTATATAATCGACTCCATGGCTTTGCAGGTGATGCAACACAGTGAGATTGGTCTGTAATTTTCAACTAGGCTGGGGTCTCCCTTTTTGAAGATAGGCTAATGAACATAGGTTGGGCAAGGAGCTGGTTCTGAAGGATATTTCATAGATTAGCCTTAGAGGTTCTGCTATGGCAGTGGAAAGCTTTTTAAGAAGTAGGTACATAATCCATCAGGGCCAATGGATAGAGATGGTTTTAGGTTGCATAGTGCTTTTTCAACATTATCAGTTGGTGCAAAATGCGGTTGCGCGTGCTGTGGTGGGTGTGCCAAGGTACACCCACGTGACACCTATACTCCGCCAGCTGCATTGGTTGCCCATCGGTCTCCGGGTGCAATTCAAGGTGTTGATCATCATCTTTAAAGCCCTTCATGGCTTAGGACCAGGCTATCTCCGGGACAGCATTCTTCCTCATACTTCCCTCCGACCGGTTAGGGCCCACAGAGTTGGTCTCCTCCAGGTCCAGTCAGCCAAGCAATGCCGGCTGGCAGGCCCTAGGGGGAGGGCCTTCTCTGTGGCGGGCCCCGAACTCTGGAACCAACTTCCTCCAGAGACCCGAACCATCCCCACCCTGCTGGCCTTCCGAAAAGCCGTTAAGACATGGCTTTTCCTGCAGGCTAGGGGTAGAGCCTAATCAATCTGAGCTCTCCCCCGGGTATGTCTGGTTGTTAGATGGTTTTTAATATTAAGTTTTTAATTTTTATATTTGATTTTAATGCAATATTTATTGTTGGTTGTTCTTGTATTTTCTCTTTGCTGTACGCCGCCCTGAGTCCCTCGGGAGTTGGGCGGCATATAAGGAAACCTAAATAAATAAATAAATAAATAAATAAATAAATAAATAAATAAATAAATAAATAAATAAATAAACAAACAAACAAACAAACAAATAAATAAATAAATAAATAAATAAATAAATAAATAAATAAATATCTTCTGTAATATTGATATATAGCAGATTGTTGCAATTAGTTGTGTATGACTTAGAAATGTGGGGCTTGAGCCATTGCTGTTTACAAAGACTGAACTGAAGAATGTGTTGGTCTTAAAAACTTCATCATTACAGTCTTTCCCGTTAGGCCCTTTTAGGGGTGGGATGGTTCTCGAACTTTAAGTTTGGTGTTTACAAAATTATAGAAGGCGTGGGTAGATTTCGTGTGTAAAAGATTTTCCTCTAGTTTGCAGTGGCAATTGGTGCATTCTGCCTTTATCTTGTGGCATAAGGTTTTGTAGCGGCTTTTAAAGTTAGCTACGTAGCCAGTTTTATTTCTCTTTGAAGACGTTTCGCTTCTCATCCATGAAGCTTCTGGGATGAGTTGAAGAAACCTCCTGGATGAGAAGCGAAATGTCTTCAAAGAAAAACCAGCTGCCTCTTGAAAAAGCATGACCCAGATGATTGAGAATCTCCAAAGATATTGAACTGTTCTAAAGTATATCAACCTGAAGTCTGGAAGATAGCGCTCTGAACAAATTTTGGCTGGTCATGAAAAAAAAAACCCCTCTGTAGAGTTGACCTGGCTGGTACTTGGGTAAGAAATCCTTAAGGGACCTCAGGGGGAGGGAGCACAAATTCCTTCTGCTATTTAGGAGTAAAGTATAGCCAAGTTTGACTACCACTGGTTTTCAGGATTCTTCAGCTATGTTGATTGTGAAGCACTGTGGTCTGATTTGTAAAAAGAAGCTGAGGGGAACAACGGAATTCACCATTTCTGTGACTTTTCTGATTATTAGTCCAGCGATGGGTTCTAAATCCCATTGCTACTGGTTTGTGAGCACGCTCATGCACAGAAGCATCCGGGCAGGTCCTGCCGCTGCCACTACCGGTTCGTAGAACTGGACCATACAAGTAGCAACCCACCGCTGGATTAGTCCCAGGCAAACAAACAAACAAACCCAACAAAACAGACCACATCCCTCCCCTCAGTTGCTTAGCAACCTTGCTCTTCTTTGTTATTGCAAAATCCTTTTCACTGGCAATGCCCCCACTTTGTCATCCTTTTTTCCTGGAATGATTCACCTGAATAAGCTGCTGGAGCCCAGAGGCAAAATGTGGTCAGACATCCAAATACCCAAAATTGGGCAATTTGTGAAATACATTCTAAGAAACTGAAACAGAAGATGACCTCTGTCCCCACATGTTCAGTAGTTGGGGGAGGGAATATCTTCAGCTCTTTAAAAAGAAAGGGCAGGTGGCATAATCTTGTTGATTAGGGCTTGCTCTACCTGTGCAGAATCTGGAGGACAATGCAGGTACAATCCTGGGACAGTTTCTTTTTCTGCTTTGCATTTACGTAGCCCAACATCTTGGATCTGGACCCAATTAGAACAGTTAAAATCAGCTAATTATAGATGATTTTGATTAGGTCCTCATTGTCCTAGGAAATTAAGTCCTGCAAATGTCATCAGATGTATTTCTGTTCATTCTGTGCTAATTCTTTCTCACTCACAGTCTTCTCCAACCACGCTGACCTTCCCAAAACAAGGTCTTTTTGTTAAAACAACCAAACCATCACCTATCCCTCTGAATAAATAAATAAAAATGCAGTCCTGCAATCTTTTAAATTTTTTTGCTTTGCCTTCCTGAGTGTGTACACCTAATTACACCTTATCTTTCATGACTGGGGAACATAAATGCCCACAAACTAATTTTGAGTTTAGGTACCTGGGGCAAAGGGAAACAGGAAAGGCACGGATATGTGCACCAAATTTAAGCTGAGGATTCAAATATCACAATAACAGAGTAGGAAAGGACCTTGGAGGTTTGCTAGTCAAATCCTCTGCTCAAGCAGGAGACCCTATATCATTTCAGACAAATGGCTGTCCATCAGGGGAGGGTTCCAGTTACGTTAGCTACCGGTGCGCATCGCAAGCATGCGCGGAAGTGAAATCGCGTCCCACCATGCAATTTCACTTCCACGTATGTTCAGGACGACATTACAAGCCGAAACACAGCTGAGGAGCTTCTCAACTGTGCTTCGGAGGAAGAATAAAGGTCAGTATTCACACAATGGCGGATGGGAGGGCTTTTTCCAGACAGCTCAGGACGCGGAGAAGCGCCAAAAATGATGTCATCGACAGGCTCCTACCAGAGCTACGCACCGCACCGCACCGGTAGGAACCCACCACTGCTGTCCATTCTCTTCTTAAAAACCTTCACAACTTCTGAAGACAAGCCATTCCATTGGTTAATCGTTCTCATTGTTAGGATATTTCTCTTTGGTTCTAGGTTGGTTCTCTCCTTGATTAGTTTCCATCCATTTTTTCTTGTCTTGCCTTCTGATGCTTTGGGGGGGAAAAAACCTCTTCTTTGTGGCTGCCCCTGAAATATTAGAATACTGCTATAATGTCACCCCAGTCCTTCTTTTCACTAGACTAAACATACTCAATTCCTGCAACCATTCTTCATATGTTTTAATCTCCGGTCCCCTAATCATCTTTGCTGCTCTTCTCTGCACTCTTTCCAAAGGCTCATCTTTCTTTATATTGTGGTGACCAAAACTGGATGCAATATTCCAAGTGTGGTCTTACTAAGGCTAAATAAAGTGGTACTAATACTTCATATGATCTTGATTCTGTCCCTCTGTTAATGAAGCCTAGGACCGCATTGGCTTTTTTAGCTGCTGCTGCACATTGCTGGTAGCAAAAAGATTCTTCTCCCAGTTTTTTTTTTAAAGTAGATGAGGGAAAACAAGATTTCTTTTTAACCCGGATCAGCTGCCATGTACAGATCAATAGTTCAAACAATGCATTGGGGATTTCAGCTATTAATGCGTGAGGAGGAGGAGGAGGAGGAGGAGGAGGAGGAGGAGGAGGAGGAGGAGGAGGAGGAGGAGGAGGAGGAGGAGGAGGAGGAGGAGATTGTCCAGTTTGCTATTTCAGGCTGAAAGAATGAAAAAGTTATGTAGTGTTTTTCTAACCCTCTTTAGTAATTTATCACCTATTGCTCTATGTTATTATTGCTTTCATTGCCTTTCAGTTGCCTAGTTGCCTTTCAGCTGATTAGCTGTCTGGAATCGTGCTATCATACTCTTCCATCATGCTAAGCCTGGATTTAAAAATCAATATTGTTTGAACAAACTGCAATTATTTTATTATCATTTATTGAACCAGACACTGGATAGGCTTGCGTACACAACAAATCATGTTACCCTTAGTCTGATATGTGAACCCAGCCAATATGATTTCAGTTACTGGATAGGATCAACCATGGGTGAATCCAGAAAGTAGGGGTAAAAGGAAAGAGAAAAACAGAAGTTGAAAGAGTTTGGGGAATCATTTAGAATTCATGATTTGTTAGATTGTTTGATTGTTGTTGTTGATTGTCAATGATATCATTTTTGGCGCTTCTCCGCGTCCTGAGCTGTCGGGAAAAAGCCCTCCCATCCGCCATTGTGTGAATTCATGATTTGTAAGAGGTGGAAGGGACCTTGGAAGTCTTCTAGTCCAACCCCCTGCTTAGGCAGGAAATCCTATATACCATTTCAGACAAATGGTTATCCAATATCTTCTTAAAAACTTCCAGTGTTGGAGCATTTACAACTTCTGGAGGCAAGCTGTTCCACGGATTAATTGTTCTAACTGTCAGGAAATTTTTCCTTAGTTCTAGGTTGCTTCTCTCCTTGATTAGTTTCCACTCTTAACAAGGGTGTAACTGTACCTTAACAAAACAAAATTTTCTCTAACAATTTGTTTACGAAATAGCCAACCTGCAATCATTTCTATACCTCTGATACCATCTGACAGAGTGGACATGCTCCTGGTCCCCTCTATAAAACAATGTCATCTGATGGGACCCAGAAGTAATGCCTTCTCTGTCATGGCACCTGCCCTATAGAAGTGGATACCTGCTTAAAACTGATATAGCCCCAACCTTGTAAGACATAAAAACCTAGTTCTTCTCCTGGTTATTGAGCTACAATGTTTGAGGAGCTCATTCCATATGGGTTATATAATTGTGGTTGGCCTTGGATGATACAAGTCAAAAAGAGGGCTGTGAAAATATTTACAGACCCCTGACATCCTGGACACAAACTGTTTCAACTCCTACCCTCAAAACGACACTATAGAGCACTGCACACCAGAACAACTAGACACAAGAACAGTTTTTCCCCGAACACCATCACTCTGCTAAACAAATAATTCCCTCAACACTGTCAAACTATTTACTAAGTCTGCACTACTATTACTCTTCTCATCGTTCCCATCACCCATCTCCTCCCACTAATGACTGTACGACTGTAACTTTGTTGCTTGTGTCCTTACAATTTATATTGACTGGTTCCTAATATGATTTGATTGCCTATTTGTACCCGGACTATCATTAAGTGTTGTACCTTATGATTCTTGACAAATATCTCTTTTCTTTTATGTACACTGAGAGCATATGCACCAAGAAAAATTCCTGGTGTGTCCAATCACACTTGGCCAATAAAAAATTCTATTCTATTCTATATTTCCTGCTTTATTTTTTTTTATCAATTTTATCTGGATATTAGCTACTGACTGTTATGGTATGTGAGTCAGCCAGATGTATAAATTGATTAAAGTAATGAACAAAAATTAAGCTAATTTCTGAAAATAGCACCATTCATACCAAACCACAATTTTGTGGGCGGGATTGGTGGTATTTCTATGAACCTGCTTTTTTAAAATACTGAAAAAGATCACAGCTTTAGATCTGTGCCCTCAGCATTACTCAGGACCTTGCTTATGCTTGCTGGCTTAATTTATTTATTTACCTATCTATCATTTTTATAGCCCATTCACCCTCATAAAACCAGCCCATGGCAATTAATCTTAGGTCAATCTAGCAAAACTTTGGACAAAGCAAACAATTTTGTTGCAATTGTCAGGAGAGCAAAGATCTTTGTTCAGGGGGATTATATTCTCCAATAGTGATGCTGGAGATAAATGACAGGATATTGGAAAAGGGCCCTATAAAAATAGTGAGAAAAAAGCAGTGGCAGAAGAAGACTGAAGGCATTGAAATGAAGAAGTCTGAAATTATGTATTTGATATACTGAAGACCAAACAATTGCTTGTATCTCATAGCACTGTTGACACTGTTTATGATAGTATATGGTTTTATTCAGGTCTGAATTGAGTGAAACTTGAATGAAACTCATTTATTTATTCATTTGTTCATTTGTTCATTCATTCATTCATTCATTCATTCATTCATTCATTCATTCATTCATTCATTCGATTTAATTCATTTATTTAATTTATTAAATGAAACTCATTTATTTATTCAGTTCTTCATTTGTTCATTCATTCATTCATTCATTCATTCATTCATTCATTCATTCATTCATTCATTCATTCGATTTAATTCATTTATTTAATTTCTATATCTACCCATCTCAGCCAAGTGACTCTGGATGACTTACAATTCTAAAACAATTAAAATAATTAAAAACAATAAAAACAGCCAATAAATAAATAAACACAGCAGCATAAATAGTGAACCAACCAAAGGTAAAGCCAAGAAACAGGGCCTTTAACACATTCTGAGTCCCAGGGATGGGTACATAGCCAATTTGGTAAACCATATGAAAGGCCAGCAGGGTTTGGGCCCATTCTTATCTTCTTCTTTTTTATTCAAAAAGTTTTATTAGTACAAAGTACAAACATTTTTCTCTTTTCTCCCCCCCCTTCCCCCCGGGCCCATTCTTATCTTTGAGGGGAGAATATGCCATAGAACAGGTTACCTCCGGGACCGCATCCTGCCACATACCTCCCTATGACCAGTGAGGTCCCACAGAGTTGGTCTCCTCCAGGTCCCATCAGCCAAACAATGCCGGTTGGTGGATCCATGGGGGAGAGCCTTCTCTGTGGGAGCCCCATCTCTCTGGAACCAACTCCTACCAGAGATCCGGACTATCCCCACTCTTCTGACCTTCCACAAAGCCGTAATGACATGGCTCTTCCGGCAGGCGGGATGAAGAAGATCAGATTCCCCCATGTATGAATGGTTTCTGTTGCTTTTTTAAAAATAATTTTATGTTGTGTTTTTTGAATTGTTTTTTTAATATATTGTACCGTTTTTATTCATGCTGTACGCTGCCCTGAGTCCTACGGGATTGGGCGGCCTATAAGAACTTTTAATTTAATTAAATTTAATTTCATTTAAAATTTAATTTAATTTTAATTTAATTTAATTTTAATTTTAATTAAATTAAAATTTAATTTAATTTAAGAGCCGAGGTGGCGCAGTGGTTAAAATGCAGCACTGCAGTTCAGCAGTTCAGCTGTTCAAATCTCACCGGCTCAAGGTTGACTCAGCCTTCCATCCTTCTGAGGTCGGTAAAATGAGGACCCAGATTGTGGGGGCAATATGCTGAACTCTGTAAACCGCTTAGAGAGGGCTGTAAAGCACTATGAAGCAGTATATAAGTCTAAGTGCTATTGCTAAATCTAAGTGCTATTAAATTAAACAGGAGCTACAACATAGAAAGTCCATCTTCTAGTTTCTGCCAATCAATGCTCTTTGACTGATGGGATCCGCAGCATGTCCATCTGCAGCTTGATCTGCTAGATTGAATTGGACAGGTAGAAATTCTTGAAAAAAGATGGTCCCTCAGGTAATCCAATCCCAAATCATTGAGGTGACAGCCAGCAGCTTCGAATTGCACCAGAATTACAATGGTAGCCATTGCAGCTTACACAGTGGTGTGTTACATGTGCTGTGCATCATGCTTTAGAGATGAGCATGAATAAGTCATCAAGTTTATTAGGAGACTCTGGATAAGAAGAGATCATTTGAAGCTGTGGTTTGAACTAAAAACTGTATTGAATGAGGAATGGAGAACTACAGAACATTCATCCAGGTGGAATGAATCCAAGCATCATCCCAAAGAAGATGCAATATGATCCAGAGGGGAACAGAATGTTCCAGAGAACACTTGTTTGAGAACAATTTGCACATGACTAATTTAAATGAACTTAAAAGTCTTGCTTTAAGGAATCGTGGCCTTAACCAAAGTTTGCTTTAAAGAACCACACAGAGCTGCTAAATGAAAGATGTTGAAAGATGCAAGAAAAAAATGGTTGACAAATGCCTTATATTCATGGAAATGTTTGAAAGACAATATATGATTTCATTTATAAAAATGTGAGATCTGACTATGAAATCTGAAGGAGTAATACACATGCAATGAATATTTATTTATTCGGTGATTTATCAGCCATCTCAATCATTCCAATAACTCTAGGTGACATATATTGAAAGAATAAAACAAATAGAAAACAGTAATTATCTATCATATATCAATCTATTGATCTACCAATCATTGGTTAGTTAGTTAGTTAGTTAGTTAGTTAGTAGTTAGTTAGTTAGTTAGTTAGTTAGTTAGTTAGTTAGTTAGTTAGTTAGTTAGTTAGTTATCACAGAGGGACCCTGGGTGATGTATAAATAAAAATTTAAAAACATAAAATGTTAAAATTTAAAAACTGAATATAAAACTTTAAACTAGGGTCAGAATAATTCAAAATGTAGCAATAATAGAATTAAAAGAATAGAGTGATGCCTTTCAGGGCACTATCCGGCCCCATGGCTGTGACCTTCACGCTAGGCCACAGAGTCTGGTCTTTAAATATTTTTGACAGGAGTTTAGGGACCCATCTGGTCTCCGGGGAGGGGGGGGAGAATATTCCAGAAGTGTGGGCAACGGCAGAGAAAGCTTTCTTCCTTGGCCCTGCCAGTTGGGATTCTTTAATTGACAGGATCTACAACATACAGTACCTGCCTGCCTGACCGTGTGGGGTAGACTGATATGATGGAGGAAGCTCTATCAGTAGCCTGGCCCCATACCATGTAGAATCTTAAAGGTCATGACCAACACTTTGAATTGGACCCAGAGGCAAGCTGGCATCCAATGCAGCTCACACAGCAGAGGTTTACACACAGTGTTCTTTGGGCACCTAAGATTGCTCGCTTGAGGAAGAAAACACCAAGAATCAAGAAATAGGATTCCAATATCAATGCAGTGTCACAAATCATCCTGTTCTAGAGTCTGCTGAAAGAGCCATATTTCCAAAGCTTTCCTAAATAACAACAGTACCAGGCTACGCACTTTCAGGAAGAATACCATCTCATAGTTCAAAGCAACCACAGAAAAATTAAGCCACCAAGGTCACACCAGATCACATAATTTTAACAATGGGACCTGAAGACAGATCGGGTCCCACAGATAGCCAGGCCCTGAGACATGAAGGTCTTTAAACATTACAACTATCATCTTCCATTCTACCTGGAAGCCAACTAACAATCTGTGCAGTTGGCAGAGCAGAAATGTTACTACATGAACTGAGGGACACTCAAAACATTTATGCTGCTGTCTAGACCAACACAGCTTCCGAGTGGCCTTCAGAGGCAAACCCCTCTAAGCATGCTATAACCATCCATTCCTTATTAGTCCTTATAATTAAATTAAGCAATTACTTCAATTGCATTTATCTTTGTAGTAATCCTATCTTCCATTGACTAATCATTCTCACCGTCAGGAAATTCCTCCTTATTTCCAGGTTGGATCTCCCTTTGACAAACTTCCACTCATTGCTTCTTGTCCTGGGTCCTTTAGGTACTACAGAGAATAAAATCAATGGCCTCTTCCCTGTGACAGTCCTTCAAGTTTTGGAAGACTGCTATCATGTCTCCCCTAAGCCTTCTCTTCCTTAGACTAAACATACTTAATTCCCTTAGCTGTTCATCATACGATTTATCACATTATCATTTTTGTGGATGCTCCATCACTTGAGGTTTTCAAGAAAAGATTAGAAAATCATTTGTCCAGTATGATATAAGGACTTCTGCCTTGGGCAGGGGTTGGACTAAAAGACCTCCAAGATACCTTCCAGCCCTACGATCCTTTTATGATCGCAGGGAGGGGTTTAGAACTGGTTAGATCTTACTGGAATTCTTACAAATAACCAAATGCAGTATTAAGTATTTATATTGCTCTTAAATACATTAATTTTTGTCAACGTTGTTATATCATTACTATTCTCACATTGTGCTGTTCAAATGTAGAACTTTGATGTAAAAAAAAATACTTAACAGAACATAAGGGATACAAATATGAGGTATTCCAGCTTCAGTAACTTGCTAAGCTAGCATTATCTTTCATTGCTTTTACAATATAGCTGTAAGAATCAATATGTATTAAGTGACCATAGATCTATATTTTGCTTTGTTATATTCTTCAATATTAATTTTATTTCTAATGTCTTTTCTTAGAGCGTAAGTTTGTGAATCTACGTGAAAAGTACATTTTTACCTAGGCAATCTAGTGTGCAGCGGGGATGTGCTTGGTGCAAAAAAAAAGGGAATATTTGGAAAAGGACTCAAACCTATTATATAATTTCTGAAGGGCAAGGCCAGATGTGAGAAAGTCAATTAAAAAGCAGAGATTAAAGAAACTGGAAAGCTTTGGGGCTATCAATTTACCCCTACAGTATTAATTTAATTGGGAGATCTTAGGATATCATCAGCAGTCCATGAGATCCAAAGAAGTAGCAACTAATGAAATTTGGAAGTAAAGGTAGTAATATGGTGGCCAAATGAAGCATCATGTTATCATCACCAAGAATTAGTTACAAAACTACTAAAAAAATTTTTTTTCCAGTTTTAGGAAAGCAAGCTGCTAGATTACTCCTAACCTAAGGCCTCCTAACTCTTAACCTAAGGCCCCAATATGCAGACTGTTCTATACTTTGACTTACAGTACCTTAGTATATAGAATAATAGGGTTGGAAGGTATCTTGGAGGTCTATTAGTCCAACCTCCTAGATGACAGGATAGTTAGCTTAATTTAGGATATGTCTCTTTAAGACTTTGCATTAAGGGAATTGTAGTTTACATGGCACTCTGGGTATTGTAGTTACACATGTGACCACTTCTATGTATTCTTATTGGTTCTGATCTGGGAGGAGGAGTAATTGGGAGAAAGCATTTCATTCAGCATTTGTTCTTAAGCAAGCAAGTCAACATGTAACATGGGGAAAAAGCAACGTCTTTTTACCTGCAAACAATGGGAAAAGATTGGAATACAGAAGAATTCCTCTACGTAATCGTAAGTTATGATTGGAGATACCTGTAATAAACTAATTTGTGATAACCCATTTGCTGAGTTTAACTTTCTGGACGGAGTTCAGCTCTCATACCATGACACACCATGACACTCTTGTTCAAGCAGGAGACCCTATACTAGTCTCTTCTTGAAAATTGCCAGTGATGCAGCACTCACTAATTCTGGAGATAAGCCGTTCCACTGAATAATTGATCTCACTGTCAGGAGATTTCTCCTTAGTTTTAAGTTGGATCTCTCTTTGATAATCTTCCATATGTTCTTGACCTGCCCTCAGGATCTTTGGAGAATAGGTCAACTCCTTGTTCTCTATGATAGCTCCTCAAGTACTGGAAGACAGCTGTCATATCATCCCTAGTACTTCTCTTTCTTAGACTAGACATACCTAGTTCCCTCAATCATTCATTATACGATTTAGCCTCCAGACTCATCAGCCAGATTCCATCTATTCTATATCTGTGCATTTGGTTTTTCTTGTCTATATTTAGGACCTTGCTTTTCTCACCACTGAACTGCATTTTGTTGGATAGGTCCCAGTGTTCAAGACTGTTAAGGTCCTTTTGAAGTGCTAGTTATTCTCCCCAGTTTGGTGTTGTCTGTAAATTTCATGAGTTCCCTTTCTATTCTCTCATCTAGATCATTTATGAAGATGTTGAAAAGTACTGGGCCAAACAGAGAACTTTGAGGTACATTACTGCATGCTTCTCTCCATGTAGATTTAGTTCCATTGAGGACTACTCAGTGAGTATGATTGGTCAGCCAGTTAAGAATCCATCTGGTGGTGATACCTTAGATCAGGGGTGTCAAACTGGATTTCTTCCAGGGCCGGATCAGCATTGTTGTTCTGCTCCGCAGGCCGGCTGGAGGCTGGGGGATCCTGCCAGCCAAAACGGGGCGCAGCCCCCCCCCACCGTTTTCAGCCTGGATGGCCTCCTGCAGCCCCATTTTGGCTGCCAGAGGCACCGCAGGCCGGTGTCACGTAGTGAATATTGTCAGTTGTATGTCTATGCAGGGTGATGCATCCCTACCCTAATATTATGGTACATTCCATTACAAGCAGGACATGTGATGTGATCTTCTGCGCATGTGTGCATTCCTGATCTACCATTATTCTCTTCTGCTTTTGATTCTGACCGGAACGGTCATGATTTATTAGCAAGATGTAACTATTCATGATTTATTGTTTTTGTACCGAAATAAATATTTTCTATTAGACTTTTAATCTTGGCTTTATTTCAAAATGTCTGAATTCCAAGAAAAGATCCACATCGCCTCTGTGAGATTTATTCTTTAACAGCCAGTCCTTTGCTATTTCCAGGCCGGACCTGTGGGCCGGTCTGGAAATAGCAAATTTTTTAAGCACACCGCGGGCCAAATCCGGCCCATGGGCCTTGAGTTTGACACCCCTGCCTTAGACAATGAGCAAATCCTTTTTCTTCAAAACTTCATTCAATAACTTCATCTATATTTGCATACCATCTAGAAATTCTGAGCCTCCACTGAAGATTTCATGTGTAGATATTTAAAATGCTTTGTAAGACTTACCGGTAAGTAGAGAATGGTTCTAACTGAATATAGATTTACCCTGTGGTTAGATGGAGAACCAATTAATTATTATTTCAATAAATAAATAAACAAATAAGTAAATGAATGAATGAATGAATAAATTAACTTTTTGACTAATATATTGTCACCAATGATACCTAAAATATTTTCAATTTCCATGTTATTAATTTAATCATTTTAGTGAAATATATTGAAATTACCTCATTAGTAAAACTTTAGATGCATGGTTCATGTTATTGCCTTTTTTCTGTTTTTATTTGCCTATTATTTCAATACATTGTAAATGTATTTTCATTTTCTTTTCAATCTTAATGCAGTGGTTTGTTCTCCATAAGTAAGGTGGAATAACCTGGGATAAGGGATAAAGGAATCCAGTTTTCACCAGGCAATAATTCTTGGACACCAATCAATTAAACAATTCATCCTAGGGAAAATTTAGATTTTGGCATAGTTCATGAAAACCCACCAGCAATATCTTCATAAACAGAAGGCCTGTGGAGAAGAAAGCAAATTACAATTTCTGTACCATCTGTATTTCTGTACCTTCGTAACTCTTCTGTGGATATTTAGTGGCTGGGCTCCAGTTTTAGGTAACAAGTTTCAATGTTTTATGGCTATTTGTCTAATTTTGACTCTTCCCAAACAAATGTATTTCAAACAAGTTTAAACCTCATTGCCACAGCAGGAGGTATAGCCAAATTATACTGGGAAGAAAGAGAGAAAAGAAAAGGGAGACAATATATAAATTATTTAGAAATGAAGCAATTTGGATCTTCTCTAGATCAGGTAGATTCAAGATAGATCAAGTATTGATTCAAAGAAATCTCATTTCATATCCACATGAGGATACTAGAACTTTGCTGGACCAAATGGATGTAGGAGAATAGAACAGAATAGAATAAGGGATAGGGGATAGGGGATATGGAATGGAATAGGATCAGATCAAATTGGACAGGACAGGACAGGACAGGACAGGACCTTGGAGGTCTTCTAGTTCAGCCCCCTGCTCAAGCAGGAGCACCTATACCATTTCAGACAAGTAACTGTCTAGTCTCTTCTTAAAAACCTCCAGTGATGAATGTTTCAGATAAGCTTTTATTAACAAGCTAAAAACAAACTAACGACAATTATAAAGCATCTTCAAAGACAACACCCAGGAACCGGAAACACCTCATAGAGGCACATAGAGATAAAGATTAAAAGCAAACACAACCCCATAACATCTCCCCTTTTCTAATAACCGAGTCTATCAGGGGGGCGTGAACATCTACCACTCCGAGTGACGACTGGCTCTCGCACACCTGACTCCCTCACACAGACTTGATCTCTTTGCTTGCCATTTTCTGAGGCCTCGGATGTTTGGCTATCAGCAGACGCACCAACTTGCTCCAAACTGTCATCAATGTCCGGCGGGCATTCTTTATTATCCTTAAGAAGGTTTGGCTTGGCAACTGTCTCTGACCCACCCACTGGATATGAGGAGTCTGGTTGCTCAGCCACACGCAAGTCCACACGGTTCCGCCGGTATCGGGTTCCTCCAATCTCCACCAAATAGGAGCGGGGTGCCACTTGTTGTAAACAGGTACCCCTTTCCCAACGGCCAGTCCGATCTCCAGGCAGTGGTCTCATCCGAATTCCTTCTCCCTCCTTTAACTCTGGCAAGTCTCTTGCAGATCTATCATATTTGGCCTTAGCCACTTGCCTCTTCTGCCATAGCCTTTCCGGGACCCCTTATATCACCACGGGCTCAAGCAACTTATTTGCCACGGGTAAAGACGTCTTTAATCTCCGTGACATTAATCTTTGTGCTGGGCTACTGTCCATACCTTCGGTTGGAGTATTCCTCCAATGTAAAATAGCCTTCCATGGATCACTACCTTCGCCATATGCTTTCCTACATAAGTTCTTAGCAATTTTTACAGCTGATTCGGCTTTTCCGTTCGCTTGCGGATAACGTGGCGATGAAGTAATATGATCAAACTCCCATTCCGCAGCAAATTTTTTAAATTGCAGACTTACAAATTGAGGACCGTTATCTGTAATCACTACATTTGGTTGCCCGTACCGTGCAAACTGAGACTTACATCTCTTGATGGTGGTCTCAGTTGAAAGATCTGGAAGGAGGTCAATTTCCCAAAAGTCAGAATAATGGTCCACTATTATCAAGTGCTCTTTCCCTGCATAATTAAACAAGTCCATACTAATGATCTGCCAGGGTCGGGATGGTATCTCGTGTGACATCATAGTTTCTTTCTGTTGCCGATGTGCATATTCATTACAGATGGAACAATTACTGACAAAATCCTCAATTTCACCTCGCATATTCGGCCAGTACAATGTGTCACGGGCTTGTCTATAGCATGCCTCCCCACCAATATGGCTTGAATGGATGCGCAATAACATCTCCGGTCTCACTAACTTTGGCACTATAACTCTGGGACCCTTATACAGAATGCCATCTTGTACAGCGATCTCGTCTCTGAAGGACCAGTATTCCCTTACAATCATGGGAACTGCCTCTTTCGCATCCGGCCACCCACTAAGCACAATATTCTTTAGTGTCTGTAGGGCCACATCAGCGTTTGTGTGTTGCCTCAACTGCTGTAACCGCTGATTCGTAACATTAAGATAATCTGCTTGGTTAATTTCAGCAAAACATGTTTGTTCCTGTTGCAGCCAACAAACCGTCTGGTATTCATGTTCTCCTCCCATAGCTGTCTGATCTACTGTGGCTCTACTCAGAGTGTTGCTAATATACATTTCACGTCCTGGCTTGAAAACGACATCAAGATTATAATGCTGTAAACTGAGCATCATGCTTTGCAAACGCTTAGGGGCACACAGAAGAGGCTTTTTGAATATAGTTATTAGTGGTTTGTGATCAGTTTCAACTGTAATTGTATTTCTACCATAAAGATAATAATGGAAACGCTGGCAAGCAAATACGATACTTAAACATTCTTTCTCAATCTGAGCGTAGTTTAACTCTGCTGGCGAAAGCGCTCTAGACGCGTATGCAACTGGCTGGCCTTCTTGTAACAGACAGCATCCCAGACCGTTCTTACTTGAGTCACTTTGAATAGCGACCGTTTTTGTGACATCATAATATTTTAATACTGGAGCAGTGGTAACCAAGCGTTTTATCTCTTGCACTGCCTGGTCATGTTTAGGGAGCCAGTGCCAAACTGCATCTTTATCCACCAGACGTCTCAATGGCTGGCACACCTCAGATAAATGTGGCAAGAATTTTGCTAAATAGGTGACAAAGCCAATGAATCTCTGCACTGCTTTTGCATCAGTAGGCAGTGGCATGTTCACAATAGCTCTGATCTTGTCTGGGTCCGCTTTTAACCCTTGTGATGTTAAAATATGTCCATGAAAGCGGACTTCTCGCACCTTAAACTGCAGCTTCTTTATACTGAGCCTCAGCTTCACCTGCTTACACCGCTCCAGTAATGCCATTAGTTTCCCATCATGATCATGCTCTGCTTCATCATCAGTGTCGCCACACCCAACTATAAGGATATCGTCAGCTATAGGCTCAATTCCACTGAGACCACTCAATAATTCATGCTGCTTCCTTTGATATATCTCTGGTGCTACGGAGACACCAAAGGGCAGTTTAAGCCACCTCTTTCTGCCCCAAGGAGTCCAAAACGTGGTCATATAGCTGCTCTCTTCATCCAGTTTACACTGTAAGAAGGCATCCCTGGCATCAACAAGTGTAAAAATCCGTGCCTTGGGCAGCTTGTGCAAAACATCCTCTAATGTTGGCATTGGGTAATGCGATCGCTTCAAGGCCATATTCAAAAACTTAGGATCGATACAAATTCGGATCTTTTCCAATTTCCTAATCACCACCATGTTACTTATCCAGTCAGTTGGCTCGGCTACTGAAACAATATGTCCCTCTGCTTCATATTTATCCAACTGTGCTTTAACCTGTGACTTAATGGCTATAGGGACATTGCGCGGGGCACTTTGTACTGGAGGAACAGTGGGATCAAGTTGAAAATGAACCTCTCCTGGAACAGATGCAATAGGGCCCTCAAACACCTCCCTATAAGCTTGGAGGACCTGATGCTTTATCAATGGTCTCCCCAAGACTTTGGAGGAATAAGTTTCAACATTATGTAACTCCCTTGGAATGGTAAATCGCATCAGTCCCAAACGCTCACATGTTGAGCCTGACAATAACGGCTTTTGATCTACATCCACAATTTCAAATTCCAATTTGTGAGTAACCCCACGTATGTTACATTCAGTATGAAATAAGCCTAGCGACTCCATCAGTTCCCCCGAATATAACCTCAATGTGGCACTACTAGGCTGAAGGGGTGTCTCAGGTGCCAATTTCCTTTTATCTTTTAGGCTCATCACATCACATGTTGCCCCTGAGTCCAACTGACAAGATTGAGTTATATCATTAAATTTAAGATTAACAAACCACTTTTTACCCTTTGAATGTACTGCACCAATGCATTCTTTCGTGTAGGTCACATCAGTGGTAAACAGCGATACATCCTCTAAATCCGGTGTTTGCTCAACCATATGCAATTTCTTTGCTGCCAGACACACCCCAGCAAAATGGTTCAGCCTCCCACACACCCTACAGATTTTACCATATGCTGGACACCGTTCTTTCCCACGTGCATGCACATTGTCACAGTATTTACACGGTGTGTGGTTGTCTACTGACAAATTGCGAGGCTTCTGTTTGAACTGCTGCTGTTGCTGACGATTCCTCACATTTGGCTGGTGCTTGGAAGCTGCATTAACACAGTTGGTCTGTTTATCTCGCTCCAGCGCCATCAGCCGTTTATCTATAAGTTCAATAGTCCAACATATTTCTATGGCTAATTGCAGGGTTAAATTGTGTTCCCTTAATAAACGGCGGCGTGTACTTTCCTTGGCAACACCCAAAACTATTTTGTCTCGGATAAGTTCATCTCTCAAAGAACCGTACTCACAACTTGCCGCCCTTTCCTTTAAGCGTGTTACAAAGGCATCAATCATTTCTCCTTCTTCCTGAGTGCAACTCCCGAAAAGGTATCTTTCATATATAACATTTTTATGCGGTCTGAAAAAGGCTTCCAAAGCGTCCAAGATAGCCTTAGTATCAGTTCTCTGCTCTTCTGTAAGGGTTAAACTATGTTTATAAATATGAAGGCATTCTGCACCCATTAATCTTCTTAGTGTGGCAGCTTGTACTGCTGCCGGCTTATCATTTAGGCCTGTAGCCAAAGAGTAATCTTCAAACTCTGCCCTAAAATTTTCCCAATTAGTGCTAGAGTCCTCACTTACTCTCATGAGTTGTGGCAGTGCCATGGTGCTATATTTGCCATGGTGCTATATCTGCCATGGTGCTATATTTCTTGCTTCCGACGCTCCACTTTTCAAGGCCAAATCACTTCTGACACCATGTTTCAGATAAGCTTTTATTAACAAGCTAAAAACAAACTAACGACAATTATAAAGCATCTTCAAAGACAACACCCAGGAACCGGAAACACCTCATAGAGGCACATAGAGATAAAGATTAAAAGCAAACACAACCCCATAACAATGAAGTGCCCACAATTTCTGAAGGCAAGCTGTTCCACTGGTTACTTGTGCCTCACTGTTATGCAGTTTCTTCTTAATTCCAGGTTGCTTCTCTCTTTGATTAGTTTCCAACCATTTTTTCTTGTCCTGCCCTTCAGTGCTTTGGAGAATAGTTTGACCCCCTCTTCTTTCTACATGCTGTGAATCATGTAGGAGATGACTAGGCTGAGCCCAAGGGAGGAGTCAAATGTATCATCAGTTATGAGTCTCTTCGCACCCACAAGAGACCTAAGTCCAGCCCACTGTGAACTCTTTATTTACAGCCAAATTTAACCATTAGTAGTTCAGATTCTTGAGGAGAGATTGACCTTGTAATAAATCTTTATACCCATCTTAACAGTCTGGATCTCCTGATTTCCCTGGCGCTTGACAATGGACTTCCATGTCAATATAAATATTTGCTCACATTTATTTCCAAGTCCTTTAGAATGATGCATCATTGTGTGGCATTTTGGTGCAAATCTATATCATCTTGTGAAGTGTCTGCGTAAATTGCTTTATGTTAAAAGTTGCAGGCTGAATTGTATTTTTTTGCCAATTATGTGGTGTGTGTGTGTGTATGTGAGAGGTGGGAGGGAGGGAGAGGGAGAGGGAGAGAGGGAGAAAGGGAGAGAGGGAGAGAGGGAGAGAGGGAGAGGGAGAGAGGGAGAGAGAGAGAGAGAGAGAGAGAGAGAGAGAGAGAGAGAGAGAGAGAGAGAGAGAGAGAGAGAGAGAGAGATGTGTGTGATTACTATGAAGGGAAGTCATGTCCTATTTTCAACATTTCTTTCCTCTTCAGAAAGTAACAAGCTGCCTCTTCTATTTTTAGCTCAGCCCTGTAGGTAGAATAACAGAATAACATTATCCCAGAAGACTTATCCATTGAGACACTGAAGAGAAACTTCCAGGAACTTATCTCTAGACCAGGGGTCTCCAACCTTGGCAGCTTTAAGACTTGTGGACTTTAACTCCCAGAATTCCTCAGCCAGCTGAGGAATTCTGGGAGTTGAAGTCCACAAGTCTTAAAGTTGTCAAGGTTGGAGACCCCTGCTCTATACTTACTTCATCTCAAGTGCATTGAATGATAAGAAATACATATTTAAAATAGCCACCCTTTCTTTCAAGGTAATAGTTCAACAGACAGCTCAGGCAAATTTAAGATCAGTGTTCTCCCTGTAGGATAGCCATACATAACACTTAATCTAGATTTTCATTCTCTCCTCTACTTCCCTAGTTCTGACATAAGCCTAAATTTAAATCAATTCGAGAGCCACAAAATCAGCCTTCCCCACTTGGTGCCCTCAGTATAGATTAGCCTTTAACTCTAAAATTCATAGTAAATGACTGCTACCTGGAATTCTAGAAGGTTTCATCCCAACCTATTTTCTCAGTCTGAAGGGTTAGGAAGGGAGTAATTTGTGTGGGAGGTCATTTTATCATTGTTCTTAACCATATATTTTTAACATCGGAGCTCACATCACATCTTTGCCCAGCCAGAATTAGAGGCACAAGAGTATAAAGGAAAAAGTAAATCAATAGTTTGAAGGGAGAACAATTTATCATTTAGTCATTTTTTAAAAGGAAACCTTGCATATTCTACTTTAGATTTTCATTTCTACCAGTCCTGAGTCAGGATGGTTAATAGCAAGGGGTTGTAGGCCAAAACATTTTGGGGACACTACCTTTGTCTTAAAAAGGTATAAATATCACAAGAGCACAAAGTTCTGTGGCTGCTGCAGCCGAGTTTTTCAACCTTGGCACCTTTAAGAGGTGTGGACTTCAACTGCAGTAAAGTCCCTGCTCTGTGGTGCATCCTCCCTTCGGAGATTAGAATAGCCCCAACCATGTTAGCCTTCTCTAAAGCTCTAAAAACCAAGTTTAAGGGGGGGTTTTCTGTTCTAGGGGTTTTGTTTTGTTTACTGTACTAAGGTTTTTTTTTCTGTTCTAATTTTTTTTCTGTTTTTATTGTTTTAAAACATTTTTAAAATGTAACTATAATATATGTTTTGAATTGTAAGACACCCAGAGTCATTTGCTGAGATGGATGGCTACAGAAAAGAGAGAGAGAGAAACTCCCTCAATTCCCTAGCCAGCTTTGCCGAGGTGGCGCAGTGGTTAAAAGCAGCACTGCAGCCTATTTCAGCTGACTGCTAGTTCAGCAGTTCAGCGGTTCAAATCTCACCGGCTCAAGGTTGACTCATCCTTCTGAGGTCGGTAAAATGAGGACCCAGATTGTTGGGGGCAATATGCTGAACTCTGTAAAAACCGCTTAGAGAGGGCTGTAAAGCACTATGAAGCAGTATATAAGTCTAAGTGCTATTGCTATTGCTATAGGGGATTGGAGTTGGAAGTCCACACATCTTAAAGTTGCCAAAGTGAGAACAGTTATGCCACCTTATAGGTCTGAGAAGTTGACAGACAAGATATGCATGCAAGAGACCTGTCTGATCAGCCAGATAATTACTTTGCTGGGCTATATTTGGAATAGGAAAACTAAAATCATGGCAAATAGATGGGGAAGAAATGCAGGTAGTGACAGATTTTATTTTCTTGGGCTCCAAGATCACCGCAGATGGGGACTGCAGCCAAGAAATTAAAAGACACTTACTCCTGGGAGAGCATACTAAAAAGCAGAGACATCACCCTGCCAACAAAAGTGTGTATAGTCAAGGCTATGGTTTTCCCAGTTGCAATGTATGGCTGTGAAAGTTGGACCACAAGGAAGGCTGAGCGCCAAAGAATTGAGGCCTTTGAACTATGGTGCTGGAGAAGACTCCTGCGAGTCCCTTGGACTGCAAGGCGATCAAACGGGTCAGTCCTAGAGGAGATCAACCCTGACTGCTCTTTAGAAGGCCAGATCCTGAAGATGAAACCCAAATACTTTGGCCACCAAATGAGAAGGAAGGACTCACTGGAGAAGAGCCTAATGCTGGGAAGGATTGAGGGCAAATAAGAAGGGGACGACAGAGAATGAGGTGGCTGGATGGAGTAACTGAAGCAGTAGGTGTGAGCTTAAATGGACTCCGGGGGATGGTAGAGGACAGGAAGGTCTGGAGAAACATTGTCCATGGGGTCGCAATGGGTCGGACATGACTTCACAACTAACAACAACAAATTTGGAATAGGAGTAGATGGAATATACACCCTTCCATTTTTATTATTCAATGAATTGCAACAAGGTTGATCCAATCCAACATTCTGCATTCAATATCAGCCAATAAAAGTAGTTTACACAAATGTGCAAAGAGTTGCAGTACAAGAGAAACAATTGTCCCCAACTGTCTCTAACCGGGATTTAATTTAAAGTGTCAGACACTACTTTTAAAAGTATAAAAGGTGCAGACACATCATGCAACAACTAGCCACAACTGACTCTGCCTGATTGGTTAGTTCATCAAGATAGGACATGCTGAAATTTCCCTCTCCTGGCTTGAGATGGCAGCCCTCAAAGGTATGTGCAGTTTTTATGTTGTGACAATTCCATGAACAAAATAATGCTGTTTTGTTAATGTGGTTTCAGCTAACTGAACTATATAGGTGCATGTTTTTGGTTTATTCTTAGGGTTTGGGGAGATAGGGGTAAATATTTTCTTTTTAATACTGATTGTGATATAGTTATCCATTATTACATTGCTTTGGGGTTAGCTTTGTACGGTTTTATGCCATCAAGAATGTTTTGGTATTGAGATGGGTGAGAGATACTGTGGGTAAATGGAATGAAGGGAGGAAACAAAGAAAGAAGGATGGGAGGGAATGAGGAGGGAAGAAAGGAAAGAAAGAAGCAATTCTGTGTGTTTCATCTCAAATTGGTTTATTTATCTATTATTTACCAGTGCTTATGTGCTGCTCCCATCTCTGGTGCACATCTTTGGTGCTGCACATCTTTGGTGCAAAGTGCGGCTGCGCATGCTGTGGTGAGTGTCTTAAGATACACTCACGTAACACCCATACTCCACCAGCTGCACTGGTTGCCCATTGGTCTCCGGGTGCAAATCAAGGTAATTATCATATTTAAAGCCCTACATGGCTTATGACCAGGTTACCTCCGAGACCGCATCCTACCTCATACTTCCCTTCAACCGGTCAGGTCCCACAGAGTGGGTCTCCTCCAGATCCTGTCAACCAAACAATGCCAGCTGGCGGGACCTAGGGGGAGGGCCTTCTCTGTTGGGGCCCCCTGTTCTCTGGAACCAACTACCCCCAGAGATCCGAATTATTCCCACCTTGCTGGCCTTCCGAAAAGCCATTAAGACATGGCTCTTCCTGCAGGCAGGGTGATTTGAGACAATTTCACATCTTAAGTTCTCCCCCATGTATTTTATATGTTTTTTTAATATAGTTTTATATGTTTTTTTTAAATTCTTTTAAAACTGTTTTTAAATTATTATATTGTTTAGTTGTTCTTTAAATGAATCCCCAGGGAATAGGGTGGCATATAAGAACACTAAAATAAAATAAATAAATACATAAAAAGACTCTAAGCCAGGGATGTCAAACCCGCAGCATCACGTTGTCATCACATGATGTATTGTGACTCCCCCCCTTCGCTAAACTGGGAGTGGACGTGGCCAGGGCATGACGTATCCGGGCCCGTGGGCCGTGAGTTTGACACCCCTGCTCTGAGCAGTTTACATTCCCCTTTTCAGTTTAAAAAAAGATTAAAAAGAAAAAGAAAATAGAGAGGTAATTATTAAAAATTGTAAGGAAAATTACAAAAAGCCCCATCATATGAGAAGCATGCCAACATCAAAACACAAACCATAATATCGGATGAGGGATGTCACTGCTCACATTAGCTCAATTTTCAGGTCTCTCTTTTTAAAACTCTGTCTCTTAAAAAGACAGATTTTAAGAACTTTCATAGAGATCAACAGGGTGGACCTGGTCCGTTCATGGGAGGTCAATTATTCCAAAGACCGGGGTATACAAGTGAGAAAAATCAACTCTATGACCATCCCTAAGAGAAGGGTTTTAAAATGAGCCTTCTCATTATTACTTGATCTGATTCTCACCCCTTTACATCCTTAGCTAGAGTTCTTTGGGGCTGATTCCTTCTTCTTGTTGACCTACCTTTCAGAGTTTATTGACAAATGAAACAGTATCTGGTTTAACTACTCATCTCTGAGTTTGGTCATGCAAGACTCAGGTCTCCAGCTGATCACAGAGATCTCATTTTCATTTACTTATGCTTTTCTTAAAGAAGACAGCTTTTGTGTACTACAAATAAATTAAGGAAGGAGGCTGGGAACCACATTATTGTTATTCACAGCAGAGCAGAATCATAAGCTCACTTAAACCTTTCCTTCTGCAGAACCAACTAATGCTTGATCATGCGGGCTTATGGGGGAAAATTATGGCTGGGTATGATTTTTCTTCCCTATAGAAAGCATCTGGTTCATTTCCCACATCATTCTTTAAACGGCTCATCTAAACTCCAAAGATGTCCTTAAGATGTTACACCTAGAGATGTAGGAAAGAACCATGATTTAAGCACCTTTCCTTTTCAAATGACACCTATTTTCTGAAAATAAGAAAAAGTTAGCTAAGGACTGTGCTAAGTTTTTCTTTTCTGGGTCTGCTGGTCAGTGCTTTGTCTTCTGGGGATTATTGTGGTACACACACTCAGTCCAATTCTTTGGTGTTTTATGCAAGATGGAGCTTTTTTATATCAGAATTGCTTTTATATTGGCATGTATAGAGAATAAGGAGGATGATCTTGGTGGAGACATGTGGGACTCATTGCCAAGGCAAGAGAGCTGGAACATTTTTTAAGCCCAGAACACCCAGATAATGTGGAATCAGATCAGAAAAACACTTCCCTAATTCACTGAACTGTAAGAATATATGAAGAATTATAGAACCATCAGACTCACAAACTTCTGTTATAGCAGTCCATTTCAATAAAGGTAATTTTGGACTTTCTGTGAAGTTATTGATTTCATAGTCTGGTGTATCTATTGGGGCTGACAGACGCAGATCAATGCATTCTGGTGTGTGTGTGTGTGTGTGTGTGTGTGTGTGTGTGTGTGTGTGTGTGTGTGTGTGTGTGTGTTTTCTGTTGAAACTTTCACCCTTTCCTGGTGAAGAGCTGATAAGGGAAGAGAGCCTGTGGCCTAGAAGTTAAGCTGCTGCCTTACAGGGAGACTGCCCAGGTTCAAATCCCAGTAAGGGTATGGCTATCTGATGAGAGCTAAATAGATCTATAATAGTCTCCCTTTATTTTCATTTATCAGCAAAAAAATGCTACACACACACACACACACACACACACACACACGTGTGTGTGTGTGTGTGTGTGTGTGTGTGTGTGTCTGTGTCTGTGTGTGTATAATTTAAAAAGTTTTTGTATTAATAATACAATTAAAAACATTGGACATGGTGTGACTTCCCTGGTTTAAACAATTCCATTCAGTATGACCTTACAAGAAATCAGTTTTTTTTTTCATTATAACATTGTATGCATTATGTACAATCTATCAACTTTCAGGAACACCCATTATTTCAATTTTATTTATTATTCATTTTATTTATTTTATTAATGGTTTCTTATAGGCCGCCCAACTCCCATGGGACTCAAGGCGGCGTACAACATAGTATAAGAACAATATAAAACCATAAAATGATTAAAAATGACAAAAAATTAAAAACACAGCAACATTCATACATGGGGGATTGATTTCAATATCAATATCACATTGTATCACATTTATACATTGTAACTGTACATATTCCAGTCCTATCTTTCACAAAATACGAGCACATAAATTCCTAAATTTTCAATTTATCCATTGTCACTTGTCCCAGCATTCCTCCTCAATTTCCAACCATTTATACAATTCATTCCAGATTTCATAATAATCTGTTTCGCTCTTCTCCTTGAGCTCTAACATCAACCTATCCATTTCAGCACAGCATAATATCTTAATTATTACTTCTTCTTCTGAAGGGGTCTCTTTATCTTTCCATTTCTAAGCAAAGGCCAATCTTGCTGCTGTTCACATGTGTAATAATAAGTAATAATAAGTATAGGGTTCCTTTGTTGAATTTGTCCTTGGTGATGCCTAGTAAGAAGAGCTCTGGCTTCAACTCGATGTTTTGCATTAATATCTCTTCCAGCCAGTGTTTTATCAGATACCAGAATTTTTGGGCTTTGGGGCATTCCCATCACATATGGTAGTAAGTCCCCAGCGCTTCTTTACATTTCCAACAATTCGGTGAACTCTTTTTATCCATTTTAGTTAATCTCGTAGGAGGGAGGTGCCACCTATAGAACATCTTGTATAGATTTTCTTTATATGCAGTTGCTAACGTGAGCTTCCTATTCCTTTCCCATAATTCTTGCCAATTGTCTAAATCAATGCCATAGCCAAAATTTTTACTCCAAATTAACATTGTTCTTCCCACATATCCTGTTCCAGTAAGTAGTGGTATATCTTTTTTATCACTTTATCCTCTGTTCCTAATAGGATTTTATCTAATTCTGTCTGCTCTAATTTTATTCCCCATTCTTTCTTGTCCTTCATATATCTCAATTGTATTTGGAGGTATGCCCACCATTCAAGTTCTATGCCTTCTTCTAATAACTTTTTCCTCGATTTCAATTCTCCTTCTTCATCTAAAATGTCCTTATATGTAATTGCCCTTCCTAATTTCCTAAAGCTTGGGTGCATGAATATATCCAAAGTAGATAACCAGTTAGGAATTTCCATATAGTTGCGTTGTTTGATTCTAATCCAAACGTCTAGCAAAGCCCGTCTAATGTAGTGACTCTGGAAATACTGATGAGCCTTATATTTTCCTTCCCAAAGAATCGCATGCCACCCTATCTGCATATGATGGCCATCTAGTGCTATTAACCTCCTATTTCTCAAATGTATCCACTCTTTCACCCAATTGAGCGCTGCTGCCCAATATTTTTCCCAATTTGGAAGGCCTAATCCGCCTCTATCCTTAGAGTCTTGTAACAGTTTATATTTAATTCTCAGTTTTCTCCCTTGCCAAATGAATTTAGATATGATTTTATTTAAATTTCCAAAAATTCCTTTCCTAATTTAATTGGTATACACTGAAATAGAAAAAGTAATTTAGATAACGCATTCATAGCAAGGATAAAATATTTCAATGTTTTCAGAAAGCTGATCTACCGAAGGTCCCAGAAGAAGTTAAAAATATGCTAAACAAGGATATAACACTCTTAGAAATCACAGAGGCAATTAAAAGGCAAAAAAGTAACAAGACACCAGGACCAGATGGATTACCATCTGAAATATACAAAAATTTCCAAGAACTTTTAGGTCCAGCCCTACTAGATGTATATAATGAAGTGTTAAATGCAAAGACCCCAATCTCATGGAAAGAAGCAATTATTACATTAATCCCCAAGGAAGATGCAGATCTGACACTTATTAAAAACTATAGGCCTATATCATTACTTAACTCAGACTATAAAAATTTTATGGCAATAATGGCAGAAAGGTTAAAAAGATTTTTGGTTTAATTTATCCACACCAACCAAAACGGGTTTTTGCCCAAGAGGCAGATAAGACACAATGTTAGGATTATGTTAGACACGCTGGAATACTATGAAAGGCACAATGAAAAACATATGGCGTTAATCTTTGTTGATGCACAAAAAGCATTCGATAATGTCAAATGGGATTTCATGCTGAATCAGCTAAGGCATATGGAGTTTGGTAATAATTTTATAAACATGTTCAAAGCAATTTACTCTAAACAGAAAGCAAAAGTAGTAATAAACGAAGAGACAACTAAAAGTTTTCAAATACAGAAAGGCACAAGACAAGGATACCCACTATCACCATTACTGTTTGTTCTTTCTCTAGAAATCTTGACAAGAATAATTCGGAAAGATGAACAAATTAGAGGTTTAGAAATTAAAAAGGAAATATTCAAATTACAGGCTTTTGCAGAAGATTTGGTTTTTATTATGGAAGAGCCCTTAAAGTATGGTGTAAGACTGCTGGAAGTACTGAGAGAGTATGGAGAAGTAGCAGATCTGAGGATAAACAAAGAAAAAACAAAAATGATAGTTAAGAACATGACGAAATTACAAGAAATTGAGCTAGTTGGTAAAGTAAACATTCAGACAACAAAGAAGGTGAGATACCTAGGAATCCAACTGACGGCAAGATGTATCACACTTAAAGGAGATAATTATGATAAATTAGTTGATCAAATTAAAGCGGATTTAGACAGATGGAAAAATTTTCAACTCTCCTTTATGGGAAGAGTTGCAACAATAAGGATTAATTTTATATTTTTATCTTCTTTGCAACTGGATGCTCTACATGCAACTACTCAAAGCAAAAGAAGTGTTTTGTTGCCTTTTATTGGCTTTTTTTCATATTCTTAAATAAAATCTATCCCTTTTATCTTCTCTGAGATTGGTCTACCTCGCCATAAAATGAGAGGAAGGAGAGAAGAGACTGATTTCCCTCTTAGCTGTAAGATGAAAATGAGATAAAGCAATTTCCCTCTTTCAGGGTTAGCACTGCACTAGAAAGATAGGCGAGCCAGGCCGAAGGTTTTCCTTTTAATGATCATACTTTCCTCTTTCTTCCCCTTCAAATCAGATAGGCCAGGCTTCCATTCCAGGGGAAGAGTCTCATCTGTTGTGATGTAATTAACTGTGACAATGGAAATGCTGTCAAAGTCTTCCCTGCACTAAATAAACAAAACAGCCTATTGGTTACAAATGAGCATTGATCCTTTTCAAAGTGGGACATATGCAAAAGCTGCCTCTGCTTCCATGCATGCAAGCCTAAGGAGGAAGGGGTAATATGGATCCATACTAATGAGATTCTCTTAACACCATGTAATAAGAAACAGCAAAGAATAAATTGCTGGAAGTGTGGCTTTCTCATTTGTTTTTCCTTAACTGCTACCCTGTTTATAGCACACAATGTTCTAAAAAGGATACAGGGATCTCAGAGAGAAAGATGGTTTCTGGGGAATACACACAAACACACACACACACACACTTTTTTTTTTAAAAAAAGAGAAATACTTTTCAGTACTTATTAGAATAAAAACATCTAGCACAAAACAGTAGCCACTGTTCGCTGAGAAAAATACTGTTGAGAAAGCCTTTGAAATTTTCTCAGTCCTGAAATACTTCCCTTCTGTGATAGGTTTAATTAAAATTTGTTTTATTCTGGATTACTCAAAAATTCTGCATCACCATTATTACAACATTGTTGTAATCCCTCAGGATTAAAAAGAGAAGAAGTGTCCTTATACAAAGTCAAACCTTTGATTCATCTCGCGTTGTATGGGTAGATCAGCTTTTCTGAAGATAGTTGTTTGACTGTTGGACTGACTTTTCCAGCCTCATTCGCTGCAACGGGACAGCATGAAAGAACTGATCTCTAAACTCTGAAAAGTTTATTTTGGGATTCATCCACAACTTGTTTGGGACAGCAGTGCCTTCAAGAATCTTTTCCTGAATTCATATTCCAGACTCAGAAGCACGACATGGGGGAAGCCTAGTTCAATCCCTTGTTACTCAAAGGCACATGTTTTTTGTGGAAGATTGTGGGTTATCTACAAATAGGGGCTGTGTGCAAGAGCGGCTTTCCAGAGCATAATTAAGTCTGAAATTATGTTCAATAGGATTGATTTCAGCAGAGGTTTTCCTTCTAAAGCTTGATTGCCTATTTGTAATAAAAGCAATGTCTTATCAATTGCATAAACAAACAGATCAGCAGGGAACTCAAAACGATCAATCTACAGCTGGTTCAGGGCACTTTCCAAATATTTCACAGTGTTTCTTTGTGACTTTGGATAAACAGTCTACAGATGTCAAGTCAAAGCCTTTATTGTCATTGTACATTATGTATACAACGAAATTGGTTTATGTGATTGTGAAGCAAAATGCTGCCTTCTTTGCCTAGGAATGGAAGGATAAGAAAGTTACCTTGACTTTCTGATCAAGCAGTGTGAGTGGAAAGAAAGGTTAAAGGATCATTTCCATTTGTTTCTGATGCATTCTGTTTATGAATGTATCTTAACTCTTGCCTTACTAAATAGATCTCTCTTCTCTGCACGTTTCTTTGCATTTATTGCTTTTTAGCTTGTAAACATGGAGCTAAATTCTTCACCTCACTGACATTTATGTACATCATTTTCGCTCGCACTGGGCATTGAGCATTTTTGAGAGAATGTCTGCATGTAAAATGGTATAATAAAAAACAAACAAACACAAAACAAAAAATGACCCTAAAAGAGAAGCAAATTGTTTTCACAAGGTTACATAAATGCAAATGTATATTTCATATAGAACCTTTTCACTCAACCTTGCAAATCAATCTGTAAAAGTACATTGCTATGAAAAACAACAAACAGAAATGATAATATGGCAGCACTAAAAATGATAATTCTCCTTTGTTCAAGCAAAAGGAACACAGAACACTAGAAAACGTACTTTTTGTAAAATGCCAAAACATGTTTGTTGATATGTATTTTATCAAATTATACTTTTTTGCCAACTGCAAGCAACAAAAATTGACATCAGATTTATTATGGTCTCGGTACCCAGAATTTTCCAGCTAACACAACCATTGGATTTATAATACAAACACACCTGAAACACACAAATTTGAGATAGACCACTATATGTTATTGTAGATGCCCCTGAATCAAAGTAAATATTATTTGTTCTGACATCATTAACTGTTTCAACCCAAGCATAATGATACAAAAGGCAGTTTTTTTGTAGTGATAAAGGCATTTGGCTAGAAACCTGAGTTCTTCTCCCATCTTAGACAATAAAAGCCAACTGGGTGACCTTGGACTAGTCACTCTCTCAGGCTAAGTAGGAGGCAATGACAAGCCATTTCTCAAATTTTGCCAAGAACACTGCAGGCACTCTTTCAGTCCCTAGGAGTCAAGGTTGACTTAACGATTATTGATAAGAATAAAAATATATATGCTGTACACCACCCTGAGTCCCCAGGGAGTAGGCCGCCCTATAAGAATCTCAAATAAAATAAAAAAATAAATAAAAGAAAAACAAAAAAAGACAGATAGAGCTGCTGAGAGATGCACATAGACATGCTGGGATTTGCAAAGAGGTGAGGCTGAGACACAAAAGCAATGCTTCATTACTTCACATGCATTTAATCATTTCTTCCTTAAGCACTATTAAAAACCACTATTCATTCACAATATTTAGATGAAGGATAAGGTGTAGTTTTAACAGAATAACAGAGTTGGAAGGGACCTTGTAGATCATCTAGTCCAACCCCATGCCCAAGCAGGAGACCCTACACCAGTGATGGCTAACCTTTTTGTCGCCGCATCCCAAAACTGTGCACACGCGCACCCATAATGCAATGTGTTTGTGCCCCCTACCCCCGTGCATGCACGCATGACCCTCCCATGCTCCCCCACCCCATGCATGTGCATGGAACCTCCCACGCTCCTCCGCTCTCTGTGCATGCACGCACAACTCCCATGCATGTGCACACGATCCCCGCATGTGCCCCATGCCCCCATGCATGCATGTGCATCTCCCACATGCGGCCCCATCCCCTGTGCATGCACGGCAGAGACCCGAAAATCAGCTGGCATGCAGAAGGCGTGCGTGCATGTGCGGTGGAGCTGAGCTAGGGCAACAGCTCGCGTGCCCGGAGAGAGGGCTTTACGTGCCACCTGTGGGACACGTGCCATAGGTTCGCCATCACGGTCATACACCATTTCTAACCTATGGCAGTCTAGTCTCTTCTTAAAAGCTTCCAGTGATGAAGCTCCCACAACTTCTGGAGGCAAGCTGTTTCATTGGTTGATTGTTCTCACTGCCAGAAAATTTCTCCTTATTTCCAGGTTGAATCTCTCCTTGATCAGTTTCCATCCATTATTTCTTGTCTGGCCTTCAGGTACTTTGGAAAATAGGTTGACTCCCCTCCTCTCTGTGGCAGCCCCTCAAATATAGGAACACTGCTATCATGTCTCCCCTGATACTTCTCTTCCCTAGACTAGCCATGCCCATTTCCTGTAACTGTTCTTGAAGCAAAGAAAAATAAAAAAATAAAAATCAAAATCAACTTTTTTGAAATAAATCCTCCCTTCAGAGCTTTGGGTCAGGTCAGTTCACCTCCATCCACCCCATCACTGTGCAGTCCATTGCAAGCCTTGGTTATTAGATGGCACTCTCTCCCAGATGGTAAAATTGCACTCCCAGATTAATGAACACCAATCTCAAATAGCGTTAGGATATAATTATGTTCTCTGCTTCCAAGAATAAGCATGAAGCTCTCTGTCAAATGTCACACCTGATAAGAGTTTATTCCTGAAGTTGGTGTCTTGTGCCATTTAAAAATCCTAAAGATGGGTAACATGCAAAATGGAGGAGTACACAACAGGGGTGTGCAAAACAGCTGTGATTTGTCTCAGTGAGGTACTTCACACCCTAAAAGTGATGCAATTAACCTCCTCCAGGCATTGAGGTGATTCTATTAGCGGCATCAAAGCTTCAGCGGGCAGTTCCATCATGCATTGAAGAAGTAGAGAACTCTTCTAACACTTCCTGCGGTTGATTGGAACATCAGAAGGGGTTTCAGCACATGCACAGGAGATCTCATCTAAAAACTGAAATTGCCCAAGAAGTTAGGTGATGCAACACAGCAGTTCATTTCATTAGAAATGGGAGATGGTGTTGTTATCTTGCAAAGAGCTTTCAAATGGATGCTTGACAAAAAGCCTTTTATCAAAAGGAAGCACCCTTTTGCAGAAACCTAGTGCACAAGACTTATGGTAAGTACTGAAATAAGAATGAATAGAAATGACAATTGAAACTCGAGACAACTTATGCTTATACACTTTCCACAAGTGATTTCTATTTTTCCTGAACTTTCCTGAACTCTCAAGACAAATTTTGTTTAAGAGCAATCCCCCAATGGGTTTCCCCCATATGCCTTATTAGTCTCTATTACATTTCATTTCCCATCTTGTCTCACAGACTTCTATATCCCCATTTTTACGACCTTTCTTGCCACAGTTGTTAAGTGAATCACTGCAGCCGCTTAAATTAGTAACATGGTTGCTAAATGAATCTGGCTTCCCCATTGGCTTCGCTTGTCAAAAGAAGGTCACAAAAGGGGATCACGCGACCCCGGGACACCACAGCTGTCGTAAATATGAACCAGTTGCTAAGCATCCGAATTTTGATTACGTGATCGCGGGGAGGCTGCAATGGTCATCAGTGTGAAAAATGGTCATAAGTCACTTTTTTCACTGCTGTTCAGCTTTGGGTTGCTCCCGGTTCAGCCCGGTTCTGTGAACTGGTAGTGGAAGCGGTGGGAGGCTCCGCCCACCTGCTCGGGATGCTTCTGCGCATGCGCGCCCATGCGCGAATCTGTAGCAACGGGGTTTAGAACCCACTACTGCTGCTGTTGTAACTTCGAACAGTCACTAAATGAACTGTTGTAAGTCAAGGGCTACCTGTACATGATGACTCTCTTCTAGTCTTCCACCTGGATTTGTTGAGAAATGGATAAGCTGGATGGGGGCAAAAGTTTCAGTAAGAGACCTGCTACTGCACAGGAGATCTCATCTAAAATTGCCTGACTGTTGTAGTGCATCATATTTCAAGTGGGTGAGCCCCACTTCACGATCTCCCACCCCCAAAGATCTTTTTTAAGAGCTCGCTTCCTCCTCCTCCTCCCCCCCTCATTTGCAAATGTCACCCAGCTAATTTTCACATTGGGTTGTCCTGATGAATAGGTTCATTCACTGTAGAATTTAACTGTGCATTAGACACAGCGAGGAAATTAAATTCTTTTGTTTCTCTCTAGAGGGCTGTCAAGAACGGTAGAAGTTTGCATTTTGCTCCCCCCCATTTGTACTAATAAAGAAATGGGAAAGTTACTGCAAAGACAAGAGGGAATGTTTTCTTGAACTTTACAATTATCCAGTGCGCAAAGGATAAAAATAGCAAAAAGCTCAAAGCCAACTCTAAATCAAGGTAAAAAAAAGAGACTGCTTTCTTTTTTTCCCCCTGATATTATTGCTCAGACAAAATTCAATTTACGTTTAGTAAGGATTGCATTTCTCCTTCAGTTTGTTACATTTCATTTTGACCATTTTTGCAGATGGTCGAAGTGAAACATGAAATTATAAAGATAAGCTTACATTTGACCCGGTACCGGGACTATCATTAAGTGTTGTACCTCGTGATTCTTGACGAATGTATCTTTTCTTTTATGTACACTGAGAGCACTGTCTCAGTGTACACAGTGTACACAGTGTACACAAGACAAATTCCTTGTGTGTCCAATCACACTTGGCCAATAAAGAATTCTATTCTATTCTATTCTATTCTATTCTATTCTATTCTATTCTATTCTATTCTATTCTATTCTATTCTATTCTATTCTATTCCATTCTATTCCATTCCATTCCATTCCATTCCATTCCATTCTATTCTATTCTATTCAAATGTCTACAATTCAAACCTGGCAAATAGATGAATGAAAATACTGTAGGTGATCAAATCCTAAAAAGTGACAGATTTGTTTAAGCCATTGTACAAACAGATGGAGATGTTTGCCCATACTTAAAAGGAAATTTCATATATAATTAGATATTCTTGCATTGGTGCCGTTCGGCTGTAACTAAAATTGACTGATTGAAGAAAGGTAGATGTATCTATTCCTTAATGTGATAGCCTTCACCTTGCACAATATTTATTTAAATTAGGCTTTTCCATTCTACATTACAAGGACACCCTTGGAAGTTTGCAAAAACAATGCAAATTGTAATAGACCAAATGCTTATTAGGTATCGGATTTGTTTTGTTTTACATGCAGAACTGCATTTTACAGTAGCATCACATCAATCACTCATCCACTCATATCACACATTAAAGATTGTTATCTCTCAACTGGAGATAGAAAATATGACATCATCTATCTCCAATCTACAACACAGTCCTTTCAGAAGTTCCAAGAAGGTTTCACCGTCCATCGCTGCTGTCACCATCCATTGCTACTGCCACCTATTGCCACCTCCGCACACCACATTTTCAGCCTTCGCGCGTCCTGTTTTTGGCTTCCGCATGTCCCATTTTCAGCCCATTCCAGATGGCGGGGATCACCGTCACCTGGAACAGGCCAAAAATGGGACGCCCGGAGGCCAAAAATTGAGCACACAGAGGCCAAAAATGGGACGGTCAGAGGCCGAAAATGGGGCACATGGAGGTTGAAAATAGGGCACACGGAGGCAGCGATAGGCGGAGGTGATGGGCGGCGATGGTGGTGATGGGCGGCAATTCCTGCAGTCTGAAACAGCTGATCAGCAGTATTCCGGCAGGCCGATCCAACCACCAATCAGCTGCTCGTGGTAAATCAGGCTGTGCTGAAGCTGACCAGGTTGTTTGCTGTTTGCTGCAAGGAGGCAAATTGCTGGGAGGCAGAAGCAGAAGGGTGGGGGCTGGTGAGTGGGCAGGGCTTTGGCAACATTCGCTCTATAAGACACACAGACATTTCCATCCACTTTTGGGGGGGTGCATCTTATAGACTGAAAAATATGGTAAATCCTTCCATTCCTCACCATCTAGTTAGAGCTGAAGAAGCTTCTTGAATGAGAAACAAAACATCTTCAAAGAAAAACAAGAAAGTCCAATTGCCTCTTGAAAAAGCACCTTTGGGACAACCATGACCTGGATGACTGAGAATCTCCATAGACATTCTCTGTGTTTTCTGCAGAGGACAATCCACAAACATCCACAGGATTGCATATATGAAGCCCGTAAAAAAATAAATATATTCAAGGGTGTTCTTTAATTGTGACTGTTGAAATAGAGAAATAGAAATCGATAATTCTATGTTGAGCAAACTCATCAGTTCAAAAGGATTGATAGATACATCTTCCTCATTAAGGTTAATTTAATTTTAAAAAATGGAAGGGTGGAGAGGAGATGCAGCTGTTATTCATGACATGCCTGTTCCAAAGTAAAGGCATTAGATAAAATATTGGAAACTCTTCAGAGAAACAAATTAGATCCTATATCTCTAAAAATAGGCACAGGCGAAACTCTTGGATTTTTCCCCTTCTCAGTAAATGATGGAAGGTCTTTATATGTAAGGTCATGATCTGGATGTCTACAGAATGTTTCATAACATCAGTCATGTTCTTTCATTCTTCTCTCCATTTTTTTTTCTTCTGGATTCTTTTAGCCATCTGGCATACTGAGGATATCTTGGAAACTTCTTGGAAACTCTTGCACTTTATACTGTAATGTTTGGTCTACTGAAGTATTGCTAACCTTAGATTTTTTCCCCCATGTCATCACCCAGATGTTTTGACTTTTTATTTATGTTACCGTATTTTTTGGAGTATAAGATGCACCGGAGTATAAAACGCACCTTAGTTTTTGGGGAGGAAAATAGGGGAAAACAATCTGCCTACCAGGTATTCATCTGGCTAGGATCCTTAGTCTGGTCAGCTTCAGCACATTATTTTATCCCCTGGTTAGGACTTAAAAAAACCTTCTTCTGAGAGAGTAACAATGAAAGAGCATGCAAGCCAGTAAGGGCTGGGAAGATCGTTAGCACCTGGTTAGGGATAAAAAAAAACTTATTCAGAGCAAGTAGAGCAATGAAAAAAACCCTGCAAAGACTTGGGGCTGGAAAAACATTCTTCGGAGAGAGTAACAATGAAAGAGCCTGCAAGCCAGTAAGAGCTGGGAAGATCGTTAGCACCTGGTTAGGGCTAAAAAAAACTTATTCGGAGCAGCTTCAGCACATTATTTTATCCCCTGGTTAGGACTTAAAAAAACCTTCTTCTGAGAGAATAACAATGAAAGAGCTGCAAGCCAGTAAGAGCTGGGAAGATAGTTAGCACCTGGTTAGGGCTAGAAAAAAACTTATTCGGAGCAAGTAGAGCAATGAAAAAAAATTCTGCAAAGACTTAGGGCTGGAAAAACATTCTTTGGAGAGAGTAACAATGAAAAAGCCTGCAAGGTAAGAGCTGGGAAGATCTGTTAGCACTTAGTTAGGGCTGGAAAAAAAAAGCTACATTCGAAGTATAAGACGCACCCAAATTTTCAGCCACTTTTAGGGAGGAAAAAGGTGCGTCTTATACTCCGAAAAATATGGTATATAAAATTCCATCTGAGGACAATTAAAAGTTCATATGGTTCTTTTGATTATCTATGGTTGTCCCATTCTGCAAGCAATTAACCAGGGAAGCTATCAGGTAGAACATATGAAAAAAAAATCCCGATGGAAAAGCCTGAAATTCCATCCAGAATTTTTTTTATCAAAAGTAAGGTGGGGACCAGTGGTTTTCAGGCCACTTGATCATTTTCAAAGCTAATAGGCATCATAGAAAGAATATTTTGACTTACTGAAAGAGCAAGAAGAAAAGGATCTGCATTTGAACCACCATGAATAAAAAAGACTCTTGCATCTTTAAACTGACCATGGACATTCAAATCACTGACTCCTTCCTTTGTAATATTCTACTCTAGCCAAGCTTGGACTGTAAAACTTTTGCCAACACTTAGCCAGTTGTTAAATTAAGTCATAAAAGTAAGAAGATCTATTATTTATTCCTGAATTATACTCTAGAATTATTTATACTAAATAATAATCCAAAAACCACTTATGCAATCCTTCACACCCTATGGCAAAATCTGGGGCAGTTTGGGACCACAGATCCTGAGTTTTGCATTGCCACCCACAAGTGAGTGAATACCTCCGCACCAACAATCTGCATTTATCTTCCTGTGGCTGCTTGGCTACAAGCAGTCACTGTTGTGCAGCCCAGACCATAATTAGCACTTCCCATTTTTGAATAGAACCTGATACTATCATATTTTCAATGGTGATGAGCCAGATATGCCATAATTCCAAACTATTAAAATCTCTGCATTTGCATTATTATACTTTTCTCGGTTTTTAAATCAGTATCCTGGACATTTGTCCACTGGAAGGAAGCATGCACATAGAAAACACATACACACAAAGACACACAAAGACACACACACACACACACACACACACACACAATATGTACAGATATAAAAGATAGATGAGATCTAGACATAGACATAGACATAGATTGGAAGAGAAGAGATTGGACAACCATTTGTCTGAAATGGTATAGGGTTTCCTGCCTGAGCAGTAGGTGGACTAGAAGGCTTCCAAAGTCCCTTCCAACTCTGTTATTCTGTTATACAGATAGATATAGATAAAGATATAGGTTCAGGAAGCTGGTCTGGGAAACCACAAATATAAACAGGCAAAGGACAGAAATGAATCAGGAATTCAGTTGATATTGCTTCTGGATAGATACTTGACAAATAGAAGGGGGGAAAAGTAACACACTGAAACAAAATATAATGTCTTTTGCGCACTGCTCCAGGGTTGTAAAAATTGTTTTTCCCCTGATATATTTCTTCCTCACCTACTGACAAGTCTATGACTCTTCCATTTCTCTCTACCTAAATTGTTTAGCAGCTTTCTGAAAATCTCAGACCACCCTTATGTGCCTTGAGACTAGTCAGAGAATTAATTATTGTTAACAATGTTCTCTACATGTATGTCCATGTGTTTATGGTTGAAAGCAGGAATATTTTGAGGATTTCAACCTCTGTGAACTTCTTTATGAAATACTGGATTCTATCTTTGAAATAGAGCATAATAATTCACCTGATAAAAAGTTATCAAAAGTTTAACTGAACCAAAATTCATTTTTAAATGCACATTTAAGTGATACTTTGGGGGAATGTGCACATTGAAATATGCATTACCAATACATCTTTTAAAAGGAAATTAGTGTCAAAATACAAATTATAGCTGAGAGGGAGGGAGGGAGGGAGGGAGGGAGAGAGAGAGAGAGAGAGAGAGAGAGAGTGAGAGAGAGAGAGAGAGAGAGAGAGAGAGAGAGAGAGAGAGAGAGATGGGACAAGGGACTACACTTATCCTTGAACTGCACTCTAAGAAGTCAATATGACCAAGAATTAAAAGAAACATATATAATCAAGTTCTTCTTGTTGTTTACTTCCTTATTTGTCAGTTTAATTCATCTAATTAAATACATATAATTAATAAGATTATTGCCCATATTTTAAATAATGTTACATTTATTTATTTATTTATTTATTTATTTATTTATTTATTTATTTATTTATTTATTTATTTATTTATTTATTTATTTATTATTGTTCCTATAGGCCGCCCAACTCCCACGGGCCTCAGGGCGGCGTACAACATAATGAAAGAACAATTTATAAAAACAATAATAATAGTTAAAATGCTTACAAAAATTAAAACAAATCATCCTTCATACATGGGGAATTGATCTCTATTTCAACCCGCCTGCAGGAAGAGCCATGTTTTAATGGCTTTACAGAGGCCAGCAGGGTGGGGATAGTCCGGATCTCTGGGGGAAGTTGGTTCCAGAGGGATGGAACTCCCACAGAGAAGGTTCTCCCCCGCGGTCCCACCAACCGGCATTGCTTGGTTGATGAGACCTGGAGGAGACCAACTCTGTGGGACCTAACCGGTGGTTGCATTTAAATTGTGATTTTATGACAATTTTGGGGATGGCTCTGGAACTTTCAGGAGCAGGCATATGGCTCTAAAGCCACAATACATTACATTTCAATATAAAACCAGGGGGGGAATGTGTTGCATCTTGATAAAGGACACATACCCATTGTGAGAGAGCATAATCTCCATACCAAGCCAAGTAGGTGAGAGATCTGAAGGATGCTGGAACAGAATATATTCTGTCCCAACTTTCTCCTACAAGAGATGTTTAAAGTACAAAAGACAATGCAGGTGATCAGCACCATGGACAGTTCAGAGGTACCTCTTGTTCCAAGGCTAGCCCTGAATGAAGTCAAACTGCTATCAAATCATATGAAACCAAAACACGGGAACCAAGATTTTAACAACTTCTGTGATTTGGTAAGAAGTTCTATTTCAAGAAAAAGATACCTAGATAGGAGTCTTTTGTAGCATAAGATGAAGGCAGAAGTACCTTCTGAAGCAAAGGGCAAACACATTCCTTTCTTCTGGAGCTCTCTGAAGATCTCTCTTGGGATGGTTCAAAAAAAGAGTTTCCATAAGATCTTCATTTGATATACCACAGTGAGTCATGGGTCTTGGCATATTTTCAGCAATTTCTGAATATAAAAACTGAAAGCACATTCCCTAATCCCTGTTCTCCACTATCAAGTTCTAACTAGAAGAAAGCACTACCAAAAATCTGGCCTCACCCACATGGCATCCTTAAGATGTGCTACTTTTGACTCTGCCATTCTCACCTAGGAATGAATTTTCTTACCCTGTGAAATTGAATATGTGCTTATTTGTTTCATTTCCAATCCATTCTTCTTTCATGAAACTGTAGAGTGGCATTTTCCTACTCTGTTTCTGTCCTTGTCAGGAACAGCTGTGACTTTCAGAAATATGAATTGGGAAATCTGACAGCAACATGAAATTACTCTGACTTTAAATAACTCTATTTATGACATGACAAAAGGCAGAACCAGTACTGACTTTCCAAACAATTTCTCCAAGTCATTTTTGCTTTTTCTCAGAATGGTCTAAGGCAGGGGTGGCCAAACTATGGTTCTTTGAGGACCTGTGGACTTCAACTCCCAGAATTCCTGAGCTAGCCATGCATACATGGCTGGCTCAGGAATTCTGGGAGGTGAAGTCCACAGGTCCTCAAAGAACCATAGTTTGGTCACCCCTGGTCTAAGGGTTTCATCATAAAATATAATCTGACAAATGCATAGAGCAGGTACTTAATGACTGGGGGCATTTTGGAGGCTTCAGGGTTGCCAGCTAGATTGAATACAACATTATAATTTTTGGAGAAGCGGAATATCTTCCTAGAGCAAAAGGTTATCAACAAGGGAACCAAGTTTGTGAATCCACAAGGGCATTTGGAGGCCTCAAGCAAGAGTCACGAGTCTAGAACAATCCATAGATTATGTCTTTGATCTGGCTAGGTCAGTTCTATTCCATCCAGTACCAAAGATGGTAAAGTCACAGAAACAAAAATTCCCAAAACTCAAAACCACTCAGTCTTGTCCAGGATTCAGCTGAAGTCTGTTGTTCCCCATCAAAACATCTACATCTCCAAATACTAGGATGAGACATCAGCTGCATAATTTTATAGATCAAGGATATATCAGCTATGGCTTTGCCTTCAGTCAGGGCTGTCCAGCTGTTAATGCTTTCCTGGAAGCCCAGTTACACTGAATTGATGTTATTGCCAATTATGTCATATCTTGGTTGGTTTAGATAAGCCAGATTTGCCAAAATGCTGCCAAGCGAGTCTCATCTGAGTTTGTATGTTTTTAAATCAACCCATTACTCTAGAGACCTCATTGATTTGAGAGAGCAATGTTTATTGGTGCAGATGATTTTAAAAGGGGACTGATGATTGAATGGAGAGTATTAATCATGATGGCTCTATGGAGTCTCCATGTTTCTTATTGAGAGATGGTTAGGAAGCCAAATGTGCTCACAGTCCTGCATTGTGTAGCTTCCTGTTCATGCCCAGATACCTTTGCAGTAGGAAAGCTTTCATCACATATTAGAGTGATGGGCCTTTGGCTCACAATTATTGTGACTCATTTATGACACAAGCTGAACAGTGGTTGCTAAAGGAAAAAGACTGCAACCAAACAAGCAAGCAAAGAGCCAGTGATCTATCCTGACAAATGGATATGAAAGCTGTGACTTGAAAACAACAAAGGGCAAATTATTCCAGCTCTGTTGGCAACTGTAGCGGTCCCTGTGTTGTCATTCCGTGAAGCTAAATCTGGAGAATGTAAGCAAATATAACAAAGTTCCCACTACCCTTATGTTCAGCAAAGGGAGTTCATTCCATGTAAGTAATTCTGGCACAGTTGACATATATAACTTGGATGAGCTACAGCACACTGGAAGACCATAACTCTTACTTCCTTGATGGCAGTGCATGTACAGCTGAAATATAAAGCAGTGCTACATTTACATTGATTTCCCATTATTTGTTGGATAAGAATAATAGCATACCTACACTGGTACAATTCTTGCAAGCAAAGCTTTCTCTAGCCTGTTAATATAATCAAAAATAAAATAGCAGGAATATGGGAAAGGTGGATCATTGTGTAGGCTTCAATGAACCCTGTTCCATCAACACAATCCAAGAATAGAATAGAATAGAATAGAATAGAATAGAATAGAATAGAATAGAATAGAATAGAATAGAATAGAATAGAATAGAATAACAGAGTTGGAAGGGACCTTGGAGGTCTTCTAGTCCAACCCCCTGCTTAGGCAGGAAACCCTACACCACTTCAGACAAATAGTTATCCTATCTCTTCTTTAAAACTTCCAGTGTTGGAGCATTCACAACTTCTGGAGGCAAGCTGTTCCACTGATTAATTGTTCTAACTGTCAGGAAATTTCTCCTTAGTTCTCTCCTTGATTAGTTTCCACCCATTGCTTCTTGTTCTACCCTCAGGTGCTTTGGAGAATAGTTTGATTCCCTCTTCTTTGTGGCAACCCCTGAGATATTGGAACACTGCTATCATGTCTCCCCTAGTCCTTCTTTTCATTAAACTAGACATACCCAGTTCCTGCAACCGTTCTTTATATGTTTTAGCCTCCAGTCCCCTAATCATCTTTGTTGCTCTTCTCTGCACTCTTTCTAGAGTCTCAACATCCTTTTTGCATCGTGGCGACCAAAACTGAATGCAGTATTCCAAGTGTGGCCTTACCAAGGCATTATAAAGTGGTATTAACACTTCATGCGATCTTGATTCTATCCCTCTGTTAATGCAGCCTAGAACTGAGTTGGCTTTTTTTGCAGCTGCTGCACACTGCTGGCTCATATTTTAATTTGGCAAAGGAATTAATTCAGAGAATGTATGGATGATCCATCTTCTCCAGTGTTTTTCAAACTGAACAATTTCAAGATGTGTGGACTTCAGTTTCCCAAATTCCCCAGCTAGTTCCTGGACCAGTTCTCCAGTCCAGAAACCCTCTATTATAACATAAAGGTGCTTTTTCAGGAGGCAACTGGACTTTCTTGTTTTTCTTTGAAGACGTTTCGCTTCTCATCCAAGAAGCTTCTTCAGCTCTGACTGGATGGTGGGAAATGGAAAGATTTATATTCCTTGAAGACAGCTGTCCAATTTGGGGTAAACACCCTTCAAATGGTGTGGGAGTATAAATGGATTTCCAGAGAAAAAATTGCAGACTACAGGAACCATCAGCACTGTTTGGGTGATCCTGAGGACACAGATAAATCTCCAGGTGCTTCAACGACCCTCCAAAAGGATGCAAATGACCAGCTGTCTGCAAGGAATATAAATCCTTCCATTCCCCACTATCCTGTCAGAGCTGAAGAAGCTTCTTGGATGGGAAGCGAAACATCTTCAAAGAAAAACAAGAAAGTCCAGTTGCCTCCTGAAAAAGCACCTTTGGGACAACCATGACCTGGATGACTGAGAAACTCCATAGACCTCTATTATAACAACCCTGACTGATGGTCCTTTGGCCTGTTTTTAAACACCACCAAGAAAAGAGAGTTCGCTATCTTTTGAGGCAATCTTTTCCATTGTGCAATAGTTCTTACAACAAGTAGCCCTCAACTTACAATCACAACTGAGACTGGATTTTCAGCCACTAAATGATGCAGTCATAACGTGTGACATCATCTGACTGCCTCACTTAGCAACCACAATCCTGACAGTCACCATTGCTAAGCAAATATTAATTAATCATTAGCTGAGGACTCAACCCAATCCAAGCCATTTCAGGCTTGGTCTCTCCCAATCCAGAGCCTGAGAACGGTAAGGGTTTGCAACCCAACTTTCCCCATCTGCCTATCTCTCCACCCACCCATCTCTGACCTTTTGGCTGCCCTGTATCCTGCCTTGTGAGATTGCATGACTCTGGGACGGCTTGCCATATCCCAGGAAGCTGAAACTGCCCCAGCACAGTCCTAGTTGCCCTCTTCACCCTGCACTCTGAGTCCCTTGCTACTCTCTACCTGCTGCCCCAGATCTTCTTCACCACCATCCTTCTTGCTCCCTATGCTGACAAGGTATTGTCTAGCTTGGCTGCTAGATCATAAGGAGCTGGGCTTCACATAGTGAAAGAGAGGGGAAAAGCAGGCCTTCCCTGAGAAGAAGCATACCAATGAATGCTCCCTTTTTCACCATGCTCCTGGCTGCATGTGGCTGGCTTTTAGGAGCCCTGGTGATGCAGTGGCAGGAATGTAATGTTGCAGGCTAACTCTGCCCATTGCCAGGAGTTCGATCCTCATTGGCCCATCAGTCTTCCATCTTTCTGAGGTCAATAAAATGAGGAGCCAGGTTGTTGGGGACCATATGCTGACATTGTAAACCACCCTGTCAGGTGTTCTTCCATTCAAAATCCAGGAAAGAAAAACCCCAACTCCATAATGATAGAGAAGATTACTTTTACTAGATAAGAACTGATAGCGACAAAATGAAAGCAAGATCTGAGGCAAAAGGCGCGTAAAGAATTGCATATAGAAATAATCCCAAATCCCTCCCCACATAACCCCCCCCGGGCAAATCATTCAACCCTGGTGCCCCAAGATGTCATGTGGACACACATCCAGGTGGAGCCTCCACATCTGGTCTGCCAAAGCTGTTGACCTTGAGCAAGCTGTAAACATGTCCATCCAGCCTCGCCATATGTGATGAGAACTTTCCTTCCTAAACCCCTAATCAGACATGTTAGAACCCTGTTCAAACAATTGGGTTTGCTAATATATGAACAAGCCACAAATCCATGTTACGTGCATATTGCTTTAAAAGCATTGTAGGCTGATTACTATATAACGAAGCAAGAGAGCATGCCCAGAGTGCTGTCTGTGTGTGTGTTTGAAGGTGTGTTCCGGAGTGCTGACTCTCTGCTGATTATCTCTGCTGCTTCACTGTTGAGTAATTGACTTGGTGTCTGTTTGAAAGTGCTGTGAAGAGCTGCTGTGAAAAGAGTAACTATCTGTGATAGTGTAGATTTGATTGTTAGCTGTAATCTTTGTTTGCTAGTTAAAACAAAGATAGGCAAGAAGAAGAATCTTCGCATTGACTGACTTACTGTGTATGACTTGGACTTCCTATTTGAACTTTGCTACTACTTTAAGTAAACTATTTGTAAATACTAAACATATCTGTTTATTGACTGAATAGCATTCATATCAAACTGCAACACCACAACCACAATCACATTTCGCTGTGTATGTGCTCAACAGCACAATAACTCCTTAACAAGACACATGCAGAGACATCTCCAGCACAGCTTCCCCCCCTCCCAAATACCTAACCTTCCCTCCTCCCCCCACTTCTATGGCAGCTGAAGCAAGCAGGCAGCGTGGAGGCTGACACACCCAGAGACTGCTGTAAAGCACTATTGGGGTAGTATATAAACCTATTGCTATTGCTATTTGTGTGGCTAAAAAGAGAAAGGGGTGCAAAGCAGCCCCTCCCTGAGTTGAAGCAAACCAAAATGTCCCTCTTTACCATTCTACTAGACTATATTGGGTTGGCTTTCTGCTGTAAAATGGGGAGGCGGGGGACCAAAAGCAGGCAAAGCACTCAACTCCTTAAGCTGCTTTGTGCTTTTTATAAACAAAAATTCACAGGGTAAAGCCAGCCCCCATTCAGGCCAGCAACCAGGCCAGGTCTGTGTCATCAGCAGGGGAAGCAAGAAGATAATGGTGAAGATCAGCTGGGATGGCAGAGCACAGAGCCAAAAGGACAGAGAGGCAGTTGCAGTGTCTCTGCAGACACACTGCCAAACACTCAAATTTGACCACATGATCGTAGAGTGATGCAATAGCTGTGTTTTCAGGAATCTGTTGTAAGTCCCTTCATTCAGCACTGTTGAAACAGTCACTGGACAGTCACTGAAGGAATGGTTGTAAGTCAAGGATTACTTAAGAGCTGCGGTGGCGCAGTGGTTAGAATGCAGTACTGCAGGCTACTTCTGCTGCCTGCAATTTGGCAGTTCGAGTCTCACCAGGCTCAAGGTTGACTCATCCTTCCATCCTTCCGAGGTGGGTAAAATGAGGACCCAGATTGTTGGGGGCAACATGCTGACTCTGTAAAACTGCTTAGAGAGGGCTGTAAATCACTGTGAAGTGGTATATAAGTCTAAATGCTATTGCTATTGCTATTACCTGTATTAGGTATTTTTTTTCCTGAAGTTGTATCTTGTGAGATAAATCCATAGTTCCTTGCCATGACTTTCTGAACAATTCTATTCTATTTTCCACATGACATCCCTTCAAATTCTTGAAGATAGCTATATTTCTTTGCCATCTTCTCCAGATCCAAGCATCCACCATTCTTTTTTTTCCCAGGCCTCATATCATCATGGCTTTACTCTGGACAAATACCAGCTTGTTAATGTTCTCTCTAGAACGTGGTGCTCAGAACTGACCACAATATTCTAGGTGCTGCCTAGCCAATGCAGAATAGAGAAGAAGAATAACTTCTCTTAATCTTGAACCTACAGTTCTATTAATAATATAGATGTAATAAAATAATATATATATATATATATGTAAACACTCTTGGCTGATGTTTAGTTTTTGTGGTCTACCAAAATAAACAGCTCAGTTTTGTATGTACTGCCAACATAATTCGATCAAATCCCATGTTAACACTTTAATTTCCCATACTCAAATTAGGAGTTTACTTTTTTCCCTATTGTCAAGACCCTCCTAAAACTCAATATTGTCCTGTTAGTTATCCCTTCAATAGCACAAGATCTAGAACAGAACTTTGAAATGTACCATTTACTATCAAATTAAAGCCTTACAGGTGCCACTGAAAAATACTAATTGAACTGAATTGTTATGGTAGCATGTTATGGTAGCATAGTCCAGCCCACATTCTGAAGTCTTCACTATAGCAATCACGTGAGATTAGATTTAAGATGTTGTATCTATTCAACATCTGAAAAAAGTTTAATTGTACTACAAACAATATGAATTTTATTTTTGCTAACAAATAATAACTTTGACTGGGTAGAAATGGGACCGGATCTGCAAAGGTTTAAGTCAGGGATGTCAAATTCAATTTCATTGAGGGCCACATCAGGGTTGTGTTTGACCTTGGGGGGGAGGGTAGGTGTGGCCAGGGTGGGGGTGGCCAGTTCAATGTCACTCGTGTCGGGGCCACCTGTGGTGGCCAAGTGTTAAAGCAGGACTTTCCTCAGATCCTCACGCATTCTCATTATAATCTCCTTCCTTCCTTCCTTCCTTCCTTCCTTCCTTCCTTCCTTCCTTCCTTCCTTCCTTCCTTCCTTCCTTCCTTCCTTCCCTCCTTTTCTTCTTTTTCCTTCCCTCTTCATTCTTTCTTCTTCCTTCCCCTCTTTTCTTATTTTTCTTTCCTTGCTTTCTTCCCATCCTCCCTTCTTTTTCTTTCCTCTTTCCCTTTCCTATCCCTTCTTGCATGCTCAAATGCAAAAGGGGAAACATTTCTCCTTTTCTTTTGTTGTCAGTTTGTTTTGCTAACCCTCTGCTAGTGAAAATGGAGCTCCCAAGCTCCGTTTTCACTGGCAGAGGGCTGCAAGAGACCATCGCGGCCAAAAACAGAGCCCCAGAGGACCACGTGCAGCCCTCCCAAACTTTATTTTTGTTGGCAGAGGCACCACGGGCTAGTCCTATGCTGTTTCGAGGGCAACCCCTCGGGCCAGATCTAAGTACCCTTGGTTTAAGTGGTATGATAGGCTATATAAATGCTTAAAATCCATTCTCAAAAACTACTATTCCTAATTTGGAGAGAAGAAACTCTCCCTTCTTAAGGGGCACACAAATGTAATGCATGAACTGGTAGTATTCAGCATAATTTTATTTTGATATCACTATACACATCTGTTCAAAAGAAGCCCCACTGAGCTAAATCTAGCTTAGTCCAAAGTAGGATTCTGTAAAAGGGGATTATATAAAATTCATTGGATATACTGCAAAAGAAACATAATGGACAAAATAGCTCTGGGATATCTTGAAGGAAAGGCCATGACTCAGAAGTAGAACATTTGTTTTCCATGTAGGAAATCCACTATCTATTCCATGAGTTCTCCTGTTTTTTTGTTTTTGTTTTTTTAAAGAAATTAGTACTAAGTGATTTTTTAAAATAAATAAAGGCTTTCATTCTTAACAGAACAAGAATGCCACAGCACACCTGAGTAAACAATACCAGTCAGAGGGGACACATAATATTACCTATCATGCAATAGGTTTCAATGACTAGAAATCGCTATGACTATAGTGGAAATACAAGGCTAAAAGAATCAGAAGAGAAAGTAAATACATCGCTTGGAGTGGCAACGGAATAAAGAATGTGATATTTGATGGTGTCTGACCTGAAGTATCACACAGGGGCTTCAGGGGGCATCTCGGAGGGTGAAAAAGTCAATGGGGTGTCCAAGACTGCACATTTGTGCTGCCATTTTGACATTTTCAGTCCTTGCCATTTTAATCCCAGGAGAGTTTGCATCTCTGTCACCTCTTCAAGGCACGAGGCTTGTATTTATCCAAATAGGATAAACTAGACCTATATAACATTCCAGTCTTGCAAAGATCCTTAGTAGTTACATATGCTTGACTGTTTCCTGTTTTTAAATGGGAATGAGAACAGAACAGAACAGAACAGAATAGAATTACAGAGTTGGAAGGGATCTTGGAGGTCTTTTAGTCCAACCCCCTGCTTAGGCAGGAAACCCTATACCAGTGATGGCAAACCTTTTTTGGCGCGTGTACCCACACCCATGCCCTCCCCCCGAGCATGCGCATAACCCCCCCACTGCCCCCCGCGCATGCGCACAGGCCTCAATGAAGCCTCCGGACTCCTGAAGCCTGGAGACAGTGAAAAACGGCCCAATGGCCCAACCGGAAGGTTGGAAACGAACATCCGGTTCGCCCATTGGGCCATTTTTCACCATCCCCAGGGTTCAGGGAAGCCTCCCGAAGCATGGGGACCGCAAAAAAAAGGCCCAACAAGCCAACCGGAAATTCATTTCCGAACTTCAGTTTGGCCCATTAGGCTGTTTTTCACGGTCCCCAGGGTTTAGGAGGCTTTCTTGAAGCCTGGGAAGAGCGAAAACAGCCAAAAAGACCAAAAATCAGCTGGCCAGCACGTGCATGCACGCTGGAGCTGACATAGGGCAACGCCTCGCATGCCCTCAGATATGGCTCCGCGTGTCACTTGTGGCATGCATGCCATAGGTTCACCATCACTGCCCTATACCATTTCAGACAAATGGTTATCCAATATCTTCTTTAAAACGTCCGGTGTTGGAACATTTACAACTTCTGGAAGCAAATTGTTCTACTGATTAATTGTTCTGTCAGGAAATTTCTCCTTAGTTCTAGGCTGCTTCTCTCCTTGATTAGTTTACACCATTGTTTCTTGTCCTGCCCCGAGGTGCTTTGGAGAATAGCTTGACTCCCTCTTCTTTGTGGCGACCCCTGAGATACTGGAACAGTGCTATCATGTCACCCCATGTCCTTCTTTTCATTAAACTAGACATATCCAATTCCAGCAACCATTCTTTATATGTTTTAGCCTCCAGTCCCCTAATCCTCTTTGTTGCTCTTCTCTGCACTCTTTCTAGAGTCTCAACATCTTTGGCAAAAAGATCATCTGAATGAATCATCAGATGGAATATGAGCAAACATAACAGCATCTGTGACCAAATCAAGTGATCAATATGGAAGGTTCTAGAGCAGTGTTTCTCAACCCTGGCAAATTTAAGGTGTATGGACTTCAACTCCCAGAATTCCCCAGCCAGCATGGGGAATTCTGGGAGTTGAACTTCATACATCTTAAAGTTGTCAAGTCTGAGACACTCTGTTTTAGAAATACCGCAGCTCCTGACCTCTAAACAAGAGAGAAAGTTATTCTGAGGTCTGGAGCCAGCAACTTCAAGGTTTTCTGGTTTTAAGTTATTGGTGAAATCTTGTAGTCATTCAAATATGTAAATAAATCAGGAGATCAAAGAGCTGAAACAATATGCATCAACTGGAAAATTAGGAGAATGTCTTCCTTCCTTTTTTTTTTTTTTTTTGGTATTCCCTTCATTAACCTCATTATCAACATCTTTATTATCATTTTCATGCAGAGTGCTTTTGTTTTCTTTTCTTTTCTTTTTGCCTTTAATTTTGGCAGTGGAATTTAAGAAACAAGAAGCAATTATTTATCCCCAAAGGCCAGGAAGATTTTATTGAGAAATGAAAGGAATACGTTGTTTCCTACCCCCTTCCCCACCAAGGCCTCTGCAGAGAAAGATTTATGGGTGGTGTCTAGCTAGTTCTAGTTCTGATTTTGATGAAGGAAGGCAGCGGAGTCCAACATGAATCTAATTCTAAATGATACTTAATAAATCAGTGATAAACTCCAGTATGGAGTCAGACTTCGGTAGGGATTCTTGCTCCTAAACTCTTTAATTAAATTACCCTAGCAGTTAGCAGCTAGAGGGAATGGGAAGTAGCAAACCCAAATCTTAGAAGTTCATCTAGCTCATTAACACTATAATAGAAATTCCCTTCTAAACTAGTTGTTCTTTCATTGCCAATTAGTTAATTAGTTTCTTCAAATCTTGTTCTTGTTCTTGTTCTTGTTCTTGTTCTTGTTCTTCTTCTTCTTCTTCTTCGTCGTCGTCGTTGTCGTCGTCGTCGTCGTCATCGTCATCATCATTATTATTATTATTATTATTATTATTATTATTATTATTATTATTATTATTATTATTATTGTTATTATTATTATTATTATTATTATCCCTAGTGTTTGCCTGGACAAGTCCCTACAGTTTTCTTGGTAAGGTTTTCAGAAGCTGTTTCTCCTTCCTTCATCCTAGGGATCCACTGAGGGAGTGACTGGCCAAAAGTCACTGCCTAAGGTGGAACTAGAGCTCACAATTTCCTGGCTTGTGGCCTGTTGCCTGAACCGCTACACCACGCTACTGTACAATACGCTACTGCTACACCCATACACCCATATACACTTTTCAGTGCTATCTACTGAAATCTTCTTCACCCTGGTATCCTCCAGAAATGCTTGACTACAATGTCGCTCATGATTGCCATATCTGCAAGATACTAGCTTACAAATATAGACCCGTGGTGGTGCAGTGGTTAGAATGCAGTACTACAGTCCTACAGGCTACTTCTTCTGATCACTGGCTGCCAGCAGTTTGGCAGTTCGGGTCTCACCGGCTCAAGGTTGACTCAGCCTTCCGTCCTTCTGAGGTGGGTAAAATGAGGACCCAGATTCTTGGGGGCAATATGCTAACTCCGTAAACCGTTTAAAGAGGGTTGTAAAGCACTGTGAAGTGGTATATAAGTCTAAGTGCCATTGCTATTACAAATAACAGACTAGAGTTAGACTGAAACAAGATTGCTTGGGTTTCTAATCATTGGTCTGTCATGAAGCTAAGAAATAACCTTGGCTGGCTCACTCTTAGTCTACCCTATTTCCAAGATTTATTTTAATAAAATAAGTAGATTAATTTTGGCCAGTCACTAGAAAAGGAGCTAGTTAATAGTGTAAAACACAGCAAATGTCAGACTATCTACCATATTTACCCTCCAATCTCCCCATCCAAATACCTTAATTAGCACGTCAGGACTGAAAAGGTTTTCCAGAATAATCAATATCCAATAAGATTGCAACTAGTTTTTTTAAAAAACCTATAGGGTCAATCACATTGCACATACTCATCCCCCTCTGTCACTTTTGGTAACTAATCAACTACAAATAAAATAAGAGTCATCTCTTATTCATGCTTCTGGTGAATAAAAAACTATAAGCTCAGTCTTCCATTAGATGGGAATGGTACAACATTGGTTAATATAAATCAGATGACTAATACAAATCACAGGCTGAAATAAACAGATTCTGCAGGTGAAGTTTGTGAATCATCACAAACTTCAGACACATATTATCTGCTCTACATCAACTGAGATACAGGCTGTTTTTCCAAAGTAACTTTCCAGCTGACGAAGTAACCCAAAACTGATAGCACATGCTGCCCCTTGGATTTTCACCGGAGGGTTAGAGATTCAGAAGGCTACATATTGCCTATACATGGGAAACAAAAATAGCGAGAGAGAGAAAATTATCTCTGATCTAATACACAGAAGTGGAACCACTGTGCTCCGATGTATGCTGGCTGGAGAATTCTGAGAATTGAAATTAAAGCTGCCAAGGTTGAGAAACAAGCTACAGTCAGTCAGTTGACCCAGAAGAATGTGTTGGCCAAAACACTGAAAGCCACTAAAAAGTCCCTAAGAACTAAAAGGATTATCCAGTCCTGTCAGCCAACCAAATCCTGCAGGACAGTCATTAGCCTGCTGAGTCTTCTGCTGTTCTTGCTTAGAAAATGAAGAACAGCCAGCATAGTACCCTGGATATCAAGAGACACATAGAAAAGTCCTCCTGCTGCTGAACACAAAACACACACACACACACACACACACACACACACACACACACACACACACACACACACACATGCACAATACCCTACAGTATGTAGCAGCAGCCAAGACATCACTTTAACAACTGGTAGTGGGGGTTTTTTTATTAACATGCCAGCTGCTTCTGTACAAAAATGATTTCAAGGACATAATATAAAAGAGACACCTATCTTGGTACAGCCCATAAATTATGGAACCAATAATCATGAATTGGAACAAGGCCCACACTTAAGTTGCCAGGCACCTGTTCTCATTCTCCCCTTTCCAAACCACCCTGAAGGATGGTATTTTCCAAGACAGCACATAGTTGTTCATGCTTTAATAACATCCTCTCTAGTCCTTGCCCCCAAGTTCCCTCTCCAACTGAGCCCCGTCCATCTGTCTTCGAAACTCACTTGCATTTCATTTGCCAAGAAGTTCAGGACGTATTGTTGCTTAAAAAGAAAAAAAAGAGAAGATAAAGGGGAAAGTCAAGAACAGGGCTGTGAAAATAAATGTTGGTGCGTATTTCCAGAAAGGATTTGAAAGTGCGCACGGCTCCACCACGGCGACCTGACATATTCGTACAGGAATTGATGCTTCCATTTCAAGGAAGATTCTAAGCAGTTGAATTGCAGGATGTTGGAATGTGACCGTTGCTTAGGAAACAAAGCTTTCGTGAAAGGATGCCAGAACGCAGTGATCAACTGAGAGGTTTTCAAAAGGTTCCTTGGCCCCAAAAGTAAAACTATTTCGGTGGAAATAACAAGTTCCCTGTTTCCCAGCGAAGGCAACTCTGTGCCGACTCAGCTGCCTCAGTTTAACTGAATCACATTTTCATATATTGGAATCCAAGTTTCTCCCCTAGGATTTCCAAATGCAATTAATATTTGTTCAGACTTATCAAAGACAGACTGCTTGGTTATGAGTATTTGTTATTGACTATTAACCGGGGAGTACTAACTTCCTTCACCCATAACTTCCAGATCCTTTTCATTTCATAATTGCATTAAAAACAGAAATTGTGTCAACCAAAGCTTAATTTTAAAAGTCCCTCATGGGCTAAAAATAATGAACTCATCTCCATTAACTACCAGCTCTGGATTTTAGGCTGTAATTAAGTGCAGCTTTTCTCTCCAACATAATAAAGCTTTAGCCTGTGTTTTGAATATCATCCATGAAGAAATGGATTGCCCAGAACAGGAAACTGAGGAAACAGAAGAGAAGAGAAGGAAAGAAACTTCCTAATCTGAATATGAACCATGCAGGGCAAAAATTTGGTGGAGTCAACTGCAGTGGCACATTTAAGTGTGAAATTCCTCAAATTCTGCAGCTGCCAGTGTGTAACAAAACAGCCCTGATATTACCCAACTGCAAGGATCAGAGAATCAGATATATCAGAACTATGAGTCACACCTGGATAAAACTGGCATTTAAGAGTGACAGGAATGATAACTGCTAACAAATTGTTTAATGCAAAGATGCCATCACCCACCAACTTATAAAATGCATTAGACTTTCTCAATAAGGTAATCTTCAGAACTAACTGGAAGTATGGGTCTTTGGATTTCTGGACATATATAATTGGCTGCAAATTCTGAGAAATATGGACTTATCCACATCTGCAGTTGTTGAGTTGGGAAAGGCAGCTATCTAGAACTGTGGCATTATGCTACTGATTTCCCATTTGTAAATTATGTGGGATAGGAAACAGGAAGGTAGAGATTTGAAAAAGAGCTGCCATTTTCAGTGGTATCTCCATATAAATTATAAAGCTTAGCTCCATTTTTATCATTGCTGAAGTATTAGGAGACCTGTGAACTATAAAATTACTGTTTTAGCTATGAACCATGAAAACTATGGAACTGCATCTACCAGAAGTTTGGGATATCAACATCTATCCATCCCAGTCAGCCAGCACAATCACTATCCAAGGACTGTGGAAGCCATCATCCAAAACATGCAAACTATGTTGGGTTGCTTACTTATAAACTAAGAGATGACCTTAGAAAACCCACTCTTTGAAGTTTCAACTTCTGAAACATCTGCAATAACAAGGCTGAAATATGTATGTATCTACATATGTATGTATGCATGTATGTTCTGGCTATGCCACTCCATCTCTAATGTCTTCATATTGCTAGACAGCACATTATAACTAGACTAGACTGAAGGTACTTACAGTAAAAGAGTTTTATTCAACCCTACCTTGACTGCACATTTCTGGTTTCATTAGCACTGAAATGCCGCCCCTACCTACCTTCCATGAATTCTCTCCCACCACATATACACACAGAGGGGTGCAATGGCTCAGCAGTTAAAGATGCTGAGCTTGTCAGCTGGAAAGCTGACAGCTTGAGTTCAAGACCTGAGCGCCACATGATGGGGGGAACTCCCATTACTTGCCCAGCTGTTGCCCACCTAGCAATTTGAAAAAATGCACATGCGAGTAGATAAATAGGTACCACTTCGGTGGGAAAATATCAGCATTATCTTATAACAGCATGAGGACCCAGATTGTTGGGGAGAATATCCTGATTCTGTAAACTGCTTAGAGAGGGCTGTAAAGCACTGTGAAGCGGTATATAAGTCTAAGTGCTATAACTATTCTGGGCATAAAAAGTAGTTGTGCTGGCCACGTGACCACAGAAGTGTCTTTGGACAATGCTGACTCCCTCAGCTAGGAAAAGGAGATGAGTACTGTCCCCTAGAGTCAGGTATAACTGAATAGGGGAAACCTTTTCCTTTACCTTTACATACACACACAGACATTTGAAGAGAGATACTGGGGCAAGGAGATATGAATTCAGATATTTGCTCTGGCATCATTATCATTGCAGAGTTTTTGATAAGAAAAACTCAACTTTTAATTTAATTAATGACAATCCAGCTATACTTCCTTCTTTGGTGAAATATACAAATTCCCCAGCCAGTGGAAAATAGAAGAGAAGCAAATGGAAATTGAATCACATTGTGCTGTCTGCATACAATGTATAGATATTGTTTCCAAGCTGAGGGAATAAGGATTTCTTTGGCTCATCTCAACCTTCTCAGTGCTCCATTATCTCTGGGAGCCCTATTAACTGCTACATTTTAGAAATTGATTTGATGTGCATGTATCAACATCGGGACCCTTTCAATAGTAGAATTAGACTCTGCGGTGACCTGAAGAGAGAGAAAAGATGGCAAGCAGAGTTGTGCACTCCCTGGTTCCCTGTTGGCACACCAGCGCAAAGGGTCCTAATCTGACCTTCTCCAAAGACCAAACCAAGTAAGACATGTTTTGCTACATACAGTAGTTAATCAACAATATGTTCTTATGGTCAAAAATTTGTCCTAAGTGTGCAAACAAGTCCTAATTTTGTTTGTTTTTATCCTTAATGATGTGGAAATAGGTATTTGTGGGAAATCTATCCTCTCTGTTCAGATTGCCTGGAATTAATAAAGCAAAATAAACGATCCCATCAAAAGCCCTGGCGGCTCACCTAAACTGTCATCACAAGAAGGCAATTTAGGCAGCTGATGGGTTTTTGTACAGAACTAATGGTGTTAATCTAATCTCTGAAAATCAGACACAATGAGAGCAAAGGATGGAAAGAGGAGGAGGGCTTTTTACAATGCAGCAGGATAAAATTAATACAGTAGCCCTTCTTTCTTGAGGCCAATGGCTTGACAAATTGAGACATTTAATCTCACTCATTCAAAGATTTGAGTTAGGCCAGCTTCCCAAACTCTGGTATCTTCCAGATGTGTTGATTATCTCAGGTTGCAGTGGCTAAAATCAGTAGAAGCTGTATTCCAAAGACTAAGACATACATTATTAATTATAAATCAGACCTATCTAATAATTCTTAGGCCACATATATCATGTTACTGTATAGCACAAGGTCTTGGAATCTAGCTTCCTCAATATGTTTTGGACTACAGCTCCCATCAACCTCATCTAGCAAGCAATGATGACAATTACAATCCAAAGCAAGAGGTGAGCATTAGCTCTGTTCCATTGAAGATCATAAAGAGACTCTTACTGGACTTAAAACTATCTCTGAATTCTGCATGGAGCTATCCAAGGTACTGACAGAGAACTAACCAGGCACACAAGGAATTCCAGGAAAACTCGTGTAAATTTCTTCTCGAAGTAGTGCTACCAAAATGGAATCCATCATGCCAGAAACTAGCAGTTTAATAGTATACTACATACAAGTAGTATACTCAATATAAATAAACTCAAAACGTGCCTTCAAAATCTGTATTTTGAGAGAAGCTGCATATACTGGCATATATATTTAGCAACAAAGAAAATCTGTGCTTTGCAAGAAGCTATGTATACAAATGTGTATATTTAGCAACAAACAAAATAACCACTCAAGCCAAGCATATTTCCTGGTGACTGCATCCAATCAGTTTTCCTGGCAGCACTAAAAAAAAGTGGATTGCCATTGACTTTTTATGGAACTGGTTTTTTTTTTAAATTTCCCAGTTTATCCTATAGCACTGGGATTCACAGGCAAGTCCCAAGCCTGTCCTCCATCAAGAACTAACTAGGACTGATTCTGTTTAGCATCTAAGTCAAGGGCAGCTATATGCTGCCACCTTGTGAGGCATCTTTAAGAAAGTTGTACAAAAAAGTGCATTTTGGGGGGAAAGATTTGTACATTAGGAATCACTTCACACAAAATCAAATTAAGCTGTATTTTAATTTTAAATGATCTTCTCAAAAGGATGTGTAACCTATGATTGGGTATGTGTAGTTACTAGTAAATACTGGCTACAGACTGATCTATATATTTTTACTCATAAATATCTAACTAAGCCACTTCCCCAAGGGAATGAACACCAACAAAAGCTGAAACATGGGACAAATGTGATTGTTTAGAATTCAGTTCAATATGAGCTGAGCAGCTTTGCGTCTCCTGAGGGAATAATCAGATATGAATTCAGTAATCCCTTAGCTTTTAAGCTTGGAATGTTCCAAGCAATTAATGGCTGGGGGGAAAAGAGCAAAATGCAGTATTAAATGTATATTTTGAAACAAAAGCTTACATAAAAATTCCCATCTTGAGAGCAATCAATAAATATATATTTAAATGGACATTTTGCCAAAATTATAAATAACATTCTCAACTTTCGATATTTGAGCCAAATGGACCTGAGAAAAAGATGCAAACCAAAAATAGGATGTTTTGTCCATCCAATCAATAGACTAGGAAAGAGAGGGGGGAGGGAGGGAGGGAGCACAAAGCCACTAACACATTCAATGTTGGGCAGTGGTTCCTTTGTAGATATTAGGAGAATGACAGGAACAGATCTTTTACTCTCAGTGCTGTTTGTCCCATTGTGTAGAGTTTTATAATCTTCCTTGCACTTTTTACTTTCATACATCCAATGTTGGTGATGGGGACAGGGGCATATGAATTTAGGGCAAATCTGAGAACCGATTCTTCTTGTTTACACAAAACTACCCAGTTTTTCCACAGAGTTAGGCAGGTTACCCTCACAATTAGTTATGCAGATAGACAGACATTCATTCAAAATATTCACACCTGACATTTAATGATCTTTAAAGCGGCCTACAACTGAGGCTGCTTTAAAGATCATTTAAAGATCACTTCAAAAGACCAAGGGCTATATACAGTAGCTAGCTTTGAAGGGCATATAGTGGACAATAGTCCAAAATGCAGAAAGGGATTAAAAAGAAGAATAGGTGGAGCTAGAACAAAATCTGATTTACATTTACTGCAAATGTAATTACTTTTATCCTTAAATAATAATAGCTAATCTGACTACTCCCCATGAATTTAATTACTGTTATTTACTCTCATAGTAAAGTTTATGATTTGGTTGCAAATTCTGGAGGGGCTATAGAAACCATACTCAAGATCACACTCAAGACTTTCAGAGACTACAGTACTGTAGATTGCAACAATACATATGTATGCACATACAGATACAGAGAGGACATGCATGTGCACATACACATGCATGCGCACATACACACACACACGCTATAAGAGTTAATTGAATTCCTGCAATTATTTTTTTATTTTATTTATTAACAAAATTTATACAGCTGCCCAACTCACTCATGGTGACTCCAGGTGCCTTATAAAAGTAAAACCCTATACAAAAGCCAAGGAACCCCTGGTGACAACAATCAAACCAACCATTTGAGGGGCTCGATATCACCCTGGGGCAGAGTTGGGTTCGGACTGGTTCGGACCGGTTCGCCCGAACCAGTAGCAAACCGCTGGTGTTGTCACGATTATGTCACGGAACCGGTTAGGTCAGTGCCGGTCCGTGGAGGTCGCCATCTTTTTTTTTTCTTTTTTTTTTAATTTTTTCCGGTTTTTTTTTCTTCAGCGCATGCGCAGAAGCCAAGTTTCTGGCACTGCACATGCATCGCCATCTTGTTTTCAGCTTTTTTTATTTTTCACCACTGTGCATGTACATGCGCACCCACGAGGCGTGGCCACGCAGCGTGGGAGGAAGCAAACCGGCAGCGAGGTAAGTTAGAACCCACCCCTGCCCTGTCTTCAGGGTCTTTCAAAGGACTGTCAATGTGAGGGCCCAATCTTATTTCCACAGAAATGATGTTCCACATGGAGGGAGCTACCATGGAGAAGGATTTTCTTCTAGGTCTTACTAGATGGGTCTTAGAAAAGGGGACCAGTAACACCTCCTGTCTTTACACTCTGATGGGTCAGGGATAATTATGTATTCTTTGATTAAATAATAGATTTCGCAAATTCTCTTCAGAAGAACCTCCAATGGCTTTTGGTTCCCTAGTTAATAGCAGAGGAACAAGGATTGATTTTCTTCAATTTTGAAGACTCTCAACTGGAGCAAAATTTGCTTTCAAGCAGAAAGAACTAACTAAATATTCAATGGAAATTAAAGATTTCACAGGAAGATTCATCACCGACATATATAGAACACCTAAAATATAGAACTCCATCAGCAGGTTCTACCAAAACACTAGGGAGTGGTTTGCACTACCAATAAAAAGTAGACAAATCCTTTTTAATGTTGTAAAGGTGTCTTTTTCTTCTTTTTTGTAGAGTTCAGAACTGCTCTGCCAAGCATTCCCTATTCCCATGTAAGTCTTTGCTTGATCTTCCTTCATATCAGAACGATGCTGGTGGATGTTTCAGCTGCACTATTTTAATTGAGCTAGACCTAACCGCATCTATTCTTGCATACAGAAAGCTTAGGGTTCAGGTTTAGGATTGCTAAGCACATTTAGAAAATTGAGAGCATGTTATGAATACTTCAACAGGGGTACTTTTCCCACACTGGCTATCCTGAGGGAGATAGCTAGTCACAAATCATTCATCTAATGAAAGGCAAAATGGTGAGATGGCTACTTTTGTCATCTCTATTTGTCCACAGGATGTCCCTTATTACCCAGGAAATGGTTTCTCTTTTTGTTTTTCTGGCCAGATGGGCACACTTCCAAGCAAACTACTGGCCTGCAGCCATTCACGATTTGCTATGGATGATTAAGTGACCTAGTCAAGTAAAGCAACCTTTAAAAATAATACTAATTAATTTAGGGAGGAAAATCAGATGGGATTGGAAATCAAATGTGTATTGCTCCATGGGTCTGCATTCCATATGTTGGATATAGCTTCATAGGCAATTCAGTGACCAGAAACTGTCCAATTTCAGCACATTATTTTGGACTTTGGCTGAGGGATACTATTGCAATGCTAATATTGGAAGGGAGCATTTCTGTGCAGCTATGTTGTTGTTTTTTTGCTGCTGCACAAAGAACATCTGTCTCCTTCCTTCCTTCCTTCCTTCCTTCCTTCCTCCCTGGAGTACTTTTTCATGCTGTATTGTCAGTCCCTGGACTGCAGATAAATAAACAAAGTCACAAACCTCAGCCATAGATCCTTTCTAGAAAGTTTAAAGGGAGAGAGTGTGGCAGTACAAGCAAAGCGGTCAAAAGATTAAATATAATCAAAAGACACAGGGGATAAAAGGAAAGCAGATGCAGAAATGTGACATCTCAAGCAGAACATGTGACATCCCTAACCTCAGAGAGATAGGGCGTCTGTGTCTTCAAAGGGTAATTCACTCCTCTTTTTTTTGGTCAACGTGTGACAGAGCCAAGCATTGCCAAACAGCCCAGTTAAAAGGGAATCAGGAATATTGAGTGTAGCTCCTGGAACTGTCTTGCAAAGTTGTGAATAATTCTGTCCATGGTGCTGCAGAGCTGGTCCTTAGCATCTTCTCAGCTTGGTTTGTACTGTGCCATTAACCCAGTCAGTTAAAGACAGATAATAATTGTTAGAACCTTGATCAAACGATTGGGTGTGTTAATATATGATTAAGCCACAAATAATTGTTATGTGTATATTGCTTTAAATGCACTGTGGATGATTACTATATAAGCAAGCAAGAGAGCATGCTCAATGTGGTTGGTTTGTGGTTTGTGGTTGATGGTTTATGGTTGGTGGTTTAGTGTGGTGAGTGGTGTTTGACGGTGTGTTCCGGATTGAAGACTCTCTGCTGCTTTACTGATGAGTAGATTACTTTATGGCTGTGTGGAATTGCTGTGAAGAGAAGACTAAATATCTGTCATAGTATAGAATTAAATGATAGTTGTAATCTTTGTTTGTAAGTTAAAACAAAGATAGGCAAGAAGAAGAAACTTCGCATTGACTGAATACCTGTGTATGACTTGGACTTCCTATTTAACTTTGCTACTATTTTGTACATATTAAAGATATTCTGTTTATTGACTGAATAGCATTCATATCAAACTGCAACACCATATTACAACACATTTCACGTGTATGTGCTTAACAGCACAATAACTCCTTAACAATAATAACAGAATAACAGAGCTGGAAGGGACCTTGGAGGTCTTCTAGTCCAACCCCCTGCTCAAGCAGGAGACCCTATACCAGTGTTGGTGAACCTTTTTGGCACTTAGTGCCAAAATGGGAGTGCGCGGGCACGTGGGGGAGCACCAGAAACTGGAAGAGCAGCTCCCTGGCACTCACGTGCGGGAGCTCCGGGAACCGGAAGAGCGCGCTGGGAAGCTGAGTTTCCGCTTTCCTTCATGCACATGCATGCCAGTCACCTGGTCTTCTGGTTTCTGGCGTGCATGCATGCACGCGTGAAGACCAGCTGGCTGGCACGCACATGTACACTGGAACCTGGAAGAGCAACAGGGGATAGCTGGCATGCCTGGAGAGATGGCTCTGTGTGCCACTTCCGGCATGCGTGCCATAGGTTTCACATACCACTTCAGACAAATGGCTGTCCAATCTCTTCTTTAAAACCTCCAGTGATGGAGCGCTTGAAGGCAAGCCATTCCACTCATTTCTCACCCTCAGGAAACTTCTCCTTAGTTCTAGGTCAGGGGTTTCAAACTCGCAGCGTCACCTGGGGGTAGAACAAGGAGCAATGGGTGGAAACTAAACAAGGAGAGAAGCAATTTAGAACTTAGGAGAAATTTCCTGACAGTTAGAACAATTAATCAGTGGAACAGCTTGCCTCCAGAACTTGTGAATGCTCCAACATTGGAAGTTTTTAAGAAGATGTTGGATAACCATCTGTCTGAAGTAGTGTAGGGTTTCCTGCGTAAGCAGGGGGTTGGACTAGAAGACCTCCAAGGTCCCTTCCAACTCTGTTATTATTATTATAGAGCCAAGGTGGCGCAGTGGTTAAATGCAGCACTGCAGGCTACTGCTAGTTCAGCAGTTCAGCTGTTCAAATCTCACCGGCTCAAGGTTGACTCAGCCTTCCATCCTTCTGAGGTCGGTAAAATGAGGACCCAGATTGTTGGGGGCAATATGCTGAACTCTGTAAACCGCTTAGCGAGGGCTGTAAAGCACTATGAAGCGGTATATGTCTAAGTGCTAAGTGCTATTATTATTATCATGACTTTTTCCCCCTTTGCTAAACTGGGTGTGGGCGTGGCCAGCACGTGACACATCTGGCTTGTGGGCTGTGAGTTTAACATCCCTGTTCTAGGTTGTTTCTCTCTTCATTGCTTCTTGTCCTGCCTTCAGGTGCAGCCCTAGCAGCTGCATCTGAACATTCTTAGGCTTAAGAATTGGGAGGCCTGATTTAAAGTAATTGACGATATCTTTCTCAATTCTTCTCAATTTGAGAGTGTGCTTCTTGTTTTGGAATTCAGCTTCCTTTAAAAGTCACCTACTGAGTTGCTATGACGAAGAGGAGACTTGAATCTTGGATTTTCCAATCCTAATGAACATCTTAACCGTTTTCCTGATTCTGCGTGAACTCAGCCATTGTAGCGTACAAAGAAAAGTTTTGTGTCTCAGCCATACATGTAAATCTAACCAATTATGGCTTATTTTTTTTAAAAAATTCGACCAATGTGATGCACAGATAATTTCAGAAAAAAGGTACTTCCAAATAAGTCATTACACTTTCCAAGAATACATTTTATACCCTAATTAAGTTGTACAAGCATTTTTTTTCAAACAAGACAAAATGTTTACAAATGTATACCTTGAAAGGAGAGAATCTAAACTGATATAAATAATAATAAATAATAATAACAGAGTTGGAAGGGACCTTGGAGGTCTTCTAGTCCAACCCCCTGCTTAGGCAGAAAACCCTGCACCATGTCAGACAAATGGTTATCCAACATCTTCTTAAAAACTTCCAGTGTTGGAGCATTCACAACTTCTGGAGGCAAGCTGTCCCACTGATTAATTGTCCTAACTGTCAGGAAATTTCTCCTTAATTCTAAGTTGCTTCTCTCCTTGATTAGTTTCCACCCATTGCTTCTTGTTCTACCCTCAGGTGCTTTGGAGAATAGTTTGACTCCCTCTTCTTTGTGGCAACCCCTGAGATATTGGAACACTGCTATCATGTCTCCCCTAGTCCTTCTTTTCATTAAACTAGACATACCCAGTTCCTGCAACCGTTCTTTATATGTTTTAGCCTCCAGTCCCCTAATCATCTTTGTTGCATTTTTCTGCACTCTTTCTAGAGTCTCAACATCCTTTTTGCATCGTGATGACCAAAACCGAATGCAGTATTCCAAGTGTGGCCTTACCAAGGCATTATAAAGTGGTATTAACACTTCACGTGATCTTGATTCTATCTCTCTGTTAATGCAGCCTAGAACTGTGTTGGCTTTTTTGGCAGCTGCTACACACTGCTGGCTCATATTTAAATGGTTGTCCACCAGGACTCCAAGATCCCTCTCACAGTTACTACTGTTGAGCAAAGTACCACATATACTGTACCCGTGCAATTTTTTTTCTTGCCTAAATGTAGAACCTTACTTTTTTCACCATTGAATTTCATTTTGTTAGATAGCACCCAATGTTCAAGTCTGTCAAGATTCTTCTGTATCTTGAGCCTATCTTCTGGAGAGTTGGCTATTCCTGCCAGTTTGGTGTCATCTGCAAATTTGATGAGTTCTCCATCTATCCCCTCGTCCAAGTCATTAATGAAGATGTTGAGCTGGGGCCGACAGAGGTCGAGGGTGCGGCTTCGTTGGCTCCGGAGGAACACGGGGAGGAGCAGGACGAGGCAGCCCCCGGGTCCCTTGGGCCTGGGATGGCTTGCCAGTAGGAAAGAACAGGGGCAGGACAACTGAGAGAGGGGGGAAGAGAGGACAGGCAGTGGAGAGGAAGAGCGATGGAGCTCAGGTGACAAGCAAGGATGACCCCCTCCTGATCCCTGAGCACAGAGAGTGGAGAGGAGGCGGGAGCAGCACAGGCTGACCTGATGACTTCGGAGGAGAGTGCCCCGACCCTCTTCACAAGGCACACCTGTGGACTGAGACTTTAGGAGATGCCGTGGGGAGGGGCGCTTGTCAGGAACAAGCGTTGAATTTGTGGAGTTTCATGTGCTGTTGTCAATGTCTGGAGTTTGCTGGACTCCTTGCCTTGTTGCTGCCTTGTTCCCTTTGCCTTGCTGGACTTCTTGCCTTGAAGCCATCATGCTAATGGCGTTTTGCTGGACTACTCTCAGCCAGAGACTGCTGGTGATGTGTGTGAGCGCTTTGCTCCAGGACTTGCCATAAACGTGGGAGTGTTTGGGGGAAAGTTGGGGCAATAAAGGGGAGTTTGAACTATCAACTGGGTATATTGTACTGTAAACAACCAGCACCTTGAATTTTACCCACAGGTCAACTGGAAATTGGTGAAGCTCAGATAACAGTGATGACTCATGAACATAACAAGAAGTGCACATTATTGGTTAGGCCGCTGCCTTTTGGACCATCAGTAGCTTCTGGAGGGTCTTCAAGGACAGCCCCATGGATAGCACATTGAAACAGTCCAACAATGAGGTGACTAGGGTGAGTGACCATCTGAGGGACCTCTCAGTTGAAGACAAGGCACAATGATCATACAAGTTACACCTATGCAAAGGTCTCTTAGCAACAATTGCTCCCTGCTCCATATTTAGCATATGGACAGTACTTAGCTATGACTCCGATAACCTTCATTCATCCATTTTAAATGTCGGTCCCCACCAAACCTTTAATATTAAAAGAAAAAAGCTTGTCAGCTCCTCCCCCTCCCGTGTCACTACATCATCACTGTACATCTTGAGGTAAAATGAAACATTAAATAATTATCCAGTGCAACTACAAAATGGTAGCTCCCTCTTCTCTACAGTAGCTCATCCTCAAACAGGACCGTTCATTTGTTGGTTCTGCTAAGTTTTGTTTTATTCTTTTCAGTATAAAGAGGCTATCTGAACAAGCCCAAAATGAGTGGTTAAAAAAAACAATATCTTCTTGTACACAAGCCTCAGTTTCCACCATCCCTCAAAGAAAGAGGCCAACCCTCCTTGAGGCCTTAATTAAAGCAGATGTTCTTAACTGCTTTAAGATCTTTGATTTTGAGTATCAGAGACTTGAATGACTTATGAGAAGCTGACTTGCAAGGTGAAGTTAATAAATCCATCTTTGCCAGCATCGTGACTCAAGGTTTGCAATAAGTCAGTCACATAATGGTAATGCTGTTGGAAGCTGAATGGCCTCCCAAAAGAGACACTATTTGAATGGTGAATAGTTTTCTACTATTTTTAGCACACCGTTCCACAAATATTGTTCCACTGGCCTTAAAGAAAACTTCAGTCTTCCTACCTATAACAGAGGGACAAATAAGAAACTATTAATTTTCACCTGGGAAATATGGTCCACATTTGAATCTGAATTTGGTACATATCTGTCTAAGTGACTCACTAACTCATCAAAGCAACCATGCCTTTTTTCAGCCTTATACAGAAACCTGAACCAAATATGCAGCTGGTTTAAAAAGGTGCTGCATTCACAGTCCTGAAGGTACTAAAGCACCTCTTCCAAATCATAACCAAAGCACACACAGCTCTCTTCTTTAGTTGTGAATCTAATCCTGGGAAGTAAGAAGGGGCACCAGAATACTTCTTTTATCTCTTCATAGAACATCTCTTGGGGATGCAGAACAGAAGATATTACTGGTGTAAAGAAACTTCAATAACACACTGGTGGGAAAAATTAAGAGTCTCTCTCTCTCTCTCTCTCTCTCTCTCTCTCTCTCTCTCTCTCTCTCTCTCTCTCTCTCTCTCTCTCTCTCTCTCTCTCTTTCTCTCTCTCCCCTCTCCCCCTCCCTCTCTCTTACTTCTTTTTCTTTCTTCTTGTAAATGTCCCCAGCATTTCAATTCATTTAAAGTACCACCCAGAAGACTTTACCTACAGCCCAATAACTGATGTTCTCTCAATGTTCTGGAGGTCCAAAACCACATCTATTAGTAGTTTAAGCTTAGGACTTGGTTTAATGAGTGCCTTTAGCTCTCTCCCTGTTTGTTGGGACTCCCTATCATTCATGGAGCCATGGTGGCACAGTGGTTAGAATGTAGCATTGCAGGCAAACTTTGCCCAAAGTTCAATCCTGATCAGCTTGATGTTGACTCAGCCTTCCATCCTTCCGAAGTTGGTAAAACGAGGATCCAGATTGTTGGGGGCAATATGCTGATATTGTAAATTGCTCAGAGAGTGTTGTAAAGCACTGTGGAGCACTATATAAGCCTAAGTGCTGTTGCTATCATACCAATCTACGTCACATACCAATCTACGTCATGAGCTGCGGTGGCACAGTGGTTAGAATGCAGGACTGCAGGCTACTTTGCTGATCACTGGCTGCCAGCAGATTGGCAGTTCGGGTCTCACCGGCTCAGGGTTGACTCAGCTTTCCATCCTTCCCAGGTCAGTAAAATGAGAACCCAGACTATTGGGGGCAATATGCTGACTCTGTAATCCGCTTAGAGAGGGCTGTAAAGCACTGTGAAGCGGTATAAAAGTCTAAGTGATATTGCTATATATGCATTTTTTTAAAAGTAACTAAATAAGGGCCACTACTTCCCAAAGAAAGAAGAGCACATGGAATAAGATACTGAGTGACTTTTCTGGATGAAAATATCTGGAGAAGCTTTTTATCAAGTTCATAGTCCAATAAATAATTTTGAAGCATCAACAAATATGTTTCTTTCTGTCACTCAACTGTCTCCTCCAAAGACTGGGGAAACATCAATGTCAGACATATCTTTATTTAGAGTTACAGTTTATTGTGAAAGCTCAATTTTTTTTTAAAGGTAGCCTGGCCATATGTTATTATATATAACTTAGGAGGTCCCTTGGCAATTGGGTTGCAAAAATCCAGATGGCTGTCAAATAACAGCAAAGTGTGAAGAATGTTGTATGATTAATTTCTGACACCTAGTGGCCATCTGGATGTTTACAGCCCATATGGAATACGCCTAATTAATGAGATGAAATGAAGGCTCAATTATTGTCTTTGGTGGGTCTTTTTTTTTAGCATAACATATTTAACAAAGTTCCTTAATTTATGGTATCAACGTAATACAATGAACAAAGCTAACCACTTTTTAATATACACCTGGAAGACAAGAATTGGAAAAACAATTTCTCCACCTCCTAATCGAGCTGCCAGATCCCCAAAACTGAAGAGGGTGGATCAAATTCAAGTTATTTGATTTCTTAACTTATTCTGTCCAAAAATGTTAGTAAACATAACTAGAAACCCTATGAATGGAGAGCAGAATTGGGGTGAAGGAAATCAGATAGCAGTTAGATGCCAACTTGAAGTGGGGGGGGGGAATATCACATTTAATTAATAGCTTTCTTAAAATTTATGGGACCATATCCAAGTGTATACAATCAGGAATCAATACAAGAAATGCTTTAAATGAAGAACTGTATCATCCTGTAGGAAATGGAGAAGACTTAGCCCAGCCAACAGGGAGAAGAATATTGACAACCTTATCTTCTTGAATAGCATATATTTTCAGAGCAATAAAAAAAATTACCAAAGGAAGGCTTTGCATGGGTTCTCATGTTCTCATGGGTTCTGAAACTGATCCAATATTAATTGAACACCTGCCTTTGCTTTATAGCCGAGATGGCGCAGTGGTTAAAGTGCAGCACTGCAGTTCAGCAGTTCAGCTGTTCAAATCTCACCGGCTCAAGGTTGACTCAGCCTTCCATCCTTCTGAGGTCCGTAAAATGAGGACCCAGATTGTTGGGGGCAATATGCTGAACTCTGTAAACCGCTTAGAGAGGGCTGTAAAGCACTATGAAGCGGTATATAAGTCTAAGTGCTATTGCTATACATTATCTCCTGTACCATGAAGATTCAAAATATAACTTAAATCAGTTTGACATCATTAAACTTACTGATTAGCAAATAACTGGTTACCTGCCCAAAGAATGCATCTCCATGGCCTTCTATACTAGACTTGTAAGAACCTACTTGTTGTGTTCTTATGCAAGAATGGTATAGGATGCACATTTGTTACGTTATATGTTAAAAGATCTCAAAGTGCACTGCTGAATGGGGTTCTTAGCAAAACATGCAAAAGCTATATTCTGCCCACATCATTCCTAATTTAGAAAAAAATGGGGGTGAGGGAGGTGAGGAATAAAAACATGGTGAAAATCCACTGCTCCATAATTATGTGGAGGCAATCACATTCACTAAGTTTAAATCAGTGTACTTGAAAAGTACTCCATATTGAAAAGTACTTTAGAATTGTAAAATTGGAAAGAACCTTTTAAGCCACTAAGTGCAGCCCCCTGCTCAGTGCAAGAATCCAAATTAAACCATCCCCTTTAAAAATGGACTTGCTGCACAGGAAGAGAGGAGGCAGGAAAGAATCAGGATAGAATCACCACTGGGGAGAGAAAAATTAATCTCCCCCCATGTATTGTACATATCCATTCTTAAAACTCTACCTTGAACTAATATGTCAGTAAAGAGAATATGTTTCCAATTATTGCACCAGAACATTTTTTTTGAACTACAGAAAACATCAGGCTGAAGAAAGGAAAAGAGAGGAGGGGAAAAGGAGAAAGAAAGAAAAAAGCAATGTTGCATCCACATTTGGTGTCGCAACAGATCTGCAACAGCTTTTTATCAGAGTGAAAGTGTCCTTGGAAGGATGGGAGAGATGTTTATAAAGGTCAAGTTGTTCACTAGGAAAAACAGGATTCTAGGATCATTTAAACAGGCTCTACTGAAGTCTTCTAGCACAATTGGATCATCCGCTATCACTTTGCAAAGAACTGGCTTCCTCTTTTCAGTAGAAAGTTCAAGGCATGGTCAACGGAAACTTTCTTAACTGAAGGCATCTCATCATTTTGAAGTTTTCTAACATAACTAACAGCATTGCTTGAAGGTAAATGACCAAAACATTGTTGCATTGCACCAAGAACCGCAAGAACGAAAAGTAGACCAACCAGGAGAGCAAATAATCTCTTTCAACTTTAGCAACAGAGTGGTAAATGCCTGGAACTCACTACCTGACATTGTGGTTTCGTCATCAAACCCCCAAAACTTTACCCTTAGACCGTCCACTGTTGACCTCACCCGATTCCTAAGAGGTCAGTAAGGGGCGTGCATAAGTGCACCAGCGTGCCTACCGTCCCTGTCCTAATGTTCCCTCTTATCAGTACCCATCTTATGTATATATAAACAATGTTATATCTATGTATATTACCAACACGTACTTGACAAAAATAAATAAATAAATATAAATAAATAAATAAACTTCATGATTACGTTTTCAAAGTCTAATTTTACAAAGGTGAGTTCACAATTGCCACAATATCTCTAACTTGGTTCCTAAAATAATGATTTTCTGGATTAGGGCAACATCCAGAACCCTAAACTATCCAAACTAGCTAGGGACACACAAAATTATGTGAAGGGGAAAATGGTTAAAGCTAAATAAGCTTAAACAAGAGACGGTCAAATAAATGGAATGGCTTTTGCCATGAAGGATCATCAACATTCTGCAACTGAGGGTAAAGGTTCGTTGTCCTAGCTTGTGGGTTGGTTTCCGAATGTTTTGTTACCAGGCTAGGTAACATCTTCAGTGGAGTTTAGGGGATGTCAGCAGAGGTGGTATTCAGCCGGATTCGGACCGGTTCGCCCAAACCGGTAGTAGAAATCTCGAGTGGGCCTTCCCCCCACCCACCCACCCCGGCTCTATGCTATCCTATTTGTGCACGTTTTTGAGGCCGGGGGCATGCATGGAATGCTCATGTGCAAGTAAAGCACATACGTGGGAAGCTGTGCGCATGTGCGGAGGTGGGTGCATCTCACATTTGCAAACCGGTAGGGAAGGTAAGTGAAAACCATCCCTGGATGTCAGTTTTAAAACAGTGTTAGTCTAACATTGACATCCCCTAAACTTCGCTGAAGATGCTACCTAGCCTGGTAACGAAGCATTCGGAAACCAACCCACAAGCTCGGATAATGAACCTTCACCCTCATCCTTACACTCGAGCTACAGATATTCGCCACTATTGCAAATTCTGCAATTGCCTTGCAGAAGGAGTTTCAAGGAGGCCTTTAAGTAGAGCCCAAGTTTATTCTGCAAATACACACATTTTAATTGTCCCAATTTTCTTCCTGCAGAAATACTGCAGCTTCAAGGAGAGTGTTGCATCATTAGAATATAAATGACAGATGTGAGAATTTGCCTGAAGTGCAGTCAGCTGATGACTGTGGCATGCTATCTGTTTCCCTCACCAGCTTCAACAGTATCAGCTCCTGCATCAGCAGACTGCAAAGATAAGATAATCAAAATGAGTGTCATTCATCAGTTACTGTACATCCTTTCTAGCAATGTCCTCTTGCAGAGATAGGTTTTGGTTCCACTCAGGATTATTTTCTTTTTCACATCTGTATCAATTTTTTACCCTCTCCTGAATTCAGGGAGTTATCATGGAAGACAATAGAATTACAATATATTTCAGTTTCTGGTTGTTCAATGCAATGTATTTTACAGGTAGTCCTCGACTTACAACAGTTCATTTAGGGACCGTTCGAAGTTACCACATCACTGAAAAAATTGACTTATGACCATTTTTCACACTTAAACTATTACAGTATCCGCATGCTCATGTGATCAAAATTCAGATGCTTGGCAACTGACTCATATCAGTAATGGGTTTCACTTACCTTTGCTACCGGTTCGGAGATGTGCACACGTGCGTGCTTCTGCGTATTCGCAGATCGTCCGTGATGATGGCTGGGCGGGTGGGCGGAGCCTCCCAGCACTGCTACTGGTTCACCCAAACCAAGGTGAACCGGTAGCAACCCACCAGTGACTCCTATGTATAACGGTTGCAGGGTCTTGGGCTTATGCAATCACTTTTTGCAACCTTCTGACAAACAAAGTCAGTGGGGAATCCAGATTCACTTAACAACGATTACTAATTTAACAAGTGCAGTGATTCACTTAACAACTGTGGCAAGAAAGGTCATGAAATCGGGCAAACTCACTTAACAAATATCTCACTTAGCAACAGAAATTTTGGCCTCAATTGTGGTCATAAGTCAAGGACTACCTCTATTCTTTTGCTTGTTAGAGTCCCATTCCACCTTTTTTCCAGGCAAGGCTTCTTAACTGGGTTTCCCCCTTCATTTTTATCCCAACAACAATCTAGTGGGATAGGTTGCATAATAGAGAATGACTGTCCCAAAATTAGCCCAGTCAATGTACATACATGACTGTGGGTGAAGTTGAACTTGGATGTAGTCCAGCATCGAAACCATGATTCCAGACTATCTCGCTATGTAGACTTCTTTGCGTGCAACATTGTGAATTAATTTGGACAATACGCTTTTGGAAAGTGTCCATCTTCACTGGAAGGCAGACATAAGAAGTGTAACATTAGACAAAGCCAAGCTTGGGAACCATAATGAAACAGAATAGGAGACACCTGCCAGATTCGTATCTCCCAAGCCTCCCCAAATTTGGCTCTATGCACTTAACAAAAATGTTATCTCACACTTTTGAATTGAGTAAGAAATAGAGTACTCAAAAGCCACTTTTAAATACCATTTATCTAAAGAAAGATGTACTTTAGTTTGCCAGGGTTTTCCAATAGCAAATCCAGTAGCTATAAAAAAAAACACCAAAACAATAAATTATTTTCATGTGTTCCAACAACTTTTAAGGTAAGGCTTCTTCAAATTGAGCTTAACATCTAGCGACTACAAAGAAACGTTCTCTTGGAAACAATTAGAAATGGGTGGCTGTTGTTTTCTTCTAGTTCTTTTTTTTTTAAATTCCAAATTGGTGCTCTCCCAACTAACCGGATCTAACTCTCTTAGCTTTTCAGTATCTACCAATATAGGAAGTCATGGGAAATATGGACAGAGCTAGGACTGAAAAATAAATGTTTAAATATTGTTAAGTAACTTCCCCAATATTCTCAAGTATTAATAGAGAGTGAGTTAAAGATTAAAAGGATAGTAAAAATGGGAGATATACCAGGTCAGCCTTGGGAGGAATTCTAGAGAGATGTTGAGACCAGGGGTGGGCTGCTGGGGGTTCGCAGGGGTTCAGGAGAACCTCTAGCCAAGATTCTGTGCAGTTCGGAGAACCCCCAAATCCCAATTCTGCCTAGCCCCGCCCCACCCATCCCCCTCCCAGGAGTCCCCACTGTTAAAGGTGAGAATAAATCTCATAGAGGCGATGTGGATCTTTTCTTGGAATTCAGACATTTAGAAAATAAAGCCGAGATTATAAGTCTAATAGAAAATATTTATTTCGGTACAAAAACAATAAATCATGAATAGTTACATCTTGCTAATAAATCATGACCGCTCCGGTCAGAGTCAAAGGCAGAAGAGAATAATGGAGAATCAGGAATCCACACATGCGCAGAAAATCACATTACATGTCTTGCTTGTATTGGAATGTACCATAATATTAGGATAGGGATGCATCACCCTGCATATACATATGACTGACAATATTCACTACGTGACACCCACGCGGCCTGTTTTGGATGCAGGTAAGTGCAGGGCGTGCGCGGAGGCTCAGGGAGGGCGAAAAACAGGCCTACCGGAAGTTCAGAAAGGCCAGAAACAGGCCTGTTTCTGGCCTACAGAGGGCCTATAGAGCCTGGGGAGCCTGTTTTCGACATCCCGGAGGCTCGAGGAAAGCGTCTGGAGTCCAGGGAGGGCAAAAATGCTCCCCGCCGTGGTGCAGGAGGCCGACTAGACCACGCCCACCATGGCCATGCCCACCCAGCAACCGGGCAGAGAACCCCTTGCTAAAAATTTTGAAGCCTACCCCTGGTTGAGACCCAAAATAACCTATGTTCTAAAAAATCCTTTTCGGAAGTAGAAAAAAAGGTTCCTAAAAATACTGCATTACTTTGAGAAACCTTCATCATAAGAAAACCTTTCAGGATACCCTTTTCTGAGGAGTCTGAGAAAAACAGAAAATAGAATAACAGAGTTGGAAGGGACCCCTCTAGTCCAACCCCCTGCTTGGGCAGGAAACCCTACACCACTTCAGACAAATGGTTATCCAATATCTTCTTAAAAACTTCCAGTCTCACTTAAGTTACTACTCAACAACATCTTCTGTATAACTCTAGATCCGTCAGAACCCTGGTTTTTCTTCCTTAATTCCAACTGTTACAGAAGCATTTTCAATTATTATGCTAGTGGGTGAATTCTGGTACCTGATGTCCATGTATTTAGAGGACACCCAAGTTGGAGAAGACAGTTATTGGGTTCCTTAGGGTTGGTAACAGGGTAACAGGGAGACGTTGGGGCATTTCGGATACAGACACATATATCAGCTGCCAGATTTCTCCTTGGGAGCTCAATCCAACTGAGTTCAGAGACATATTAAGCCATAGAGCGATTTAATAGCAGCTTAACCAAGATTTATTGTTTAGTACTGAGATATGACACTGCTTGGGCAGCCTTTGAATAACACAAAAGGGCAGTGTTGCCCAAGAGGCAGGACCTGATCAGAAAAAGTGAGTTGAACCTGGACAAAAATTAGATCATTTTCCTAAGAGTAAGAGTTATTTACTAACAATAAAGGTCTTGGAGAAGATATTCAGATACACAGAATGTGTGTATATCTACAAAACTCAGAATATGACAGGTAATGGCTGTCATTAGCGTGTCCATGGTGACACTCTATCTAAGTAGTTTGTTTTATGGCATCCAAGATTCTGAAAGGAAATGTTTAATTGGAGCTTATTTTTATTCAGAAAAAAAAGAGGATTTGCTTTCCTATATGTCCAGATAGAAAATGGGTCATCTTGTAGAATAGCCCTTGGAATTCAATACGAAGAGAACATGGATTGAGCTCCAAGGAGAAATCTGGCAGCTGATATATGTGTCTGTATCAGAAGTGCCCCAACGTCTCCCTGTTACCCTGTTACCAACCCTAAGGAACCCAGTACTATAATTGATTAATTTGTGTACTTATCAAAACACACACGTTTGTGATGAATCTTTGTCTAATATCAAAATTGATTTCCCAGATATAAAGTAATAAACCACAAGAGCAATAAATCAACGTAGTATCTCACACTTACATTCATTTGGTCTCACAAACATACAGTATGTGTCACAGATATGTAGACTGCTTCATGTGCAAACACACACTCATTTAAGAACATAGAATAACAGAATTGGAAGGATCTTGGAAGTCTTCTAGTCCAACCCTCTACCCAAGCAGGAGACCCTATACCATTTCAGACAAGTGGCTGTCCAGTGTCTTCTTTAAAGCATCCAGTGATGGAGCACCCACAAATTCTGAAGGCAAGGCATTCCACTGGTTAATTTCTCACCATTAGGAAATTTCTCCTTAGTTCTAGGTTGCTTCTCTCTTGGTTAGTTTCCATCCATCATTTCTTGTCTTGCCTTTTGGTGCTTTGGAAAATAGATTGACCTCCTCTTCTTTGTGGTAGCCCCTCAGATATTGGAATCCTGCTATCATGTCAGCCCTAGTCCTTCTTTTCACTAGACTGGAAATATCCAATTTCTGCAACCGTTCCTGATAAGTTTTAGCCTCCAGCTCCCAAATCATCCTCGTTGCTCTTCTCTGCACTCTTTCCAGTGTCTCAACATCTTTTTTATATTTACACGCGCATCAGCACACTTTTATCTTTTAGTACTCTCTGCTCCTCTCCAGTTTTAACCATTTTTCAGATTTGTCATAAATTATGACACTCTGTTTCATACACGCTGTTCCTTCTTTCTTTCCACAGGAGAATTTCAAAGAGATTTAGGAACTTGCTTGACGCAGCCTATAATGTAGGTTACTCAACAGACTATGGTTCAGTCAGCCTGTATTTAACACATTGTGTGTTCCAAACTTGTATTTTTGCAGAGCCTGTTTTGGATTTAAAATTCTGTAGCCTCCTGACTTAACAATGGACACAGCATTTATTCATAAAGATAGAATACAGGACATCTACCTTTTTGTTCACCTATCTGTCAAATAAAGAATGGGCCTCTGATTCTTGATTCCAAGAAAAAAAAAACATCCCATCACTAGTTGACAAGCTGAAGAGTGTAGCAAATGAGAGCATAATGCTCTGCTGAGGCATTTATTTTCCCTGAAAACCACCATCCTAGAGTGGAACTGACAACCTTTTCCAGTAACATTAGAGGACAAATCAAGGGCAGATTTTTTTTAAAGATATTTCAAGTTGGTTGAGAACATCTCCATTTTCTTTCCTCTTAACGTACAGTGGGGAAAGGCGCAGAAAAAGCACTTTTAAATGTAAAATATCTACATCGTTGCCACTTTGGTATACAAAATATATTTCCCAAGCAACAAGCAATTACCATTTCAAACCCCCCAAAAATGGAAACCTCCAAGTTATTAAAACACATAATCAAAGCATGATAGAAGATTCTAAATTAAAAAAGGACATGCTATAGAAAAGAATCTTGACCTAACAGAACAAAACAAAGGAAGTAGATAAGTTATGATTTTCCTATGCAGAATATATAGTTATTACTATATATGAAATCCATGAAAATGTACCCTAGAAATCCATCCTGAATCTATTAAAAATCATTCTAAAATATGAGTAAACTGAAATGTGAGGAGTTTTAATGTTTGTTTGTCTTTTTAATGACCCCTTAATCCCTTGCTTCGGAGTGGGGTCAGGGGGACTGAATGGAGCTAAGCATTTACTGCCCTGATACCCTTCCTGATGTGTATGCGGAGTTCGCAGCAGATATTTTCTCTTTGCACCCTGATAGAGATACATCTGTCACTGCCTAGAATTGAATTCTCAACCTTTCAAGTGGAAGGCGAACATCTTCACCTGTAAGCTACCGTACCACTTAGGAGTTTTAATATTATTTAACCTCAGGAAATTCTATCTACAGTATGAGCTCTCTGAGAGTCCATACTGACTTGATGGCTCATCATCAATTAATAATTTTATTGCAAGAGATTGGATTATATGACCTCAAGTCTCCATGAAAATCTTACTGTACATATATAATAAATATTCCATGCAGCTTTGGACAGTACCACCTCCACCCCTACACCATCCTTTACCTAGGTGAAAAATGGGCATTCTTTACTGATCTACACTTCCAAGTCATTTTAAGATTACATGAAGCATTTTGTATGCTAACATTGGTATTTATTTCTAAAAAATATCCTTGTCCTTCTATTTATTTATTTTGCCTTTGAGTTATTGTTGACTCCGGGCAGAGGTGGGTTCCTGCCGGAGCTGCCCAGTATGCAGCTCCGGTAGGGAGCGGCGGATTTCGCAACTGCTCCGGAGCCCTCTCTGCCAGTCCACCCGGCACGTCGCCATTTTCGGTGATTTTCAGTGATTTTCGGGTGATTTTGCTTCTGTGCATGTGCGGAAGCAAAATCGCGCTGAAATCTCACGAGGGGACGTGCACGCACGAGATTTTGGCAAGATTTTGCCTCCGTGTATGCGTGGAAGCAAAATTGTGCCGAAATCTTGCGCGCACGTGCGTCCCCTCACGAGATTTTGGTGCGATTTTGCTTCCGTGCATGCTTGGAAGCAAAATTGTGCTAGGGGGCACGCGCGCATAGCGAGTGTGCGTCCCCCCGAAGCGTGGAAATGCGCGCGCATGGCTCCGGCAGTGAGGTAAGTGAGCAACCCGCCCCTGACTCCAGGTGATTATCTGGACAAGTCTCTGCAGATTTCTTAATTTGCTATAGCTTCCTGAGACAGAGAGAGAGTGACTGGCTTCGTGCTTAATGCTGCACTAGAACTCACTTCTCCCACTTCCTAGCCTCTGCCTTAAGCACTACATCAAATTGGCTCTTTGGTTCTTCTATGGTCTACATCACAGGTGTCAAACTCGCAGTGTCACTTTGCTGTCACATGATGTTTCATGATGTTTTTTCCCATTTACGGAGCTGGGGATGGGTGTGGCCTGCGAGTGATGCATCTGGCCCACGGGTCACTAGTTTGACAACTCTGGTCTACACTATCAGAACTAGATGGATGCTACAGTTCCACAACAGCATAAAATGTCCTCTCAAATTCCTAGTCCTTACAGACGGGTCTCCTCCAGGTCCCGTCAACCAAACAATGTCAGCTGGTGGGGCCTAGGGGGAGGGCCTTCTCTGTGGGGGGCCCTGCTCTCTGGAACCAACTCCCCCCAGAGATACAAATTGTCCCCACCTTGCTGGCCTTCCGAAAAGCCGTGAAGACATGGCTCTTCCTGCAGGCTGGGTTTTGAGACAGCTTCATCTTGGTCTCCCCTATGTATGTGAGATTTTATATGCTTTTTAATTCTATTTTAAATTGTTTTAAATTGTATTTAGTGGTTCTTCAAATGTTGTACGCCGCCCTGAGTCCCCAGGGAGTAGGGCAGCATATAAGAATCCTAATAAATAAATAAATAAATAAATAAATAAATAAATAAATAAATAAATAAATAAATAAATAAATAAATAAATAAATAAATAAAAAATAATAAAATAATAAAATAAAATAAAATAAAATAAAATAAAATAAAATAAAATAAAATAAAATAAAATAAAATAATAAAATAAAATAAAATAAAATAAAATAAAATAAAATAAAATAAAATAAAATGTGCATAGATGCTTGAAAAGTCATACAGATCCCAGCAGAAAGGATCTGAACTGGATTTCAAGGAAGAAGGTCCTCTAACCAACGGATGTAATAAACATTACACAAAAAACATAAAAATTCAGGGTTGTCTAGGTTAAAAGAAGCCAATTTGTACAATCTATAGAATGGAATTCAGGCCCTGGAACAGGATCATTTCTTTTCTCAGCTTTATCTTGATCAATATTGAACCGTGTCGGCTTTTTCAGTGTTGTGGATTATGCGTAATATAATTATCAGAAAACAGGGAGTTAATATTTATTTTTTTAAAACTTCAATATTTTACTTCAGCACAGTATGGGAAGAAGAAATTTGAAGATGACTTCTTCGAACACCTGCAAGTTATTTCTTCAGGAAGCAGTTTATCTCCATGTACCGTACACCTACTCTATTTTTATTTAAAAAATAGTTTCCTTTATAATAATCATGTCTGCCTGTCTATCAGGTGGTGTGTATGTGTGTGTGTGTGTGTGTTTACTATATATATATATCCCTAACCATAACATGATTCCAAATGACTCTGAAAAGCTTATGCTAGAAAAAAAATAAGAAATCCATACAATAAAGAAGAAAGAAGTATGTCCAGAAAACTGAAAAATACAATACAGTATACCCAAAAAACTCTATCACATAATTAATTTAGAAACAGCTATTCTGTTATTATTTAAAACTATATCCTATCCTTCTAATACAATATTAGAAGAGGTGGTGCAGCGGTTAGAGGCAGGTACTGCAGGCCACTTTAGCTGACACTGATCCGCAGGTCAGCGGTTCAAATCTCACCGGCTCAAAGTTGACTCAGCCTTCCATCTTTCCGAGGTAGGTAAAATGAGGACCCAGATTGTTGGGGGCAATATAAATATTCATTGCTTACTGGTGTAAACCGCTTAGAGAGTGCTTGCACTGTGAGGCGGTATATAAATCTCACAAAATAAATAAATAATAATAAATAATATTACAGCCTCCAAGAAGTATGAATACCGTAGTAATGTTAATAATGCAATCCTTTTTAAAAGATGCAAATTACTAAAAATAGCAGTTGTTCGTCTTGGTTAATAATAGTAACAATCCATGCAATTAGAAAGATGTATCTGTTCAGTCTAAACATAGTTCAGCATTCCTAATTCAGACCAGCAGCCATTCTTCTGAGATTTCAAGAACAGTTTTTCTGTATCTCCTTACAAGTTATTAGACAAATTCTGGGTCTGATATTTTCTTCATAAAAAGCCCACATTTTGCTTCTGAAGTATCTTTAGCAAGAGGGAGATGACAGTGAAGGAGTTTGGTCTACTGGTTTCCACAAGCCTGGAAAATAGGAGACTGTGAGTTCCAATCTCACCTTAGGCATGAAAACCAGCTGGATGACTTTGGACCAATTACCAGGAGACTGTGAGTTCTAGTCCCACCTTAGGCATGAAAAAGTCAGCTTGGTGATTTGGGGCCAGTCACTCTCTCCCAGCCTAACTCATCTCAGAAAGTTGCTGTTGTGGGAAAAATAGAAGGAGGAGGAAGAATTACAGGTAGTCCTTAACGTCCGACCACAATTGAGCCCAAAATTTATGTTGTTGAGTGAGAAATTTGTTAAGTGCTCCATTTTACGACTTTTCTCGCCACATTTGTTAAGCGAATCACTGCAGTTCTTAAATTAGCAACACGGTTGTTAAGTGAATCTGGCTTCCCCATTGACTTGGCTTGTCAGAAGATCAGAAAAGGGGATCGCATGACCCCGGGACACTGCAACCGTCATAAATGTGAGTCAGTTGTCAAGCAGCCAAATGTAAATCACGTGACCATGGGGATGCTGCAATGGTCGTAAGTTCTTTTATGGTAGAACAGGGGTGTCAAACTCGCTTCGTCACAGCGGCATCACATGATGTATCGTGACTTTTCCCCCCCTTCGCTATACTGGGTGTGGGCGTGGCCAGCGCATGACGCATCCGGCCCGCAGGCTGCGAGTTTGACAGCCCTGTGATAGAACAATTAGCACTGTGTAAAACTAGTCACCTTCCATGCTCCCCATACAAGATTTGCTGGATCTGAAGGCTATTATAACCTGGACCAGCTACTTCCAACCAGTGGTGGGTTCCTACCGGTGCAGTCCACTCTACAGCACCGGTAGTGGCCCGCTGGTGATGTCACAGTACCAGTGCGGTCGGTTGCCGGTGCCTGGGCACTGCCATTAAATTTTATTTTATTTTATTTTTTTAATTTTCTTCTGCACATGCCCAGAAGCAGAGCTTCCGGCACTGCGCATGCACTGCCTTCCTACCCCACAGTGAGTCCAAGCAGGGGAGGATGGCTGAGGGAGCGCGTGAGACGCTGAAAGAACGGGCAGCAGGAGCTAACTCCATTCCCCTCCCTTCAGCAGTCCGAGAAGCCATGAACGTACAGTGATGATCCCAGGCATTTTTGCACGTTTGAGGCTTCTCGAGCTGCTGAGGGGAGGGGGAACAGGTGGCAGGAGCCTAGGATCATCAAATGGGGAGAAGCATTCAGGCCGGACGAAGCCTCCTAGAAGAACCACTGCCGCGGTCTTGCTGCTCCCGCTGCGGGGGGCTGCGTTGTGGGTGGGCTATGCCCCACCCCCCGCTTCTCTGGCTGCTGCCAAACTCCCGAGACCCACGCCCATCCTGTCACATGGCTGGCAAGCCACATCCACAAAATAAGCCACACCCACAGAGTGGTAGTAAAAAAATTAGGAACCCGCCCCTGCTTCCAACTAAGGAGACGTCAAAGGGCCTGAGGACCTTCAATGGGTCTTTATATATGGTCTTGCATGCTGCCCCCCCTTTTTTTTCCTCAAAAAGTGTTATCAGAGACATATTTGCTTAGACCGATTACATCTGTTGTCAGTTCAGGGAAATTAAGGGCAATGGGTGTTTAGCTAAACCTGCTGAACCGACTCCCCTCTTTGCTCACTCAGTGGAGTAAATGGAAAAACCTATTTAAAGCAGGTCATCTGAGGGCAGAGATTAGAAGACCCTTGTCAGATGCAGTTATCTGCTTCTTCATCAACAGACTTGCTGTATGTATGTATGGAGGAATTAAGATGTGAATTGATTTTTCAGGGAGGTCTTTACATTGTCAGGATCAGACTTGACAGCTCTCCTTAGCAAAAAACGGCAAAAGACACTGAGCTCAGGGGCTTGGTTTAGGAATGAACTGGTAGGCCTCAGCAAAGTTGTTCCAATCCCAAAGAACGGTAAATTGCTGATGCTAGAATTCTGGTATGCTTCCCACTCCCAGCACTGCATGAAGAAACCTCTGACTCCAAGCTGGATCACAAATGAAAAGCTGAACGGGTCAGCTGCTGTGAGCAATTGGAGATGGGCTGTTTGATGTACTGAAAAGAGGGAAATAGGGCAGTATGGCAGTTTGCATTGATTGGAGCAAAAACTGCACATGTGTCTCACACAGGGCTGGCTCTCTGCTGTTCCTGGATCTCAACAGCTTGCATTATTGGATGTGAACCACAGGGAGCCAGATGTCCAAGGGAGGAAGCTCACAGGCAGGACATGAAGGTGATGGCTTGCCAGCAGTTGGTCCTGTGCTATATTATGTCTCACCTGTTTTTATCAAGCAGGATGGCTTTGTATTCAAAACTATGCATTTATTTCCTAAACTGTGCTCTGCTTTTTTTCCAAAGCTGAAGGCATCATACATACCACCCTCACCTCCAATTTTCCTATAATAAGTATGTAGGATAAATTGACCAGCGAAAGTGACTAGCCTGAAGGCACCTATTTAGCTTCTATGGCTAAGGGCAGACTTAAATCTGGCTTTCCTTGGCCATTGTCCATTTCCTTAACAAAATTGGCTCTACCTGGTATAAGAATAACTATATTCAAACTGTACAAATTTCTGTAAGATCTCACTTCCTGTTTCTACACTTTACCAAGCAGGTACCTCAAGAGGCCAAGAAAAAAAATGTGTACAAGAATGAATACAGCAGTTCTAACTTTCTCCTACACCAAAATGTCCTTTCTTCATGTGTTTGCCCAGCCTATTGACAGATACCACTGACATTGGAAGATTAATATAGAGAAAGTTCATAGCTAACAGCTATTGAGAATTTTATAAATTTACCTCTCTTTCTTTTAAAGGTATGCAATTTGGTCCCCAAAATCATTCCTCATGACAGGCAACTTCATTCATAAATTATGAAGTATGGAAATGAGTATGTTTTTTTCAGTCCTGGGTATCCTGTCAATCAATTCCAGTGGAGGACCAAAATTCTAATACAATAAGACAGGAGGGTGGTGGGAGAAACAAAAAAAAGTATATCATTCTTTAGCACTGCGGCTGTATGGAATTCAAATTGTCTATGTTATGTTGAGATGTTACTCAAGTGAATGGGATGCTCACCAATTTGATGTGGGAATGAGAAGAATCAAAAGTAGTATGTCAAGCATGTGCCTACTATAAATAAATCGAAGAAACAAAGAGCAACATACTGGGCTTAGAAGTGAAAGATGAAGAAAAGGAAAAGACATTGTTGATGTTCTGAGAAATAAAGGACTAGGAATCAATACAATAGCAAATCCTTCTGAACATTAATTGGCAAAATTAATGTGTAGCCTTAATGCTCTAAAAAGTTATGGGAGGGTGAATTCAGTTGACTATTAGGAGAAAAAGCTCTATAGGAGTAATAGCAGTTAACCAGATAAAACCTCTGCTAGCTTAGTAGATATATTCAAGCAGAAACTAGACAGGTGTTTGCTAGGAAGGTATAATGTAATATGCACCTGAAGAATCAGTGGAGAGGAGTTTTGGCCACAAAATTCTTTCACAGAGAGGAGGGATTAAATCTCATCATAGAGAGGCCCAGATTAAGAGATGGTGCAGTCCGAAGCGGGATGGGGGAAAGAGGAAGAAATTCAGAGTAACCGCACCCTAGAATCTCTCAGAATCAATCTAGTAGGTTAGAAGATTAAAGCTTTAATTTGGCAAGATTCTGTCCATTGGGTTTAAGCAAATAAAGGATTAGATTTGATTGGATTTCACTGTGTTTTCTTTGGGCTTGGGCCTTACAGAAATTGTTATTTGGATGGCCTAAGTGGCACCTTTCAACTCTATGAATCTGTGTCATTAATGACTTCCCTCTCATAAAACAATGTTTCTGCAATGAAGAGGAATCTAAGTGATCATGATTGCTGAAGGCTGGATGAACCTGACTTACAATACTGACATTTTGCACAGTCATGTCTGGTCAGATCAATCCAGACTAAATTGGAATCAGAATGATTTTTAAAAAATAACAATGAAACTCTGAGGCTTTTTGTTCTATAAAATACAGAAATGGGCTGCCTCTAGAGGCCATCTTTATCATCCTTCACTTACAGGACACATTCCAGCCAACTGTCATGAATGAATGCAATAATATGGATGGAAGGCATAGGACTATTAATACCAATAACAGTATGAGTCAACCTACACCAGGGGTCTGCAACCCGCAGCTCTGGAGTGGCTCTTTCATCCCTCTGCTGCGGCTCCCTGTCGCTCAAAACATGCATCACAACCGCCAATGTGTGACACCCGCCGGCACATGATTTATTGAGCTTTTTGGCCCATCTTTTTTTCAGAGTTCAAAATGTTTTTGTTGCATGCTTTCTCTGTAGCAGTTCATTGATTACATAAATGCAACACACTATAGTTTTTTTATGCATAGCATAAAGGTAAAAAATGATATATGCAGTGTTATCTTCATTTTAGATGTCAAAAGGTTTTTGTGGCTCCCGGTGTTTTCTTTTCTGTGGGAAATGGATCCAAATGGCTCTTTGAGTGTTTAAGGTTGCCGACCCCTGACCTACACCTATATCAGTGCCACCTAAAGTTATCAGTTCTAACTCAGGAAACATTTGCAAATCTATGGAGAACATTCCTAAAAATTCCTGAATCTAGCCAGTCTTTCTTCTTCTTCTTTTTTCACTCAAAACAAGGACATGTAAGAAATATAGTTTCTATATTTACATCGGTATACCTCATATTGACAGAGCCAGTTAGTGTACTGATTAAGGCACAGACTACAAATTGGGAGACTGAGTTCAAATCCTGTTAGTCCCTGTCCTTTAGTCCTAGGAACAAGGCAACAGCAATTTCTGCCAATTATTTCTGGCATTTTTAGGCTCCCTGTGAAAGAAGCAGAAAAAAGGAATGACTTATGCTAATGCTGGCTCCTGATTTAGCCTGCATTAAGATCCAGCTAGTGTATTTGCAAATACAATCCAAACTACTGCTTGTGAATAACAATGCACAAAATGGTTTACAGTTGGTTGATTTCAGAAAACACCTTTTCCAATATATCAGTAAAAAGCAACCTGTGGCCAGGTTCCATAGCCTTCTTGAAATCTTTTTTATGGCCCCTGAAATTCTTGGTATGGCCAGAGTTTGGTGGTGCAATTACTGAAAAAGGAAAGCAATTTTCCCATCATTTTGTAGTAGGGAACATACAAACACACAACACAACAGTGTACACTAACCCTAAACCTAGAATACAATTAATCATGAAAGCAACACAAATCCTCCCCCAAATCCCTGTTGCAGCCATAATTAACATCTCCTAGTAAATGACTGACAAGTAATCCAGTCCCACAATAAAATCTCACTATACTGAAGAATAGATCCAAATAGATCTATCTCACAGGAACAGAAGTCCCAGTTCTGCTGCAGGATTTCCAATCAGATATTTTGAAGAATCTAGATCATGCTTCAGTCTTATGCAGAAGAGGCTTAACAAATGTAGATATCAGAAAACCATTTTCATGACCCTAATTTAATGTATTGAATCAATTTTGTAGAGTTGTTTAAGGCCCTTGGCTAGAAATTAGAAGTCTCTAGTGCTAGTTGTGTCTCAGGCATAAATCTAGCTGGGTGATATTGGGCCAGTCACTAAGAAGAAGGCTGTGACAACGTATGAAAACTTGCCAATAAACTGCAGGGATTTCTCCATATATCCACTATGAGTCAAGAATGTCTCCTTCAACAATAAGAAGGCAGATATTTAGCATAAAAAGCAACAGCAGAAAAGCAGAACATTTCCTTCTATATCTAGCCATGACCTGCTCTAATCAGCTACCACAATTAGAGTCTTCACTCTCCTTCCCTAGCCAGCAGGTTTTCAAATCCATCTTTGTCACAAGCTCATCTTGTTTAAAGATTCAAAAAATAAAAAGTCCTTTGCCTAGGACTGACTTCATAGTCACTGCAGACCTTTTAAATAAGTCATACTCATTTTAAGCAAGCTGTGACTGAACATTGTCCTAAAACTCCAGCGATAGCTAAATCCTCCCAGTCAGTGATAGAGAGCAAAGGCTTACAAGCAAAATGAAGTCATCTGGTTTTAACCTAAATCAAGAAGAAGCAGTCTGTTGGGTTATTTGATATATGGCAACAACCACCCATAAGACACAAACCCTGCAACCAATCAAACAAGTCACTGTAAAAGCATAAAATGTGTAGTAGTTAACGGTGCTCTTGTTCCATATTCAACGTCATTTTACTGTCAAGTCAGATAATCTCAGGTTATTACAAGTTTGACAACTAATTGCTGTCCTGAACTATTTTTATAATACATGTCATTTCCAATCTGACACCCCAATTTTCTTCCCCAGTTCCTGATGCACCCTGTATTTATGACTGAAATGTGGCATCATCAATATACCCTTGTCTTATTAATAGCATGCTGGCCTGACAGCCTAATTAGTATTCCAGCACATGTGGACACTTTGAGGTTGATTAAACCTGATCCACCCAAGGCTCCTTTGGCCAGCTGCCAACTTTTGGCCAATTGCCAGCGAGACAATTCATATCATCCTTTGCTGCAGTTCCAAGTCAAAGCCAAGCCCTGGAGGACAAGCCTAGACCCAGGAACCACTATGCATGGGATGGTCAAAGGTATTCAACCAATTCTCATTGGGGGACACCAAAGGCCTTTAAGAAAAGAATCTTCAACAACTCCAGTCTAAAATATGTTAGCACAGCAGTAGATTAGACTTACTTTTCCCCATCCTGCCTTTAAGACACTAGAATTAGTTTAAATATAATTTGCAGGAGGGGGTTCCAGATCTCATCTAATTAGAGGGGGGGAATCTGCTTTTGAAATTTATTTTAAAGTAAAAATGAATGGATTGTGGTATTCCTAGCCTTGCTGACTTACCAGATGGCCAATGTATATATATGTGAATGTACCGTTTTTCATAGTACAATCATCCCTAGTTGTCTGCACATTCTGGCTTTCCACAGTTAACATTCAATCCTAAGGGAAGACTTCAAAAGGATCCTATTCCCAACAGACTTCTTCAAATGCTATGGAGTAATAAAGCCAAGTGTAAGAGTAAACAAGACCAGTAAAAGCACATCTTCTATTACCTTCAAGGAAACAAGTTCAAAATTACCACCAACGGAAGTTTGAAATACATTTTAAACATCTAGAGAACAAGGTGGAAAAACAAAACCTTCTAGGAGAAGAAAACTTCTGAAACCTTGCAAGTCAAATTTTAGCACATAAACACAGAGATACATACAATCCTTCAGAAATGTCACTAATTTTTTCCCCATTCTCAGTTCAGTACCTAGAAACCTACAGATGAAATGATTAATGGGAGCTACTGAGTACACATAACTGAGCCCACAAAACTTCAGGTAGGCAAAGTTTAATGGGTGGTCCTCCTGGGAAAATATCTGGTCAATTCCACTGAAGAACAAAGTCTAGTATCAGTGTACCTATGGCAAATAAGCCATCTGGCCACTAATACACATTACGTGGGGGATATAATTCTTGTAAGGATTGTTCCACACCACTCCTCAAACGCATACATGTAAAAAAAAAGTTGATAGGCCAAAAGTTGACTCTAAACAGGCATGCACAATTTTCACTGGCTGAGGAATGCACTGGTTTGTGAACAGTAAGATGAAGGCTATAATCCAGAGCAGGGAGGGGCCAAGATAAGAATTCAAAGTAGGATTTGATATCAATTTTGCCTATTAAACATATCCCAAAAACTCAAGGAAAACAAAAGGAATAAGTACCAATATTTCAAAGAAAAATAAATGAACTGAGCTTAATTTGATGTGTATACTTCACCTGCACACCTTCGTATTTTGCAAAATATTCAACATTCTTTACAGAGTAAATGGTTTGGGAGATAACTATTTTGATATGATGAGCTTTAGAAACAAATGAAAAAAAAATGAGGTGATCATTATCAATTTATGGGCCAGTAAAAATGAATCCCTTAACAGAATGACAATACAATACACAAAATTGGACATAGACCTGATGAACTGTAAGAAAGACAATAATTAAGGCATTTACACATGTGAATTATTTATAGATATCTTCCTGCTAACAAATACTCTTGGGCTGCTGACAATACAGGAGTTTATTATCGGAACAGATAATGCAAATCTAATGAACCATTCACATTTTGCTGTAATCAAATAATCAATATTTCTACAAGTGTTATTTAAATGTACTACATCTCCTAGAAAGAGCTAATGCAATCTTTGGGTATGCTAATACTGTAGAAAGCACTGTGTTTCTCTCATGGAAAGTAATGTTTTCCATTCTGTTCTATTGCCATACCATATAACTTTGTCCAGTTCAATTCATCACATTTTCAGAAAATTATTGACCAACTGAGTATGCCTACAGAAGGGTAACAAAATAGTGATGAATCTACAAATGATCCAGTGAGGCACAAGTTAAAGAGGCTGGTGTACTCTGGCCTGGAGTAGAGAATGGGAGATATTACAGTATTTACCAAACATCTAGAAAGGTTTTCAGCCATACATGAACCAGATTTGTTCTCTAATTTTCAGAGGCCAGAGCTAAACTCAACAGGATGTGATTTAAAACAAGATATTTTTTTAATCAAGATCAAGAAAATCTTTTTAATGATTACTCACTATTCATCAATAGGACAAACTATCCTGTATTTGTTATGATGGTCATCTCTCAAAGATACTGTAGTTCAAGTGATTGTGATTAAGAGAACATAACCTATAAGATAATTTCCATTTCTAAATGAGAAATCATTTATCTCAGTGAAGCTAACATAAGTGCACTTCAAAACATGCTTTTTTAAAATTAACATAGAGCTTCAGGATACCAAGGACAGAACCTATCACTGAAAAGATTGAATTCTCCATTTATAATATTTATTTAATCCAAATTCGGTACAACTCAATGGTTCTTTCTGCCAGAGAGCTTCCTGATGCAACATATTTTCTTCTGGGTCATGGAAGAAAATTCTGAGAGGAAGTATCAGTTCAAGTGAGATTTTGGACCATGATGATCATGTCCATGGAATTAGAGTTCAGTGGGGATTCAAACTGCAAGGAATTCTAATTCGAGAGAAACAATCTATCTTCCCATGGAAAGATCTTTCATTTTCTGAAAGCTCAGTTCAGACTTTTCCACCATGCAGGATTCTTGGGCTTGAAAGGGGGTTAGGGCACCGGTGTCAAACTCGCAGCATCACTTTGCTGTCACGTGATGTTTCGCGATGTTTTTTTCCCTTCGCAGAGCAGGGGTGGGTGTTTGAAACCCCTGGGTCAGGGAGTCTTAAAGAGTCAGCAGCAAACAGGGACAATTTTTTTTTCTGTTTATTCAACCTTCTTAAGGCCTCAGTTGAGCTGAGACTCTGGCAAAAAAATGCTTGTATTTAGGGTTAACCCAGCCTATAGCTTCCTTCACTGAGCTGTCCAAGGTCCTGACGAGTGCCGAGATCTTTTGAGTGTTTGACGAGCGCCGAGATCTTTTGGGTACCTGCTTCTTACACAACGTCTGAAATCCTCAGACAGGGCAGAATTAAATGAAAACCCAATGTTCTATTCTAATTCAAACTGTGCTAATTAAAATGATATTAGAATGCATCCAATACAAGAGTTGTATATGAACTAGGAAACATATTTATTTTGTCCTCTGAATAAAACAGCTACGAAGAATAGAATAGAATAGAATAGAATAGAATAGAATAGAATAGAATAGAATAGAATAGAATAGAATAGAATAGAATAGAATAGAATAGAATAGAATATTTTTTATTGGCCAAGTGTGATTGGACACACAAGGAATTGGTCTTGGTGCAGATGCTCTCAGTGTACATAAAAGAAAAAATACATTTGTCTCTTATGAAACATTCTAAGGATAGGATAAATCTGAAATATTCAGATATTTCAGAGCAGATTCAAGATTCTTCTCCTAACATGATGGAATCAAAGTATCTGACAGACTTTCTTAGTTTGCCCAAACCAGTTCTGCTGCCATGTGCCAGGATTGATAGTTTAATAAGTTGTAGACCATTAAGAGCCAGTTGTGCGTACAAGTAGTCCTCCACTTACAACAGTTGGTTTAATGACCATTCAAAGTTTCAGCAGCACTGAAAAAAGTGACTCATGACCATTTTTCACATTTACGACCATTGCAGCATCCCCATGGTCACGTGATCAAAATTCAACTGCTTGGCAACTGACTCATATTTATGACGGTCACAGTGTCCTGGGATCAGGTGATCATCTTTGGCATCCTTCTGACAAGCCAAGTCAATGGGGAAGCCAGATTCACTTAACAACCGTGTTACTGACTTAACCACTGCAGTGATTCACTGAACTGCTGTGGCAAGAAAGGTTGCAAAATGGGGCAAAGCTCACTTAACAAATATTTCACTTAGCAACAGAAATTGAGGACTACCTACAGCAATTAAGGTACTGGACTTGAAACTGGGAGACCATGAATTCTAAGCTTCCCCTAGGCATGAAAATAATCTATAGCTCTTTGGGCCAGTAACACTCTCTCTCAGACCAACCCACTTTGGAGAATTGTGGGAAAAACAGGAGGTAGGTGCATTATGTATGGTGCCTTGAACTGTACAAAAAGAAGGGTGGATAATAATAATAATGCCATTTTGTCTTCACTTGCAGGCACAACACTGAAATGCACCCCCTTCCCACCTAAAACTCATAAGGCATCTGCTATAATATCTACTAAATGTCTATTGAAGTTTTATCTTCATTCAGGCCTTTTCTATGAGTGTTGTATGAATGGTCCTACAGCGTTTTGATTTTCCTTCTCAGCATTTTAACTGCTGTTATTACTATTCAAATATCTGCATGTTGTCTCTTTCAATATGATTACTGCCATTAAGCTGTTCCACTGCTTGTTTCTTTGAGATTTGTTTGAATGGGAAGCAGTCTAGAAATATGAAATAACAGAAAATTTAACCATGATGGCCAAGTTGTCATTCACGGCAGTGGTGAAATCCACATTTTTTTACTACCAGTTCTGTGGCTTGGTGGGCGTGGCAGGGGAAGGATACTGCAAAATCCCCATTCCCTCCCCACTCCTGGGGGAAGGGTATTGCAAAATCTCCATTCCCACCTCACTCTATGGCCAGCCAGAGGTGGCATTTGCCGGTTCTCCGAACTACTCAAAATTTCTGCTACCGGTTCACCAGAACCTGTCAGAACCTGCTGGATTTCACCCCTGATTCACAGCATCATTACTGATCTATCATGTATGGAAATGTGGTTCTGGAAGACCTGAGGTTCTCTAGAATAGTGGTCCCAAACCCGTGGTCCGTGGACTGACAGCAGGCTGAGGCATGCCAGAAACCAGGCCGCGCAAACAAGTGAAGCCCCATCTGTAGGATGCAGGCAGCATGTGAAACCATACTCTCTTTGGTCCGCAGAAAATCTCTCTCCATGGAACCAGTCCCTGGTGCCCAAAAGATTGGTTGGCCACTGCTCTAGAACATAGGCTCAATGACAGGTAAACAGACAGTCATTAATATTTTTAGCAAGGTACTCTATTTTAAAAATTATTAGAATTACTTTGTTTGCTTTCCCTCTTTTTTTTTTAAAGCCGAAATTCATCTGCAAATTATCCTTCACTTCAACATCTTGCTCAAAAGTTAATTTATCTATTCTACTCCAATGAGATCAGGATTTATGAGCCTTTTCCAATTTCTCCCTTCCCTCAGTTACCCATTGTGGGAAGGGCAAATACAATGGAAAATGGAAAACCGAGCTTTCAATGCATTTGTAGCCTCAATGTGTAATGACTGAGGGGCAGTTTTAACTGCAAACCACAAAATCCACTAAAATGTGCTTTCATTGAATAAAGAAATCCCAACTCTGCAGCTCTGCAGTCCAATTACAAGGTTTTATACCTAGCAGATAGATTAATGCAGCTTAGAGAAGAGAGTGGGATGAAAACGCAGCCGAGATGCCAGAAAAAACAAGAAAGTCTTTTATTGTCTCCCTTTCTTTAAAAATGCTTGACTTAATTCAGGCAATAATAAATTAGGTGTGTATGTTTGCACAAGTGTACGAGGAGTGATTTTTTTTTCTTCAGATCTGCGATTTCCCGTTTTTAAATACTCGAATGTCTTCACATTAATCAAATCTTGGTCAAGAGGATAATTTTGGCAAGAAAACAAGCTTTACATGCAAGGCTCAGAATTTCCAGCATTTCTAAATGGGAGCAGAGGGAAGAAGCTCCCTGAAACCTTGGACAGCTGCTGCTAGCCAGGGGAGAACAAAAGTTAGCTGTTTGATGGTCTAATTCAGGAGTCTCCAGCCTTGGCAACTTTAAGACTTGTGGACTTCAACTCCCAGAATTCCTCCGCTGAGGAATTCTGGGAGTTGAAGTCCACAAGTCTTAAAGTTGCCAAGGTTGGAGACCCCTAGTCTAATTTGCACTAAAACTTATTAGAGTCACCAGAGGCAATTACTTCCCAGTTGCAGAACACATGCTTCAAATGCTGATAATACCAAATGCAGAGTTAATCAGGGATGGGCACCTTTTTATTGGTTTGGACTACCAACTCGATAAGCCCCCATTGTGAACAATTATGAACAATGAACAATTGTGGGTTATGGGAGATGACATTTGAAACGCCTAGAAGGTGAGAGGCTTCATCCCCACAAAACAAGTTTCTTTAATGACTGTTTTCTTTTCAAAAGTACAGAATGGAATGTTGCACTAAACTTTGATTGTTCTTATGTTGACAACATCTAGGTGCTGATCATCATCTTTAAAGCCCTACATGGCTTAGGACCAGGCTACCTCCGGGACTGCATTCTGCCGCATTCCTCCCTCTGACCGGTCAGGTCCCAAAGAGTGGGTCTCCTCCAGGTCCCGTCAGCCAAACAATGCCGACTGGCGGGGCCTAGGGGGAGGGCCTTCTCTGTAGGGGCCCCTGCTCTCTGGAACCAACTTCCCCCAGATATCCGAACCATCCCCACCTTGCTGGCCTTCCGAAACGCCATTAAGACATGGCTCTTCCTGCAGGTGGGATGAGTTTGAGACGATTCTACATCTGATGTCTCCCCCATGTATGTTTGGTGTGTGTGTATATATATATATATATATTAACTGTTTCTTAAGCTGTTTTTTAATGATTGTTTGGAGTTTTTTTTATAAAATGTTGTACGCCGACCTGAGTCCTGAAGGAGTAGGGCGGCATATAAAAACTACCAAATAAATAAATAAATAAATAGTATTTCTGAACTTGATTTTTGCAGTGGCATTATATGTGGGGTGGTCTCTGCGCCTCTGTCTTTCCTGTGGAAATGAATGGCAGTGACAGCAATGTACCATCCTCACTCAAGGGTGTTGCTAAAAAATCCTTGATTATTATTATTTTTCAAATAACAAATAGATCAAAAGTCCTTTTTAATGCAGCCCAGGAACAAAATGTACCAGGAACATCCAATTATTTAAAAAGAAGCAAAAGTATTGCACATTTTGGAATCTGGAGTGCTAGTGCAAAGGATAACTGATGAGTGCTGGCAACGTTTTTCTTGTTTAAAGAAATATTTAAAAATATGTTTATATATTAGTTTAAACCACATTTCTCCCTGCAGCCCAAAATCAAATGGCCCTTGGTGCACTGCATCACATGATTTATCTCAGTGTCTAAATCTGTTCTATCTTCTGGGAAGTTCATGGATGAGCAGTGATTTGAAGCCACATCCATCTCTCCAATTCAACTGTGATACTTTGTTCACTAGACCAGAAAAGGTCTCATCTGTTTGCCCAGAGGGTAGCTTTACAAGTTACATTTTCCTACAACAAGGAACTTAATCTCTAGTCTCCTAATGATATGGAATTCTACCCAAAGAGCAGCACAACTGACTTGCTATTGATTGGCACTAAACCAGTCACCACCATGCACAACAAATACAAATCTTGAATACAACTGCAGCAATAAACCCTTGCTATTCTCCATTATGACAACATACTAATCCATTCAAATCAGTGGTGAGATCCAAAAATTTTTACTACCAGTTCTGTGAGCGTTGCTTGGTGGCCGTGGTGTGGCTTGGTGGTCGTGGCAGGGGAATGATACTGCAAAATCTCCATTCCCACCCCACTCCAGGGGAAGGATACTGCAAAATCCCCATTCCCTCTCCACTCCTGGGGGAAGGATATTGCAAAATCTCCATTCCCACCCCACTCTGGGGCCAGCCAGAGGTGGTATTTGCCGGTTTTACGGACTTCTCAAAATTTCTGCTACTGGTTCTCCGAACTACTGAAAAGTTCCACTGCCAGTTCTCCAGAACCTGTCAGAACCTGCTGGATTTCATCCCCAATTCAAATGTTATAAAATATCTCTTCTTCTGGAGAAAGAGTGTAGTCTTATATTCCAAAATATGTTGATATTAAGGAAGCAGTAAGTTAGATCTCCAGCAAATCAATACATATATCATGGTAGATTGAAATACTAGATTCATATGTGACCTAAGCAATAACTTGTTTAATGAAGTTTTGAGTAAGGAAATGATTGTGTCAGGGTTCCAAGTAATACACCCATTTTACAGAAGATTCTAAACCTCAACCAAATCATATTAGGGTGTATTGCAGGAGACGTCATAGAATTATCAAGCAATGAGTACTAGTGTGTTTCTTCAAAAGTTTTCCTGAAGTAGAAACTTAGAAAGAAAATTTAGAGTAGAGCATATTCCGCATGAAGAAGCCATGTTGAAAAGAACAAACTTATTTTAGATATAGCAAATAGGACAAAGGTTGTAGGACGGGGACAGTCAGATATTTACTGTATATTCCCCTTTGTGTAAGTAAGAAATCCAGAATCAACATTCCTTGGTTACATACTATAAATACATACATACATACATACATACATATATACATACATACACACACACACACACACACACACACACACACACACACACACACACACACACACACTTTACTTTAAATAAAAGACATCCCACAAGTCCAGAAGGTATATTTAACTGATAGGTAACCTAATAATTAGATAGTCATATTCAAAATCTGCAATCAGGCTGTTCTTCTAACAAACGGAGTTTACCACTCAATTTGTAGCCAATCCTGCATACCCATTTAGGTCAGGAAAAGGAAAGATACAGCACAGCCCAACCCACCTCTCCATCTAACTAACCCAATCTTCTGAAGAATGCTAGGGAGTAGACAATCATTGGGTGTGAATCTTGTGAAAATATTCCAAAGCAGGAGAAGATACCATTAGGGTAAAGAGCAACTGAAAGGAAACCCTCCCTTAAATTAAGTTCTGGTACCTCCATGGACATGTCTATCTGGACTTCTTGGCAACAATATGGAAATAGTTTCTCATTACTTCTGAAATTCTTTTTTCCCATCTACTCTATCACCCTGGAATTTCCTGATCGTTTCCCATTTACATAGTAATTAGGAGTGATCATGCTTAGTTTTTTATGCTCGCCCAAAGCTGACTAGATGCTGCCACCTGCTGCAACATGGAGGACAGAGCAAAGTCAACAAATGTATTCCATTCCTTCGACTGCGTAATGATGTCACAGAAAGGCACACATGCATATTCAGAGTTCCGTGTGCATTCAATAAATTAGAATACGAAAGGAAAAATAATTAGGAACATCAGAGCATTTTCAAAATAGTCTTCACATCACACATTGGAAAGGTACGCAGAGAGGATTTCAAGTCAGAATGAAACTACTGCTTTCTGAGGTTCTCTTGACCTCACCTTTGGATGAGATTCTCCAGGTATGACTGAGTTAAATGCATTCATTACTCGCCCTAGACATTTTCTGAGGGTTTGAAAAGTACTATTCCTTCATGCCATCAATTTTGTCTCTGAACATTTTCAAAGCCTTTACTATGAGAAAATGTTACCCTCATTCTGAACCGACCTCTGTTTCCCTTGGTGATACTCCCTTAATAGCTGAATCTTATTGCTGCCATTGTGTCTAAGTCATAATTCCATTTGCTGTGTTGCTCCTAACTGGTTGCGAATTTATGATTTTCACAATAACCTATGTGGAAGAATTATGAATGTGCTCCCCTAAAATCAAATGAGGTACTAATGCCACTCTAAAAAAAGCCTTAGTAAGACCATACCTTGAGTACTGCATCCAGTTTTGGTCACCACACTATAAAAAAGTGCAGAGAAGAGCAACCAGGATGATTAGGGGACTGGAGACTAAAACATATGATGAACGGTTGCAAGAACTGGGCATGGCTAGTGAAGAGAAGGACCAGGGGAGACATGATAGCAGTGTTCCAATATTTGAGGGCTGTCACAGAGAGGAGGGGGTCAAGATATTTTCCAAAGCACCTGAAGGCCAGACAAGGAATAATGGATGGAAACAGAACAAGGAGAGATTCAACCTGGAAATTTTCTGACAGTGAGAACAATCAACCAATGGAACAGCTTGCGAAGTTGTGGGAGTTTCATCACTGGAAGCTTTCAAGAAGAAACTGAACTGCCAACTGTCAAAAATGGTGTAGGGTCTGCTTGGGCGGGGGGGGGTTGGACTAGATGACCTACAAGGTCCCTTCCAACTCTGTTAATCTGTATGACACTTTATTCTCAATTGAATAAATCAAATGTGAGAAACTTTGTCACATCCAAAATCCTAGGACCATTCCCTAATTCCGTATAGATCCACAGGGATTATTTTCCCCAACCTTCTAGAAAAGAAATGGAGATGTGTTCCATTCACTTTGGAAACATTTAAAGAGAGGCACGTTATTTCTGCTTGGGTTCTCAATAATTTGCCCAGATTATAGAGGTAGTCCTTTATTTATGACCACAACTAAGATTAGAATTTTCATTGCTAAGCAAGATGGTTAAGTGAATCGCATCTATTTTTACCACCTCTGAATCACTTCAGTTGTTGTGAATCACACAATTGTTAAGCAAATGAAGCTTCTCTCATTGACTTTGCTTGTCAGAAGCCAGCTGGGAAGGTCACAAATGGTGATCACATGACCCCAGAATACCACGATTATAAATTCATGCTAGATGCCAAGTCCCCGAATTTTGATCATATGATTGTGGGGATACTCAGCAGGGGTGAAATCCAGCAGGTTCTAGAGAACCGGTAGTGGAAATTTTGAGTAGTTCGGAGAACCGGCAGCAAACATTTTGAGTAGTTTGGAGAACCGGCAAATACCACTGGTATTGCAGTATCCTTCCCTTGGAGTGGGGTGGGAATGGATATTTTGCAGTATCCTTCCCCTGTCACGCTGTGAGAAATAAACCAAGGAAATCAACAGGAATCCGAAGGAACAATTAAAAAAAACAGTTTATTATTTTTTTTGCAAAACGTCCCCAAATGAACAGAGAATTATGAGGTCTCCGAATCAAAAGAGGCAACGTCATCATATGAGTACAGTGTATAAATACAAAACCATGTCTTTAGTAAATAACAATCTTACTCCTCCCATCCTATTGTTCACCCCCCCTTTATGTAACACCTTGGCAGTCTATTCTGATATTTTCCAGCTTGGAAATTCCCTAAAACTTTACATCATTCGGACATCTATCTAATGGTCAACATGTCCCTTTCTCACACTCTTGCAGCATAAACATTTCCTCTCTAAGCATAAACATATCCTGTTTATGAGAACAGAGCAGCGGACAAAGAAAGCTGACCAATACATTTTGGTTATACAATATAATATGTCATAATAAAGATGGCTGTGCCATTGCTCTTATTACATGTCTTATTTCTTACAAGAAAAAGGCTCCATTTCTCTCTCACACACACACCAAGCCACGCCCACCAAGCCACACCCACAGAACCGGTAGTAAAAAAATTGGATTTCACCACTGGGATACTGCAATGGTTGTAAGTACAAGGACTGGTTGTAAGTCACCTTTTAGTACCATTGTAACTACAAATAGTCACAAAAAACATAGAGTTGTAAGTCAAGGACTACTTGTACTACATTTTCAAAGTATCTAAATTTGCAATATTTTCCCTTTGGTTATGTATCCTGGCTTTGTCTATGACACTGAGAGACATTTGCTAAGACCTTTACAACCTGCTTTTCAATTTGGCTGCATTGCAACCTAAATTCAACAAGCCAATCTGTGGGGCCAATTAAGATTTGGTTTCTTCCAAATTCTCTGACTGTTTGCTGTTTCATAATTTTAACTTTGCCATCTGTGACAGTAAAACAAGGAGGTTTTAAAAGAGCACATCACAGAGGTAAAAATAACTACACATCACCTGGAGTTTCTCATTATCTTTCCTGTTTCTTCTGGAAGTTTTGTGCTCGTATTATTCATCTTGCTTTTAAAAGAACAAAGAGAATGAAAGGTTGGGGAGGGGAATGAAGTGAACAATAAACTTAATTCCAGGAGTTTACAACCTTTTCTTCTGGCATTCTCAGACCTAAATATAAAAATGTTCTTTCTAATTCCAAATATCCCGCTCGATATAAAAACATAGCTACTATAAATGAAATGCTTTCTACAGATGTGCACACTGGGTGTAATTCAGCAGAAGATATCCATCTTCAGAAGATAAGGAAAAGGGGAAGAAAGGGACAGAGAGAAAAATTTTCATAGCGCTAATCTTTAAAGCAATAAAATATTGTTGAAAAGAGAGAAAGCATGAAATTGAAATTACACATTTTTCAGGTACATATATTTTATTTATTTATTTATTTATTTATTTATTTATTTGTCAAACATGTATAGGATAGTAATAGTTTGTATAAACATAAGTAAAAAGTAACGATAAAAGAGGACAATAGGACAGGGACGGTAGGCACAGTGGTGCGCTTATGCACGCCCCTTAAAGACCTCTTAGAAACGGGGAGAGGTCTACTGTAAACAGTCTAAGGTTAAAGTTTTTGGGGTTTGGGGAAACCACATGTATGTGTAGACATGGGTATGTGCATGTTTGTATATGTGTAGCAATAGCAATAGCACTTAGACTTATATACCGCTTTACAGTGCTTTACAGCCCTTTCTAAGCGGGTTACAGAGTCAGCATATTGCTCCCAAAAATCTGGGTCCTCATTTTACTAACCTCGGAAGGATGGAAGGCTGAGTCAACCTTGAGCCTGGTGAGATTCAAACTGCCAAATTGCTGGCAGCCAACAGTCAGCAGAAATAGCCTGCAATACTGCATTCTAACCACTGCGCCACCGCGGCTCTTAATTATATAATGTAATTATATATATGGATATATGCATGTGTTTATATGTGTGTGTGTGTGTGTGTCTATATATATATATATATATATATATATATATATATATATATATATATATATATACACACACGTACACACACACACACACATACACACACACACACACACACACACACACAGAGAGAGAGAGAGAGAGGGAGAGAGACTGTGTGTCTCTGTGGATCTGTGGATCTGTGTGTGTGTGCCTGTGTATGTGTGCATGTATGCATATGTGTGTGTGCTTTTGTATCTATATCATACATACAGATAAACACACAAACAGAACCCCAAACAAATGTTACTGTCTGAAATGTGAGATTGCCTGCATTTCTGGAGTATTTTTATCATAACTAAGGATCTGCCTTGTCCAAGTTTTATACAAGGAAAAAACATTAAAATGCCAGGGATGGGCAACCTACCTCTGCAATTGCAATCGATCCCTCAAAATGGCAAAATGAGTGTGGTCTTTATCTAGCCATCTTGGAGCCTTCAGGTCACTGGTGAATACTGGTGGCTACCTGAAGAAATTCATGTAGTTCTCTTGCCAAGATTTTTAGATGTCACCACTTTCCATCTCCTACTAACTGGCCCAAAATCAACCAGTTGGATTTGTGCCTAAGAAAGAACTAGCATTGAGACTCTTCTAATTTCTAGCCAAGCATTTTAAACCATTACACCAAATTGCCTCAGTATATTAAATTAGGGTCATGAAAATGGCTTCCAATGTCTGTATTTGTTAAGATTCTTCTCAAAAGACTGGAACAAGATCTAGATTCTTTAAGACTCTGATTGGAAACCGTGAAGCAAAACTTGTGGTAGATCTACTTGGAACTGTTTCTCATTATAGAGAGATCTTACTGTGGGACTGAATCACCTATCAGTCATGTCAAATGGGTGGCCCACGGGCTGGCTGCGTCATGCGCAGGCCACACCCATCCCAGCTCCGCGAATGGGAAAAACATCACGAAACATCACGTGACGGCAGCGTGATGTGGTGAGTTTGACACCTGTGTCCTAGGAGGTTGTAAGTAGAGCTTCAACAAGGATTTGGGAGAGACTGGGTTGGTGGGAGCTAATTTTCAAGGTTTTTAACTGACAAGAAGTTTTCTTTCTGGATGGCACATAAAACAAGCTAGTTTTAATTAGTGCGCTTATGCTCCCAAGGTTCTTCTGCAGTTTTTCAAAAAAATTTCAAATAATTGATGAAAGTGACATTTTTAAAAAGAAATGTCAAAGGAGAAAAAACGTTGGTGATTCCCTTTCAATAGTTAGATTAAAAACTGCGGGTTATATATGAAAGAGCTAACTTTCACTATAAATTGGTGTATAAACATGTATACACACACACACACTTGTACCTTCAAGTCAGTGTTGACTGCCTGGATAAGTCCTTGCTGTTTTCTTGGCAAGATTTCAGAAGTAGCTTGTCATTGCCTCCTTCTTAGGACTGAGAGAGAGTGATTGGCCCCATGTCACTCAGCTGGCTTTGTGTTTAAAGTGGGACTAGAATTCAAGGTCTCCCTTAACCATTACAGGTAGTCCTCAACTTACGACTGCAATTGAGCCCATAATTATAGTAGTAAGTCATCATGGTTCTTAAGCAGGTCACCATGTGACCATGATCAATTGTATGACCTTTTTTGCAGCAGTTATTAAATGAATAGAGTCCTCATTGGGCAAATACAGTGGTTTTTAAGCAAATGCAGTGGTCTTTAAGCATTTTCCCCAATGGGCTTTTTTTTTTTTTTTTGCTAAACACTGGAAATAAGCTTTGGAAACCAGTAACTGAGTGATGCAAATGGCCATAAATATGAGCTGGTCACCAAGTACTCAAATCCAGTGTCATGACTGTGGAAGGGGGAATGGCTGTAGGAACTTTGAAAATGGGTCATAAACAGCTTTGGGGAGGTCTGTCATAACTTTGAATGGTTGTTAAGCAACCAATCGTTAAACAAGGACTACTGTACAATCCTGCGCCAATCAAGCAGCAAAGAAGTACTCAGATTTGGTTCCAAACACCCTGAGAACATAAAGGCCCATTTAATTTGGCCAGGTACAATAGCAGGCTTAGCTATAGCTTAACAGACCATAGCAGCGGTGGGTTGCTCCCGGTTCGGCCCGGTTCTGTGAACCGGTAGCGGCAGTGGCGGGAGGCTCTGCCCACCTTCCCAGGACGCTTCTGTGCATGCGTAGAAGTGTTGCACATGTGCGCGAGCATTAACACGAACCGGTAGCAACGGGTTTTAGAACCCACTACTGGACCATAGAGTTTACAATCACATGTTCAGCTCCAAATGCTTCAGGATCAAAGTTTACTGTCAGTTATTAAAGTAAGATTTACTAGCAAATGGGGGGGCAGCATAATGCATGGCCTCAACACAAAATGGGGAAAAATATTATTTTTCCATTATTTCAAATAAGACAGCGAGATAAGTTCAAGCCACATAATAACCACGACACCTTCCATACATCAGATACTGCATGAAATAGCCCAGATGTACTCACTGGAATTGCGAATATTTCCCACCTAAATTTGTTTGCCTGCAATGTCATGTTTGCAATCTTTATTTAGAACTTGCGTAAGAGGGTGCTTATTTTAAACATTAAACCTCTAGAGTTTTAAAATCAGATCTCATAGCATTGTGAAGGAAAGAACAATTTTTCTTAAAATAATCCCAATTTGATTCTCTCTAATGTTATGGAGACTGAGGAAAGAAGGGAGAGATGGTAGTTCAAAACTGATTTCCCTTGAAAATATATACATTTCAAGCTCTTGTGCTTGCTGAGGCTCTGCAGAGCAATTGTGTTCACAATGTGCTATAAAAAGCTAAGATGCTGTTACTCCTTCAATGTTTGCTAGCAGCATTTACGTAGAGCTTCAAGTGAAGTGGCATGGGGCTTCTTTCTTAATTAATGTGCTACAAAGAAGGATTCTGTACAAATCAGACACTAGTTTTTATTCTATCTTGACATGGTTTTTCCCCCTGACTTCGTGAAGTTACTGTAAGTGAAACTCAGTTGTTAAGAGAGAACAAGGGGAAGAGTAAGAAACTGTAGACAGATTTCAGCAAACTCTAGAGGACTTGGAAATAAGCACTTCACAGGCTATTTAAGTGGCATAGTTGAGGACTCAGCTGTGACCTATTTAAGTCCCAGGTAGTCCATCTAGCTGGTAACATCTAGAAAACCTTGGCTCATTTCAAAAACTAAGCACAGATGGACTTACCCTGTTTTCCCCCAAAATAAGACCCTGTCTTATATTTTTTTGAACCCTGAAAAAAGCCCTTGGCCTTATTGCCATGTACTCAAAGGCCCGATTGGGCTTATTATCAGGGAATGTCTTATTTTGGGGGAAACAGGGTAGTTAGCACTTAAATGGGATGCTACTCATCTAAGGAATATCGGGGTTAGGCAAAACAACTCAAAACAGCAATAGCAATTAGACATATACCGCTTTACAGTGCTTTACAGCCCTCTCTAAGCGGTTTACAGAGTCAGCATATTGCCCCCAACAATCTGGGTCCTCATTTTACCCACCTCGGAAGGATGGAAGGCTGAGTCAGCCTTGAGCCTGGTGAGATTCGAACTGCAAATTGCAGGCAGCTGGCAGTCTGCAGAAGTAGCATGCAGTACTGCACTCTAACCACTGAGCCACAGCAGATCAAAAGATGACAACGGCAAACCACAGCCAAACAGATGTGTCCATCAAGTCACTAGAAATTAAGCTTGGGTCAAAGGAGATTTTACCTATTGAGATAGCTGAATTCAGAATCTGTTGTCCAGTGATGGGCTAGGTTAGTAACTGGGCATATTACATTTGTAACAAAAAAAAATCCTCTATCAATATAGGTAAGGAAAGCCTTGTTGAAGCCACTACAGGACTATCTAGCCCCATGTTCTGGTATGTACAGTGACCCACTGGATTCTCCTGTAAGCTTGTACTGGAGAGTACCTGCCTTCTTTCTTTATCACTTCCCAGGTACCAATCTTTAAGACCACAGGTATCCATAACAAAATGGAGAATCCGAAGAGTCTCACCACAGATTTACAGTATATAAGGGCATACAAGAGTTGAATGAATCTCAGAAACGCTCTCACCCAAGGATAAACAAAGTTTGTAGAACAAACAAATAAAAAAGCTTTTTTTCCCCAATAAGGTTTAAATAAAGACTTCTTTTTTTAAAATTTGATGAACATCCCTACCAGATAAACTTCTTAATGCTACATGCCCCTTCAATAATTCATGCCCCCAGGGGTCCATCAAAGCCACAATGGCATCACGTGTACCAACTCATCATTATCTAGTTCATATCATGTTCATGAAGACTTCTTGCCCTCCTGCCTCACCCCAGCATTGCCAGCAGATGCCCATACTAAGTTCTGTTCTATCTATCCCAAAATAATTTGTATATCAGGATCAGATTTATTCCACCTTGGCAAATGGAAATCTCAAACCTAACTGCGACCTTTAAATGACATTTTTATGATACCCACAGCCACTTCCAACCACAATTATTCCCAAATAGTGCCTGCTGTTCTGATCCAGATGGCCAGAGAAGGCTTACTAAGGCCCCTTATCTACTAGGACAGAAGCCCCCAACCTTCTGGGCTCGAGGGACCATGCGGAGAGAGGTTTTTCTGTGGATCGGAGGGGGCATGGTTTCACATGCTGCCTGCATCCTGCAGCTGGGGCTTCGCTTGTTTGCATAACCCAGTTTGTGGCATGTCGCAGACTGATTCCGGTCTGCAGACCAGTGCCGATCCACGGACCGGGATATGGGGACCCTGGTACAAGGAGGTAGGTAAAAGAGGGCCCAACTATAGTTGTACCAGTTCCCTCCTATGGAACAGTTTGGTCCCTGAAGTAAAGAAGGCTCTGGCTCTTTCAAGGTAATAAAAACTTGGTTTTTCTGGATAACCTTCAGAGACCAATTATAGTGCTTTCTGTGCCTATATCTATGTGTTTGCATCAGTGGTGGGTTCCTACCGGTGCAGTCCACTCTGTTGTGCCGGTAGCGGCCCGCCGATTGTGCAATTTGCATGCAGCGGCTCCGGTGCCGTCTTCACCGGTCCGTCGCGTGATGCTATTTTTTCCTGAATTTTTGGCCTTTTTTGCTTCCTGAGCATGCGCGGAAGCAAAATCCTATGAGGGGACTTGTGCGCATGTGAGATTTCAGCGATTTTTTGCTTCCACGCATGTGCGGAAGCAAAAAATTGCTGAAATCGCGCATGAGCGTCCCCTCGTGAGATTTCAGTGATTTTTTGCTTTCTGCGCATGCACAGAAGAAAAATCGTGCAAGGGGACGCACGCGCGTAGCAAGCGTGCATGCGCATGAAACGTGATGATGCGCATGCAGCGCACTGGTAGGCAGGTCAGAGGAACCCGTCCCTGGTTTGCATGTATGTGTCTGCATGTGTGTTTGGGTGTGGGCATAGTTTCGTGTACTCTATTAAAGTTTTAAAATATGTTTTCATTCTTTTTGCTCTTTCAATATCCATAAACCATTTAAAAATCCATGAGGATGGAGGCATTATATAAATTAAAAGCAATTGCAGAAAAGCAGTAGCCCAGCTCCCATCCATTTTTAGCTTGAAAATTGCAATATGACATAAATCGAAGAGTGTACCCTTGAAAGGAAAGATAAGAAGGAAGCCCATACTACCAGCCTTTACCTGCAAAAACCCATAGCTCGTATGCCACCCCACTCTCCTGTGTCAATTTTACTTTATTTCCCATCCACTCTAGCCCACACTTCTTGATAAGAATTATTTGTAAGCATTCATTTCAAAATGTACAAAGATCTCCCTAGGAGTGGTGCTGTTACTCGTTCTAAATATCAGATCTGATCCTCTGGCATCACCGTAACTCCATCTGGTAAATTGCCTTTGATGTGTTAACATGCAATTTTTATAGTGTTTTGTTTATGATGCTGATGCTGACAACATTAGCAGTAGCTGTGATTTCACCATTGCCCTAGCTCATTTAAGAAAGCCATAATAATCTTTCCAAGATGCTTACAACTGAAAGAACACTTCCTCAGACAGCGGTCATCAACCACCAAAGATTCCTACCTATTGCGTCCATTACCTGTTCGTTAATTTAATTCCCGCCTTTGATCACAGATTAAAAATTAACAGAAATCATCTCTCTGTAGTAGATTGAAAGTCTGAGTGTCAGATGCATATTATTATTTTTGTTTAAGGCAATTCTCCTAGCCCTGTTTATAGCCTACTTGGTGCCCAAGTTTTTTTTAAAAAAAAAAACTAATTTCATGGGTTTTGTCCTCTAGAATATTACGCAATCTCCCTAGCTTGGTGTCTTCTGCAGAGCTGATAAGCATTCTTTCTCTTCTGTCATCTAAATCATCTATAAAGATGTTAAGTAGATCAGGAACAAACGTGGAGTCCAAACGTAACAGCGGTCAATACTTCCCTCCAAACCTAACAACCATTTATGAACATCCTTTGAGTGAAATTGTTCATCCAACTGCACAAACACAGTATCCTCTAGCTCACATTTAACCATATGGCTGCAAGATTATGAGAAACAGGTACTCTTTGGGTTACAATGGCAATTGGAACTGGAAATGCCATCACTAACGAAGCAATGTGGTGTAGGAACTCCTGCTTGAGCAGAGGGTTGGACTAGATGACCTACAAGGTCCCTTCCAACTCTAATAATAAATCTAAATAAATCTAATAAGTCTAAATAAATGTGTTCATAAAGTGTGACATCACAGACTGCATTGCTAAGCAATGGCATTTCTGGCAGTATCAGTTACCATTGTTAAATGAAGATGATGTGGGTCATTAAGGGAGAACCTCAAATGATACAATTTCTGACTTCCTGCCAATTCCTTCCCATTGACTTTGCTTGTCAGAATGTCAGAAATTGCAATCCCATGATAGTGACTCAGTTAACATCATAATTATGACTTGAGTGCCAAGCACTAGTTTTACAACTTTGTGACCTCAGTGATGCTGTGTTGTCTGGAATTATGAGACCCATAATACTATTCTTTCATTGTCATCCTAATTTTGATCAGTCATCATTCTAACCTGAACATATATTACATTAGATTACTTACATCAAGGTCTACAATATTCCATTGAACTTCCAATCTAGACATTGACATTTAAAGAGAGAGTGATCAGTCCAGCATGACTTGGCGATTCTAGTAATGGCAATAGTCTATTCTAAATCTTTCAGACATACTGACTGCCAACTTATTCTAACATCATGCCCAGTACATGTCAGGTCTCAGGTCCTAGAATCACAGAATTATAGAGTTGGAAGGCACCATAAAGATCATCTAGCTCAGCTTTCTATAATCTGCAGGAAAACCAATTGAACTTTTCTCCAGAAGAAGCTATTCAACTTAAAAATCTTCAAAGATGGAGAACCCACAAGCTCCACAGGCAAGCTGTTCCATTAGATTTTAAATTTTGGATATGGACAAACTGTCCTCAGTTTGTCAAGATCCTTCTGAATCTTCAGTCTGTCTTCCAAAGTATTAATGATTTCCCTCCCACCCACCCACCAGCTTGGTGTCATCTGATGATGTCCCCTTCTATCTCCTCATCTGGGTCATTTATGAAGCTGTTGAAGAGTACTAGCTCAAAACAGAATCTTGAGGGTTAGGGTGCATGTTTCCATCCATGTAGATATAGTAGCATTAAGAACTACATGTTAGGTATGTTTGGTCAACCAACTGACCAAAATTGTGAATCCACCTGGTGGTGGTACTGTATTCCACATTTCTCTATCTTATCAAGAAGCAGACTGTGGTCTACTTTGTCAAATGCCTTACTGAAATCCAAGTGTATTACATCCACAAAATTTCTCTGGACCACTAATATAGTCACTTTATCAAAGAAGGATATTTGTCTGGCAAGCTTTGCTAAGCAAAAAATTAAAAGCTGTCCCTCCAGTATCTTTTCTGGCTTTGCTGAAAAATCCAGCTCTCAAATTCATGCAAATAATCAAGAACTATTGTGCCGTTTGTACCACCTTCTTGAAAATGTGATCCCCATGCCTTGCCAATGCCAGGGAGGGTGTGTCCCACCCAAATTATCAGCCTGTAATGAGCCCATTATAAAAAGCAACCAGTCATTAACTTTAGTATGAAATTAATGACACTGCAGCTCTCTACAAAGCAGCTCTCTATAAAGCACACTGCCACTTTTAAAAGTTAACCATAGAGAAAAGAAAATCAATGCAAGGATGTTGTTCATTCCTCACATTATTATTTTTTTTATTCCTCTCTGCCACAACTTCTCAAAATAAGCATTTGGAGCTATCACTTTCAACAAAGGCAGAAAGATCACAGCTGGGAACAGAAAGGATAAAAAAATAAATGCAGCTTTCTTTTTTCCTTATAATGCATACATTTTAGTCCTCATCATCACAGTATCATTATGCAGTTTTTAGATTTGAAACATTTTAATGCCTTCTCAATGTCCTTTGTAAAGTTAGACAGGGAGGGTAGAACAAACAGCAATCACAGATTACCAGAATAGAAAATAGAAGGATGGATATGAAAGGGTAAAACTAAAACCAGCACTATCTAGTATCCTCATTTACTATCTCCAAACAGCAGGAATGACTTAAGATCTAAAATTCTGAAGAACTGCTGCTGCTATTGCAGTGGTTCCCAACCTTTTTGTGATCGAGTACCACTTGGAGGTCCCGTACAGTCGCCGCGTACCACCTGGTTCCAGAGAAACTAATTTCGATCAGATATCACTTTATTTCCATAATTGTACCGTTCCTTTTTTGGCCCCGCGCATCCAGCAACTGGATTCTCGGGCCGCTGGGACCAGGTGGGTGGCGTGTGGCAACAGTTGCAAATCGTTGCCAGATTACCTTGTGTTAGGCAGTAAACATTTTTGTGAAGTAAAAAATAACTAACTAAAAATCGTTCATGACCCCGAAAGTGTTCGCGTACCACCTGGAAGGCCCTCGCATACCACTAGTGGTACACGTACCACAGGTTGGGAACCACTGTGCTATTGGATAAGAATGGATTTAAACAGACTGAGTTAACACATTGTAGATTGATACTTGTGGTAAGCCATGATTAATTTGCCCTGGAATCTCCCAATATATTTTGTCATAAACCAGGGTTTACAAAGCACAAGGACTGAATTTACACTAAAGTCCTGTCATCGTTAGGCCCCAAATGAAATACGGTGTTCAGTTCTAGTCACCATGGTTCTAAAAGGACAAGGATAAGTTGGAACAGGTACAGAAGGTGGCTACTAAGATGGTAAAAATTCTGAAAACCATACCTATAAGCAACAATTCAAGGGTCTTCATATGTTTAGCTAAAAGATAACTTCAAATATCTGAAAGGCCGACATGCAAAATAGAGAATAAACATATACTCCATTGTGGCTGCTCCATCCTTGGAGGTTTTCAAGAAGTGATTGGACAACCATTTGTCTGAAACAGTATAGGAACTCCTGCTCACACAGGGGTTTGTACTAAAAGACCTCCAAGATCCCTTCCAACTCTGTTATTCTGTGTTCTGTTGCTCCAGAGGGTTGAATCAGAACTAGCAGGTTAAATTACAAGGAAGGAGGTTCTGAGTGAACATTTGCACCAAGTAATCACTAGAGGTAGGGGAGGAAAGAGATGAGGGAAGGCCTGACTATACTCAAATTGCTGCCATGCTTGTTATAGCAAATCATATAAATACATTTATTAGAAGGGAAAGCTCCTCACTAACCAATCCAAACCCCTAGGATGCTTCCTTATATTCACTTTTATTTTTTAAGGATGTTTATGGCCACCTAATGAGAAAGAAGGACTCACTGGAAAAGAGCCTAATGCTGAGAACGATTGAGGGCAAAAGAAAGAAGGGGACGGCAGAGAATGAGGTGGCTGGATGGAGTCACTGAAGCAGTCGGCGGGAGGTTAAAAGGACTCCGGGGGATGGTAGAGGACAGGAAGGCCTGGAGGAACGTTGGTCCATGGGGTCGCGATGGGTTGGACATGACTTCGCAACTAACAACACCATGGCACCCAAGGAAGCCACTTTGGTGTAATGGTTAAGCCAGGTGTCCCCAATCCCTGGACTGTTGACAGTACCGGTCCACGGCCTGTTAGGAACCGGGCTGCGCAAGTGAGCAAAGCTTCGTCTGTGCATGCATGGGATCTAGGTTTCATGTAAAACCCTCCCATCCTGATCCATGGAAGACAATTTTTCTTCTGAAATCAGTCCCTGATGCCAGAAAGCTTAACCCAAGCATTGGATTAAGCCATCAGGCCAGAAACCAGGAGATTAGGAGTTCTAGCTCTTCCTTAGGCATAAAGTCAGCTAGGTGATCTTGGGCCAGTCAGTCTTTGCCTCTGTCTTGGGAAGGCAAACACTTCCAAAAAAACTTTGCCAAGAAAACTGTAGGGACCTGTTCAGGTGGTCACTAGGGGTCAACAATGACTTGAAGGCGCACACACAAACACATAAGGATCAGGGGAGAACCATGAACCTAAGCCAGGAATAGGCAAAGTTGGCTCTTCTATGACTCATAGACTTCAACTCCCAGAATTCCTGAGCTAGCATGATTGGCTCAGAAAGTCTGGGAGTTGAAGTCCATGAGTCATAGAAGAGCCAACTTTGCCTACCCCTGACCTAAGGTATTGTAAAACTAAGTTTAAAAAGAAGTCTAAAGTTGGCATCTTGTTTTCAGCATGCCTCCTTCCCACCTCTTATTTTAAAATTTAAAATATTTCAAAATTAAAGTCAAGTGCAACAGGAGCCAGGCATTCACCGAGCAGTCTCCACATTACTACACTGCACTAGCAACCCCTGAAGTTGACATACATTTATTTAAAATAATGTCAAGGTGCAATAAAAATACAACCAATCTTAGGCTGTTTGTTTTTTGCATTTCTATCCAGCTGCAATCAAAAGACTCTTGCTTTACATAAAACGGATAAAACATCCATGTTATAGGATTCAATACAAATCATAAAAACAGCACCCATCAAGGCATAAAAATACAAGCAATAAAAATAGATGGTGTGATAAAATCAGGGAGAACGGCTCTTTGAAGCTAGTCGGTATTGAAAACTTTCCAAAATGATGGGTGTTAGCCCCATGTCCGGTTAGCCCCATAGTAAAAGCTATGAAATAGAAAAAAGGTGTATTTCCTATGAAAGGAAAGGAAAGAGACAGAATGAAGAAGAAAGCGGTGGAGGGAGATACTAGAATATAGAAGACAGAGTAAATGATGCACCAAGATGTCTTCTATATTCACGTTTGCTTTTCCCTCTGTAGCTACATAATGCTAATTTATTTGGCTTTCTTATTTATTTGGCTTTCTTATATGCCGCCCAACTCCCGAAGGACTCAGGGCGGCGTACAGCATAGGAAAATACAAGAAACCAATAAACAAAATTTAAAAACATAATATAAAAATTAAAAATGCAGTATAAAAACAACCATGCAACAACCAGGCATACCCGGGGGAGAGTTCAGCTGGAATTAATCTCTACCCCCTGCCTGCAGGAAAAGCCACGTCTTAACGGCTTTTCGGAAGGCCAGCAGGGTGGGGATGGTTCGGGTCTCTGGAGGAAGTTGGTTCCAGAGCGCGGGGCCTGCCACAGAGAAGGCCCTCCCCCTAGGGCCCGCCAGCCGGCATTGCTTGGTTGACGGGAGCTGGAAGAGGCCAACTCTGTGGGCCCTACCCGGTCGAAGGGAAGTATGAGGCAGAATGCGGTCCCGGAGATAACCTGGTCCTAAGCCATGAAGGGCTTTAAAGATGATGATCAACACCTTGAATTGGACCCGGAGACAAATGGGTAACCAATGCAGCTGGCGGAGTATAGGTGTCACGTGGGTGTACCTTGGTACACCCACCACAGCATGGGCAGCCGCATTTTGTACCAGTTGGAGTCTCCGGATACTCTTCAAGGGTAGCCCCATGTAGAGCGCATTGCAGTAGTCCAAACGGGAGGTGACAAGGGCGTGAGTGACCGTGAGTAGAGCCTCCTTCTCCAAGTATGGCCGCAACTGGTGCACGAGGCGAACCTGTGCAAAGGCCCCCCTAGCCACAGCAGTAAGATGATGCTCCAATTTTAGCTGTGGATCTAGGAGGACCCCCAAGTTGCGGACCTGGTCCGAGGGAGTCAGTTTCGTTCCCTCTAGAACCAAGGAGGGACAGTTGTCGTAGTCCTTAGGAGGCAATATCCAAAGCCACTCAGTCTTGTCGGGGTTGAGTCTGAGTCTGTTCCTCCCCATCCAGATCCTAACGTCGTCCAGACACCGGCACATTACATCAACTGCCACACTGAAGTCAGACGGGGTGGTAATGTACAGCTGGGTGTCGTCAGCGTACTGATGGAAACACACCCCATGTCTGCGAATGATCTCACCCAGCGGTTTCATGTAGATGTTAAACAGGATGGGCGAGAGAACCAGCCCCTGAGGCACCCCGCATGACAGGGGCCTAGGGGAGGATCTCTGCCCTCCTGTTAACACCGACTGCATCCGATCGGCAAGATAAGAGAACCACTGTAAAACGGTGCCTCCCACTCCCAACTCACCAAGACGATGCAGAAGGATACCATGGTCGATGGTATCGAAAGCCGCTGAGAGGTCAAGTAGCACCAGGATAGAGGAATTTCCCCCATCCCGGGCCCGCCAGAGATCATCTATCAGAGCGACCAAGGCAGTTTCTGTACTGTACCCGCGCCTGAAACCCGACTGATAGGCATCTAGATGTTCTGTTTCATCCAGAAGTCGCAGAAGTTGAGTAGCCACCACCTTCTCCACAACTTTCCCTAAAAAAGGTAAGTTGGAGACCGGACGATAGTTCTTCAAATCAGCTGGATCCAGGGAAGGCTTCTTCAGGAGGGGTCTCACCACCGCAGTTTTTAACGACTGCGGTACGGATCCCTCCCCCAAAGAAGCGATGACCACCGCCCGGATCCAGCTGCGTGCCACCACCCTGCTGGCCGAGACCAACCAGGAGGGGCAAGGTCCAATAAACAGGTGGAGGCCCCCATCGCCCCCACGGCTCTGTCCACATCCTCAGGAGAAACAGGCCCAAACTCCTCCCACAACAGTGGACTAAGACTTGCCCCAGTCAACTCCATGGACTCTGCCCAGCCAGAGTCCAGGTTCGACCGGATCCGAGCGACTTTATCTGACAGAAACTCAGCGAATTCCTCAGCTCTACCTTGCAAGTGTTCCTCGCTCCCCCCTTTAACAAGGAGGGAGCAAGTCACCCTAAACAAGGCGGCTGGGCGAGAATCTGCGGACGCAATAAGAGCGGAAAAATGGGATCGTTTTGCCGCCCTTATTGCCACTAAATAAGACCTGATGTAAATTCTTAATAGTGTTCGATCGGATTCGGTCTTGCTGGACCTCCAGCGGCTCTCCAGACGTCTCTTCTGGCGTTTCATCTCCCGGAGCTCCTCGGTAAACCAGGGAGCTTTTCGGGATCCACTGCCACGGAGAGGTCGCTTAGGCGCAATTCGGTCTAACGCCCCTGATGCTGCGGTGTTCCAAGCAGCCACCAGGGAGTCAGCCGAACTGTGTACCAGGGTTTCAGGTATCTCCCCAAGTTCCCTCTGGAATCCTTCCGGCTCCATCAGGTGCCTGGGGCGGAACCACCTAGTTGGTCCCGCCTCCCTGCGGGGGAGGAGTGGGGCAGCGAAATCCAACCTCAGTAGGAAATGATCTGACCATGACAGAGGGGTGATGACTATGTCCCTTATCTTCAGATCATCTCTCCACTGCCCCGAGAGAAACACTAGGTCGAGCGTCCGCCCTCATGAGTCGGACCCTGGATTACTTGGGTCAGGTCCATGGTTGTCATGGAATCCATGAACTCCTGAGCTGTCCCAGAGGTTTCGCCAGCAGAAGGCAAGTTGAAGTCCCCCAGCACCATAAGCCTAGGGAACTCAACTGCCAAGCCGGCTACTGCCTCGAGCAGCTCAGGCAGGGCCTTACTTACGTAGCTGGGAGGCAGGTACATTAAGAAAAGGCCCACCTGTACCCCTAAGTCCAACTTCAGAAGGAGCGTTTCACACCCAACAATCTCCGGGGCAGGGATCCTACGAGGATGCAGGTTCCTGCGCGTTATTATTGCCACTCCTCCCCCCCTTCCCTGGGGTCGGGAATGATGCTGCACTGAGAACCCGTCTGGGCATATCTCAGAGAGGGCAACTCCCCCCTCTTGGCCCAGCCAGGTCTCAGTTACACAAACCAGGTCAGCCCCCTCTTCTGTGATTAGATCACGTATCAGGGGGGCTTTGTTGGTGATTGACCTGGCGTTAAGCAGCAGCATCCTGAGCCCAGGGCCCTGAGAACCCTGGTTGCCAGGTATCCGGGTTGAGCAAGATGGAACCGGATCGGAGGGGCCGGAACAAGGGATCGCTTGTATACAGCGAGGTCTTATTCCCCGAGAGCGGCCCACCCCTCTGCTCCCACCATATCTGCCTCTTCCCATTATGACCGAGATGTTCCGGCTCTCATCCCCACCAGAGATCCCCTCCCCCCCACCGCTGGTCTCCCTCCCTCCCTGCAGGCCATACATACCATTCTCACTAGGCCGGGTGACTGAGCCCCCCCCTGCTTCTGTTTCCACACTCAGCAGAGAGGGACGGAAACCCAGCCCCCGGCTTCTCCATTTCTATCAGATCTTCCAGTCTACACATACACCTTTATCAATCATCCTCCTACTCAGTCACACCAGTCACACCACTTCCGGGGTAAAAATTAGAAACTGATTATAATTGCTAAAAGTCCGTAGAAAGAACATATAGGCAGGTTCCAGGTCTGGGGTAGCTTAGTTCTGTACATCTATACCAAGGCCCACGATCGTGTTGTGCCTTGGCCGCGTCCGGCGCCGAGTCTGGAGGATCCGGAGGACGCGGAGCCGCTCATGGTGCAGCAGTACCAGCCTATGTGCCTGGCACCAGAGACGGCTGGTGATGAGGACTCGGTGCCAGAGCAGGACGATCTCCCAGGACCTTCTGCACCTGCGCAGCAGAGTTCTTCATCAGGAGATGAAGAACTCATGCTGGACGCCAGAGCACGCAGAGCAGCCAGAAGACAGGACTGGCTGAGTAAGCGTCGGTCCAATCGGAGGAAGCAGTGAGAGCTAATTGGGCCACGCCCTTCAGTGGCTATATTAAGCCAGGGTAATTAGTGCTCATTGCTGAGAACAACAATTCAATGACCGCGGCATATCCAGAGTTTCGTTTCTACGTCTGTTTGGGAATCTTATCACCAGCTTCTGCCAGCTTTATTCCGGGAAGCCAGCCAAGTTGTTCAGATAAGAGAAGAATTAATGAGTCTTGCTTTGAACTTTTGTCTGTGTGCTATTTAACCCTCACGTAACCCAAAGAACCTTATTCCTGAAGACTTTCCGTTTGTGTTGTTTTGGACTTCTAAACCCTCTGAGTTTTACTAAGAAACTTTATTAGTAAAAGGAACCTTTTTGTTTGCCTCCCAACGACTGTGTGTGTGTGTTTCTGGGGGGTTGCGGTGCTGGGTCACAACAGATCGTCGATGTAAGGTTCCAGATGTTCATATAGTTGACCATTAATGGGATAGACAGGTATAAAGTGCATAATAGTCTCAACAAACGCCTTGAGTCTTTGAGGTAACATTGATTTTATAGTTCTTCGTGGTGCAATGTTGGAGTCTGGGGAGCCAATGATCCAGAGGTCGGGGGTAAATCCTCCTACAAGGCTGGCTTCTACAGTTCCAAGAACCCCTCCCCCCATAGTTGCCGGTGACCACGGTGACTATGAGAACAGTGGGGGGAAGCTCAGTAGATCTATCCTGAGCGTAGCCAATGAAGACTCAGTCCCATGGTCCAGTTGCAGTAACAGCGAAGATGGTCACAACGGGAACAGCACTGAAAGGACTCCACCCGCGCGCAGCTGATAGCAATTAGTTCCCGTAATCCAACAGTAATAGCAATTGTTAAAAACAGCAGCTGTAAAGGCGGCGTTGGCGGCAGCGTTCGGCAGACCCCTCCGATGAGTGCACAGCTGAGAGCTCTTCCCCAGAGCACAATAACAGTAGTGATAACAAGTCAGCGTTTCGGCTTTCGGCAGTCAGCAAGCCCCCCTGCTGATCTGGTTGACCAACTCCCATGTTCCTCTGCTGGCATAGTTCTTCTATAATGAGGTCTTCTGGGAAAGAGGCATTTTGCCAAGTGCAAAAGAAGAGCCTTTTTGGCTGTGTTCCTCTCCGAGGGCCCTCATGTCTTCTCCATTACCAACCTCTTTGCTGAGCTACTTTGGAGATTCATGATATCTGCAAAGTAGCATGTATCATTAAAGTGTATGCTGCATCTTTTTGACCGGATTGGTCCATGGAGCTCCTTCAGATGCCTTTAAGCAAGTCTTGGGAAATCAGAAGGAGACAGTGGTAAGACAGAAGTGGGGAAAGCGAAGAAAGACGAGAGAATAAAACCTTTGCTAAAACATAAGCAATAAAGATCAATATAGGAAGTCTTCAACTTACAACCTTTCGTTTAGTGGCCATTTGAAGTAGCCACTGAAAAAAGGTGACTTATGAGTGGTCCTCACACTTACGAACTTCACATCATCCCCATAATCACATGATCAAAATTTGGGCCTCGGTAATTTGCAATCAGTTGCAAATTATGGCTCATGTTATCACCATTTGCAACTTTCCCTGTTGGCTTCTGGCATGCAAAGTCAGTGGGGAAGCTAGACTTGCTTAATAACTGCAGTGATTCACTTAACAACAGTAGCAAAAAAAAGGTCATAAAATAAGGTGCAACTCAGTTAACAAATGCCTTGATTAGCCATGGAAATCCTGGTCCCAATTGGGGTCTTAAGTCAAGGACTACGTGTAAGGAGATGGTGCATGATTTAGGATACAATGCAATCTGCCAGCCTTGATGGTATACTCGATCATTTCACACATTCATATATTTATCCTGCTGTAAGAGAAAAATCATATACCTGAAGTTCTTTATTTGCTTTAAGAGCCACATGAATTACTTCATTAATCCTTACTTCCATTCAAGAAGTAAGGAGCCATGGCAGGGGTGGGTTCCTAATTTTTTTACTACCACTCTATGGGCATGGCTTATTTTGTGGGTGTGGCTTACCAGCCATGTGACTGGGTGGGCGTGGCTTCTCGGACTGCTGAAGAGAGGGGAACTGAGATAGGTCCTGATGCCCATTCCCCCTCCCCTCAGCAGCTCGAGAAGCCTCGAACGTGAAAAAATGCCTAGGATAATCACTGCGCATTCGTGGCTTCTCAGACTGCTGAAGGGAGGGGAATGGAGATAGCTCCTGCCGCCCATTCTTTCAGCGTCTCACGCACTCCCTCAGCCATCCTCCACTGCTTGGACTCACTGTGGGGTAGGAAGGCAGTGCATGCGCAGTGCCGGAAGCTCGGCTTCTGGGCATGCGCAGAAGTAATTTAAAAAAAAAAGTTTTTTTTAATGGCAGCACCCAGGCACCGGCAACTGACCGCACCGGTACTGTGATGTCACCAGCAGGCCGCTACTGGTGCTATAGAGTGGACCGCACTGGTAGGAACCCACCACTGAGCCATGGACTGAAACTGGTTTCATCTGCAGGCAGAGAATATTTTCACATCAATGCAAATAGATCTTTGAAAATAATATGCTCTCTACTAGTGGCAGATTATTAGTTGTCTGCAATTGCTTGTGATTTGCTGATGAGGTCATCAATTGTGGAAACAATATTAAGAGGAGCTCACCTTCTTCAGAGAAATTAGGCAGAAATTTAGCATCAATCTACTTTAGGTATCTGCAAATCCTACTTTGTTTTTTGTTTTCATTTTTTTAAAAAAGCACAAAAATGTGTTCCACATTTAGAATGTTAGCCCAGCTTTTCTAGCCTCTTCTCGGGGCTCTAAAAATTGGTCACGTTCTATCTATTTCTTTCCATATTATTATGCTGTATTTACTGTATTGTTATTAATTTTGCCTTTATTGCCATTATTATTCTACTCTGAATTTTTAATGTGTCGTTCTCTTCTCTACGGTTTTATCTGCTTTTATATTGCCTTGTTATTTTGCTGCTTAAATATCATGGGGTGCCACAGGAACTGGTGCTTTCTCCACTCCTTTTTAACATCTACCTGAAGCTGCTGGATGAGATCACCCCATCAGCATGGGATGAGGTATCGTCTGTATTCGGATGATACCCAATTGTACACCTCTGACCCTGGTGAGCTACCGTAGGTGATGCTGTGGATGCCTTCTTTGTAATACGTGAATACTGTGGGGGTCTGGATTGGGAACAGAAACAAGCCCTTGGGACTGATTACCTGAGGGATGCCGTGGGAAGCACAGACACATGCAGGTTGACTTGCACAAGCAGCGGAGCAGTGCGTATGCAGCTCAAATTGTGTAAACGGTGGGCTGTCATGCATGCATGTGCACACGCACTAGCCTGCCGCTCATGCAAGTTGAGTTGCTCACACGTGTGTCATCGTTCCAATTAATGAACTCAGGGCAATCTAGACTCTCGACATGTTGCTCAGGTTCAAGAAACCCTTTATTGAGTAATATGAATACTCAATGCTGACTCCAAACTTGACTGTAGAAAATATGACTTTAGCAACAGAGTGGTAAATGCCTGGAACTCACTACCTGACTCTGTGGTTTCGTCACCAAACCCCCAAAACTTTACCCTTAGACTGTTCACTGTTGACCTCACCCGATTCCTAAGAGGTCAGTAAGGGGCGTGCATAAGTGCACCAGCGTGCCTACCGTCCCTGTCCTAATGTTCCCTCTTATCAGTACCCATCTTATGTATATAAACAATGTTATATCTATGTATATTACCAACATGTACTTGACAAAAATAAATAAATAAAAATAAAAACATTGAGTCTAAATGTGTCAGCATTTAGAAAGGTGAAGCTAACTCTAAATAGTTCCCACGCTCAGGGATAAGTTAAAATAATAGGATTTCCCCACGCACCCACCCTGTGTTAGTTAGGTCATATGCGCCAATCAAATCAGCCACAGCTTCCCGCTCAGCTCCGACAGGTGTCCGTTGACATGGCCTTGGTTCACACACCGGTTGGTAGATGTTTTGACTAGCAGCTGAGGCACCACATTCCTAAGTTCCCCCATCCCTCGTTCCCCCCCCAATGAATGGCAACCAAGAAACGAAGTAGGAGTAAGCGTGAGAGAGAATGGCTTCAGATGAAGTCATTTTGCAGGTAGACAACGTGCCTGCATACTGGCCCGCCACTTGCACAGCCCGGTTCCAAATAGGACATGGCCAGGGGATTGGGGACCCCTGGTCTAGCAGATTTAGTATGCTGCAGGTCCCATCAGCCAAAGAGTGTCAGCTGGCCAGGATGAGAAAATGGGCCTTTTCTGCACTAGCCCCTGCTTTGTGGAATGTCCTTCCCTTGGAGATTAGAATGGTCCCAAACCTGTTAGCTTTTCCTAAAGCTGTAAAAACCTGGCTGTGTTCCATGCCTGGGATGCTGAATGTGCTTAAGGGACCAGTTTCTTGGCTCTATTGCTAACTGGCTAATTATCTCAGCTGCTGTGTGTATTTATTTTGAATGGTTTTTTTAAATTGTTTTACTTGTTTTAAATGTTTATATAGTTTTATTTTAATATAGGTTTTTTTTATTAATTGTAAGCCACTCAGAGTTATTGATTGAGATGTGCAGCTCTAGAAATTGGATGGATGGATGGATGGAATAAAAGGCTTCAACTGAATCCTGGTAAGAGGGAGTGGCTGTAAGCAGGGACCTCTTCTATATCTAGGGTATGCCATTTTTGGTCTTGGTAAGGGTTGCAATACCCCAGATGGACTCAGGGCATAACTGGGGTTCCTCCTGGATTAAAAATTTTGCTTTAGGAGAAGATGGCAGTCATTTAGATTTAGATTTATTATTAGAGTTGGAAGGGACCTTATAGGTCATCTAGTTCAATCCCCTGCCCAAGCAGGAGTTCCTACACCATTTGAGACAGATGGCAGTCCAGTCTCCCCTTGAAGGTCACAAGTATTGGGGCTCTAACAACCTCCGCTGGCAAGCTGTTCCATTGGTTGATCGTTCTCACCGTTAGAAAGTTTATCCTCACTTCCAGGTTGAATCTCTCCTTGGTCAGCTTCCATCCATTATTCCTTGTTTGGCTTTCTGGTGCCATAGAGAACAGCCTGACCCCCTCCTCTCTGTGGCATCCCCTCAAGTATTGGAACACTGCTATCATGTCACCCCTGGTCCTTCTCTTCGCCAGACTGGCCAAGCTCAATTCCTGCATCCGCTCTTTGTATGTTTTATTTTCCAGACCCTTTATCATCCTGGTTGCTCTCTTCTGCAGAGCTGAAGTGGTGCAGTGGTTAAATGCTGCGACTGCAGGCTGACTGCTAGTTCAGCAGTTCAGCTGTTCAAATCTCACTAGGCTCAAGGTTGACTCAGCCTTCCATCCTTCCGAGGTGGGTAAAATGAGGACCCAGATTGTTGGGGGCAATATGCTGAACTCTGTAAACCGCTTAGAGAGGGCTATAAAGCACTATGAAGCGGTATATAAGTAAAGTGCTATTGCTATTGCACTTTCTCTAGAGTTTCAATGTCTTTTCTGTAGTGTGGTGACCAAAACTGGATGCAGTACTCTAGGTGTGGTCTGACCAAGGCTTTATAGAGTGGTACTAGTACCTTTCTGGTCCTTGATTGTATCCCTCTATTTATGCAGCTCAGGACTGCGTTGGCCTTTTTGGCTGCTGCTGCACACTGCTGGCTCATATTTAGTTGGCTGTCTACCAGGACTCCGAGATCCCTCTCGCAATCGCTGCTGTTGAGTGTGGCCTTTGGTCAACTTCATGTTGTGCTCCAGTTGTTCCTGTTTTGGACTGAGAAAACCTTATTTCCATCACTCATGCCCTGGTCGTCTCCCATTGGGTCTATTGCAATTTACTCTATATGGTGCTACTCTTGAAGAGTATCCAGAAGCTTTAGCTTGTGCAAAATGTGGTGGCCAAAACAATGTTAGGCCCAAGGGAAGCACGAGTGAATAGCTCTGCTATGGTGTAAAAAGGATTAAACTACCGTATTTTTCAGAGTATAAGACGCACCAGAGTATAAGACGCACCTTAGTTTTTGGGGAGGAAAATAGGGGAAAACAATCTGCCTACCAGGTATTCATCTGGCTAGCATCCTTAATCTGGTCAGCTTCAGCACATTATTTTATCCCCTGGTTAGGACTTTAAAAAACCTTCTTCTGAGAGAGTAACAATGAAAGAGCATGCCAGACAGTAAGAGCTGGGAAGATCGTTAGCACCTGGTTAGGGCTAGAAAAAAACTTATTCGGAGCAAGTAGAGCAATGAAAAAAAACCTGCAAAGACTTAGGGCTGGAAAAACATTCTTCGGAGAGAGTAACAACGAAAAAGCCTGCAAGGTAACAGCTGGGAAGATCTGTTAGCACCTAGTTAGGGCTGGAAAAACAGCTTTGAAAAAGCTACATTCAGAGTATAAGACGCACCCAAATTTTCAGCCACTTTTAGGGAGGAAAAAGGTGCATCTTATACTCCAAAAATACGGTATGTGTATGAAATCTACATTCCAAAGTAATCTGGGTCAATTATGAATACTCTCCTTTGAAGTCAAGATACTTTTCTCAGCAGGAAGCCCATTTTATTGTAACATAACAAAGATAAGGCTGCATAATGCCCTGCGTCAGAAAAAAAAAAGTATCACACTCCTATATTAACAAAGGCACTACAAATAACTTTTAAGTGGATCAAAATCTCTTGTTTGCAATAAGCAAACGATAGGAATGCTTAGGGTCAAGGCATCCTTTGAGCAAATTAAGCTCCCAGTAGAATGAGAAGGCATTATCTTTGCCAAGGTTTTATATTATTCACCTATGGCTTGCCTCCAGAAGCTGTGGGTGTTCCATCATTGGAGGTTTTTTTAGAAGAGATTGGACAGCCATTTGTCTGAAATGGTATAAGCCCAGGGTCTGCTGCTTGAACAGGGGGTTGGACTAGAAGGCCTTCAAGATCCCTTCTTTTATTCTGTTAAAATATCTTTCCAAGTGAGCAGACAGAAAAGCCTATATATTAGGAGAGGGCCATTGGTTATTTACTGGTTCCAAATGATCTCTTTGGATAGCCTCTCCTCAATGTACAGTGATAAATCATTCATGCAAACAGTCCTCCAACAATCTGTAGCTTTAATAATCTCTGTGGCTCGGTGGGAAATCATAAAAAGAAGGGGTAGCAGAATAGTCCCTTTCTCAGGTTACAAAAGCTTATTCAGCTAATGATCAAAAGCAAAATGCTAGAAATTGCTTTTAGAAAAAAAAATGTGACCTTTTTTTTTGTCTTCAGTCAAATTCAACCGATTAAATTGCGGGCTATGATCTTAGCACAATTGTATGCAGAAGCTGCCATTTTATGAGAAAAGTATGATTTGCTGGTTATTTGCTGGTCCTACATAATTTGGACCCATGTGACCAGGGGTGGGTTCCACTTACCTTCGCCACCGGTTCGCATCGCAACGTTTCGCGCATGCGCCCTCATGCGATTTGGCTTCCGCACATGCTCAGAAGCAGGAATGAGCTCAAAACACAGCTGAGGAGCTGATCAGCTGTGCTTCGGGCAAAGAAATAAAGGTCAGAATTCACCCGCGGGCGGGCCCTTTTTCAAGCCGCGTAAGGGGAAAAATTTGCACAAAATCAAAAAAAAAAAAGATGGCGGCCCGCACAGACTGGCACCAACAGTGACATCACCAGCAGGTCACTACCGGTTCGGGCAATCCGGTCCGAACCGGGAGGAACCCACCCCTGCATGTGACGTGACATAACGCCTTCATCTACACAATTCCCATCACTAATCCTTGAAGATATCTAAGAAAATGTCCTCTTCCTTAACCAGTCTTCTTCTCAGCCATTGTCCTTTATCTCCTCCCCTTCTTCTACCTCTGTGAATTATGGAGGTGTTTGCTTGAGGCACTTGCAAATATTATCTTCCCAGAACTTGGTTTCAAGGTCTTAGAAACACTTCTCACATATTTCTGTCATGGTCATTTCCTTATCTTCTGCAATATTTCCACCTGTGCCCCAACTGGGCCAGAAGATGGTCACGCCAATTGCAAAAAAAAGTTGGTGAAGTAATCAGCTTTTTGGAGTGTACAAGGACATCTTGGATCCCCTCAGAGTAGGTCAGTCTACATGGGTGGGAGCAAAAAGATGAAGATAGTGGCACCGACCATGTGATCAAATGCTTCCCCATTTTTAGATGAAGACACCTCTGTCCCAGAAATAAGATCAGCATTATTTGTCGATACAGGTAGTCCTCGACTTCCAACAGTTCATTTAGTGACCATTCAAAGTTACGACGACACTGATAAAAAATGACTTATGAGCATTTTTCACACTTACGGCCTTTGTAGCAATCCCATGATCATGTGATCAAAATTCAGATGCTTGGCAACTGGTTCACACTTATGAACGCGGCTGTGTCCCAAGATCATGTGATTACTGTCACGATGTGAATATTGTCAATTGTGAGTCTATGCAGGGTGATGCACCCCATTCTAATATTATGGTACTTCCCAATACAAGCAGAACACGTGATATGATATTCTGTGCATGTCTACATTCCTAATCCACCATTAATCACTTCTGATGTGCCTTCCCATCTGGAAGGTCATGTTACTTAGCAAAGATGTAGTTTATTCAGGATTTATTGTTTTTATATTGTTTTGTACTGAAATAAATATTTTCTATTAGACATTTAATCTCGGTTTTATTTCTAAGTATTTGAATTCCAAGTAAAAAGATCCAGCATCGCCTCTATGGGATATTCTTCCCTTAACATGGTAGCAATCGGACGGCTCGAACTTTATCTCAAGTTAACAATCACCTTTTACAATCTTTTGATAAGCAAAATCAATAGGGAAGCCAGATTCACTTAACAACAGCATTACTAACTTAACAACTGCAGTGATTCACTTAACAACTGTGTCAAGAAAGATTGTAAAATGGGGCAAAACTCACTTGACAAATGTCTCACTTAACAACAGGCATTTGGGGCTTAATTGTGGTCGTAAGTCGAGGACTACCTGTATTTAGGAAGTGGCTGAAAACTCTAATATGGCACTGACATATTGAGTTGTTGCACATGTTTGAACCTGAGATTTGGGTGGTGGGAACTGCTGATGGTTGTGCATTGTTTTCCCCATTTTTATCAATTTGAATTGTGATATTTATTGTTGTTTTTGCTTTATTGTTTTTGTAAGCCACTTATATTAAAAGAGCCGAGGTGGCGCAGTGGTTAAATGCAGCACTGCATGCTACTGCTAGTTCAGCAGTTCAGCTGTTCAAATCTCACCAGGCTCAAGGTTGACTCAGCCTTCCATCCTTCTGAAGTCAGTAAAATGAGAACCCAGATTGTTGGGGGCAATATGCTGAACTCTGTAAACCGCTTAGAGAGGGCTGTAAAGCACTATGAAGCGGTATATAAGTCTAAGTGCTATTGCTATATTTGATCTGATTGAAGCCGTATAAAGGAAGGCACTTGAAGTTTCATTAATTAATTAATCTTGACCACCACCAATTGAGTACACCGCCAACTGTTGTACCTTGATTTGCAGCAATCCATTGCTTGCTGCCATATTCAAAGAAGCAAGAATGAGAATCCTGGTTTATGTGGCAGGCAGGAACAGTAACGATTAGTCTAACTATGGTTTGCTGCAAAGCATGAAGTAACTGGAGTCACATGGACAAATTGCTCATGAACACAGAGTTTCAAATTGCAGTTTCTTATTCAGTTTGAAACAATTCAGCATGAAATAACTGCTTATTCTCAGATGAGGACATGGCATTGGAGCGTGGTTTGTGCGGTTCATTCTGGCATAGTTCGTACTCTCCCTACAGTGCAAAAATATTACATATGGATACACTAATCATCTAAATTGGAATCTAACTCAAAATTGCATTACTGCAACCAATCCCCACAGTACTGGCACAAGCTGCAATAACACCACAAGTCAAATGCTCGAAAGATCAAGACAACTATAGTGAATTCAAAAGGCCAGCCACTTAATTTGGTTTGATTAGAGCACAACTCAAATGTTCAACCTTTTCCCTTCCTTCAAAAATATCTCTTCTGTGATACTTGGAGTACAAACAGTGTGTATGGCAGCGGTGGGTTCCTACCGGTGCGGTCCAGTGCGTAGCTCCAGTAGGGAGTGGCCAATTGCACAATTTGCGCGAGACCGCTCCGGTGCCGTCTTCGCTGGTCTGTTGTGCACGTCGCCATCTTTTTAAAAGAATTTTTCAGCTTCTTTGCTTCTGCGCATGCGCGGAAGCAAAATCTCGCCAAAATCGCAAGCGCGTCCCCTTGCAAAATTTTGGCGAGATTTTGCTTCCACGCATGTGCAGAAGCAAAATCACATGAGGGAGCGCGCGTGCATAGCGAGTGCATGCACGAAACGTGGAGATGTGCGCACAGCGCACTGGTATCGGTAAATAAGCAACCCGCCCCTGGTGTATGGCCATGTTAAAACCCAAATATAATCCCAGAGTTATATCTCATCTAATTAGGAATATGTCTGTATATATATATATATACATACATATATACCGATGCACATATGTAATTATCTAATTATATCGAATTCATTATATTTTAAGCATTTCATCTTAACAGCCCCAAATAATGATGTATTTTGCATTGTGTTTCTTTTTTAAAAAAAAAAATTCCACACAGCCACAAAACAAATCATTTGGATGTGAGGAATCCCCCCCCCCCGGGTTTTATTTTTTTCATTTGCCACTTATGGAAGGCTTGGTTAATCTCAAAAAGTTAAGTAGGGTGAAATCTGCTTAACTTTTCAAAATCAGCTAAGTCAGTGTTCCTCAACCACAACAACTTTGAGATCTGTGGACTTCAACTCCCAGAATTCCCTAGCCAGCAGCAGCCCCCAGCTTGGCTGGCTGGGGAAGTGCCTTTTAACAACCAAAATTGGGCCCAACAACTCTGTCTCTAAGCGACAGGGTCGCTAAGCAAAACATCATGTAGCCGCGCAGTCCTACAACCTCACTTCTGGTGCTGTCATTAGTCACCACATTCAGCGAGACATCATGTGGCCATGGCTTTCCATTTTATTGCCAGCTTTTCCATTGAGTTTGCTTGTCATTTGACGTTGCTTGTCAAAAGTCAGCTTTGAAGCCTACATAGGCAAACATATACAGTAACTGCGCAATGGTCATAAGCTTGACCAAGGTTGACTCAGCCTTCCATCCTTCCAAGGTCGGTAAAATCAGGACCCAGATTATTGGCAGCAATATGCTTACTCTGTAAACCATTTAGAGAGGGCTGTTAAAGCAGGGGTCCCCAGCCCACTACCGGGCCGTGTCCTGTTCGGAACCGGGCCACACAAGCAGCTGGCCATGTCAACCCTGAAGCTGTCCTGACCGAAGCCATTTTGTTTGCTTCAGTATTGCCATACTGGAGCTGAGGGTCAGGGAGGGGGAATTTGAGATAGAGGGATTTTTGTAGCCAAAACAAAATACTTTCTCTTGGGAACCAAGGACATTCTCCATAGTGGGTGGCGCTAGCCTCCAAGATTGGGATGACCTCATCCATCAGCCAATCAGGACTGAGTCTGACCTCATATAAAAGCTGTCACTGTGCCATAATCCCCCTCTTTCGACTCAGTCCTAGGCCTAGGATTGTTTCTCCCCAGTTTTTCGCAGTTTAATATCACCTTCTCTGATCGACTTCCAGATCTACTATCAACATCTTTCTTAAATGTGAGTGACTCCCCACCTGCCCTTTCCATCAGGGGTCTTGGGAATCACGGGACAGGCTTCGGCCTAGTCCACAGCCTACTTTCCACCTTAAGTGGCTGGCTGTCTTGCTCACATTGCGGCCTGGCAATCCTGTGTTTACCATCTGCCACAGAAGCCCGGCGCTTGAGTGGCCAGCAGCCAGGGTGGTCCTCTGACCACTTCCGCTGGAGAGAGGCCCCATCGGGCTAAATTTACGCAGAAGCCTCGCGCTTGGGCGGCCTTGGCCTCTCTCCCTTGCCGCTCCCCTTATCGGGCCTCCTCAGTGACATCGGACCCCTGGGAGCGTGGTAACGTGAGGGCGAGTGTTGGCGGTCCAATCGGCAGGCACATCGGCCTGCGTGACCGCCCCTCCTCACTAGGGACTGCCCGAGCCGGCCGGACCTTCGTGGCCTTAATTGCGTCGGGCTTCTCTTCGGCCTCATTTTCGGCCTTGTTGGGGGTGCTGGGCGGCCTCTTCGGCAGCAGTTCGGCTGCGAGACCGCCTCTCAACTTGCTACATTGCCCGCGCGGTGGAGCGGCTCACCCGCCCCTCAGCTGTTCCCTGTCTTCGCCGCCGGCTCCTTCTGCGCAGCCGCAGCTTCTTACTTGCTCGGAGCCTCTCGGGCGGGGCCGCGGCTCTCCCTGCGAGTCGCGCAGCCGCATTCGAGCTGCCCACGTCACCGGGGGTTCCCCGGTGACGTATATTGCTGCCAGCTGGTACGCGCGCCTGGAGGGACCCTTCTCATCGCCGCTTCTTCTCGCCGGCTCTACGGGGCTGCGAAGACCGCCGGACACCCAGCAGCTGACCCAGCAAGCCGGAGGCTCCCTCCTACAGGCATCGGCCTTCATCCACTGGCACCCAGGCCTCGTCTCGTGCTCCGTGCCGTAAAAGCGCACGTCCAGCACCCACGGAGGAACTGACTCCTACACTATGGCAGACAAGGCTCCCTCGGGCAGGAATAAGCCCAGGCAGCCTAAGGACAAGGAGGGTGGGGCTGATAAACCCCCTGCCCCTCAGTCTGGCCACAGGGACCGCTCTCCAATGCGGGACAAGGCCAGGGCCTCTACAAAGGGCACGCAAGGCAAGGACAAGGCCCACAAGCCTTCTGATCGCTCCATGCCGCCCCCTGCTGCCTCCACCTCGTCAGCACAGCATGAGCCCTCTGGCCTTGTCCAGAGGGACCTCCATGAGCCCTCTGGCCTTGCCCTCAGGGACCGGCGCTCCTCTGGCACTCTTTCCCTGGACAATCCAGACCTGTGCCTAGAGGAAGGGGACATCTGGGAGGACCCCAGACCCAGCTGCAGAGCGTCACAGGTGCATCCACCTTCCCCTGCGCACGCTCAACTGTATACTCCGGAGGTACAGGCCTTGATCCAGGCGGCCATTGCACAGGGAATCGAGGCCGGGATGAGGCATGTCGCCGCCGCTACTCCAACGGCGCCCCCGCCCACTCAGCCGGCCCCTCGCCTACCTCAGGCCACCCCTCCTGTCATCCAAGCTCCGCCGGCCGTCGACGCAGACCAGGGGTCTCCTTTGTCGTCCCATGGACAGGAGGACCAAGTGCAGGACTTGGAACTTTCGGAGGACAAAGACCTCGCACCTGAGGCTCCGGCAGTGACGGGGTTATTTAACCCTTCATTATTCAAATCCCTGCTCCATAAGGCCAGGGCTACGGCCAAGTTTTCCTCCAAGGACCAGGCGCCCGCCGGGGATGAGCCTGAGGACCCTCTTTTCGAGGAAACTACCTCACAGGTAGAAGTGGTGCCGGCTCCCAAATTATTCGTGGAGTCGGTACTCAAGCAGTGGGCATCCCCGACGGCCGGCGTCACCCCCTCTACGGCGGACAAGCGGTTCTTTAATGTCTCCACCGCTCTGGCTCAGCATCTGTCTGTTCCCCCGGTGGAGCCGGCCATTAAGGCATTGTAATCATCAGCACAGATGCCCGGAGACTCTGAGGAGTTGCTCCGCGCAGAGGACAGACGCACAGAACAAGCCCTGCAGAAAACTCACCAGGCGGCCGCTTGGGCGGTCAAGGCGTCTGCCACGGCTTCCTTTTTTTGCCGGACTTCCATCCGATGGCTAAAAGCCCTACAAGAGCATCTGCCCCCCTCCGACGTCCGAGCAAGGCAGGACATCAACAAACTCATTGCTGCCTCACAGTTTAATTTAATTTAATTTAATTTAATAGACGTTCTTATAGGCCGCCCAATCCCGTGGGACTCAGGGCGGCGTACAACAGAATAAGAAGCGTACAATAAAAACAATTATCATAATTTAAAATTAAAAGGCATAGTTAAAACAATTATAAAAACAACATTCAAGGGGGGAATCTGATCTTCCTATTCACCCCGCCTGCCGGAAGAGCCAAGTTTTTATGGCTTTACGGAAGGCCAGCAGGGTGGGGATAGTCCGGATCTCTGGTGGGAGTTGGTTCCAGAGGGACGGGGCTCCCACAGAGAAGGCCCTCCCCCGTGGCCCCACCAACCGACATTGTTTGGCCGATGGGACCCGGAGGAGGCCCTCTCTATGGGACCTAACCGGTCGTAGGGAGGTATGTGGTAGGATGCGGTCCCGAAGGTAACCTGGCCCTGAGCCATGTAGGGCTTTAAAGGTAACGACCAACACCTTAAATTGCGACCGGAGACTAATTGGCAGCCAATGCAGCTGGCGAAGAATAGGTGTTACGTGGGTGTATCTCGGTACACCCACTACAGCTCGCGCAGTTCACCTCGGACGCCATGCTCCAGGCCACCCGGTTCGCGGCCAGGGCCATGGGAGCGTTGGTGGTTGCGCGCAGAATGCACTGGCTCAGGAGCTGGCCCGCTGACTGTCGTCACAAGTGGCGGCTAGCCGGGGCCCCAGTGGCACACAAGTCGCTTTTCGGTGAGGCCCTTGACCCCTACCTCATCGAGACTAAGGACAAGCGCAAGGTCTTGCCAAACTCCACCAGGAAGGCGCAGGCCAAGCCTCAGAACCCTGCCCCGGTGTTCCCCAGGCGCCAATATAGGACGCCTTCCTATAACCAGAACAGATCGCGGGCCTCGCCCCGTCAGACTCAGGGTCAGGACAGGGCCAATTCCAACCAGCAGTCCAAGCGCTCTTTTCGGAAGGCAGGTGGTCGCCCCTACCGCCGCTACAAGTAGTGGACCCAGCTTCTCCCATTGGGGGTCGCCTGCGTTTTTTCGCTAGGCGGTGGGAGGAGATTACTACGGACGCTTGGGTTCGCGAGACCCTAACACTCAGACTCGCCTTAGATCTCCTCTCCACTCCCCCCGACTCCTTCATGAGGTGCTCCCAGTCCTCCAACCCGCAAAAACGGGCCCAGATGCTTGAGGCCATCCAGCATCTGCTGGAGATTGAGGCCATCCAGCGGGTCCCGGAGGACCAGCGGGGGCAAGGATTGTATTCCAATTTGTTCCTCGTGGAGAAGTCGTCGGGTGGGTGGAGAGCGGTCTTGGACCTCAAGCGCCTGGATAAGTTCTTGGTGTACAAGAAATTTAAGATGCATACTTTACAGTCCATATTGGACGGCATTCGTAAGGGAGACTTTATGTGCTCTATCGACCTCACCGAGGCGTATCTACATATCCCGATTCGGCCTGCCCACCAAAGGTTCCTGCGGTTCTTCTATGACAACGAGCACTATCAGTATTCGGCCCTACCATTCGGCCTCTCCTCGGCACCCAGGGTCTTTACCAAGATCCTGGCCGCCCTTGCAGCTCACTTGAGGGCGGTGCCGATTCGAATACAGTGTTACCTCGACGACATTTTAATCCAGTCGTCTTCCCTGGCCCGGGCAGAGCTGGACCTGCAGACCACCATGGACGTTCTGCAATACCATGGCTTCTCCCTCAACCTGGAGAAGAGCCATTTGCTCCCCTCTACCCGCATCACTCACTTGGGGGCCATTGTGGACTCTCTGGAGTGCAGGGTGTATCTGTCGTTGGAAAGACAGCTCAGTCTTTCCTCTCTGACCCAACAGGTCCTCGGACAGGGGCGGGTGCCATTGAACCTCCTGTCCTCCCTGTTGGGAAAGATGATATCCGCTATACACATCACACCTTGGGCACAACTGCACTCCAGAGACCTCCAATGGTTTCTTTTACCATTTCAGCGGGCGAACAAGTCCAACTCATCGGCCAAAGTCCAGCTCCCGTCAGCGGTCCGGCGATCCCTGCAGTGGTGGCGGTCCCCGGCGATCAGCAAGGGTTCCAGCTTCCTCGAGCCTCGACGGGTAACGGTAACCTCGGACGCCAGCCTCTACGGGTGGGGCGCTCACACATCATCGCACGTAGCACAGGGCACCTGGACCGCGGCGGAATCAACGGCCAGCATCAACCTCCTGGAGCTACGGGCGGCATCCCTGGCCTTCCGGCAATTCCAGCACCTCTTGGCCGGGCAGCATGTCCTCCTGTTGACGGACAATGTAACCACCAAAGCCCACGTCAACAGGCAGGGGGGGACGGTCTCACGCCGTCTTCTGAACGAGGCCAAGGACTTGGGCCTATGGGCAGAGCGACACCTCCTCTCGCTCAGGGCGGAGCACATTTCGGGGGTGTCGAACCGCACAGCGGACTGGCTCAGCCGCCACGATGTCGACACGGCAGAGTGGGCTCTACACCCAGACATCTTTCGGGAGCTGACGTCCAGGTTTGGCACTCCGGTGGCCGACCTCTTTGCAACCCCGCTGAATGCCAAGCTCCCGCACTTCTTCACGCGGTACCAGACGCCCGGTGCGATGGACACGGACGCCCTCCGTTGCCCGTGGCCGAGGGGCCTTCTCTACGCTTTTCCGCCACTTCCACTCATTCCCCGAGTTATCAGGAAGATGCTGGACGAGCAGGCGGAGCTCATCCTGTTGGCCCCCCATTGGCCGCGCCGGGCCTGGTTTGCGGATCTCAAGTCACTCTCGACCGGCCCATCATGGAGGATCCCGCCGACCGCATCGTCGCTCTCCCAGGGGTCAGTGCAGCACCCGGATCCGCAGTGGCTCCAACTGACCGCCTGGCGCTTGAGCGGCGCACCCTGACTCTCCGAGGCATACCCGAAGACATCATCTGTACTCTCCTCTCTTCTCGCCGGGCCTCCACCATACGCATCTACAACTCCACCTGGAGAACGTTCCGCGTATGGTGTGTCGAGGCCGGCCTGAACCCCACTGACCTTTCGGTCATACAGGTCCTACAATTCCTGCAAGCGGGCCTGAACAGGGGTCTGTCACCAAGCACTTTGCGGCGTCAGGTGGCAGCGCTCTCAACGGTCCTTTTCTGCCACTCTTCTGCACCTTTGTCAACGCATCCCTTGGTCGTTCACTTCTTGAAAGCGGCGGTCAATATCTCGCCTCCGGTGGTACATAGGTACCCTACCTGGGACCTGCAGAAGGTTCTTCTGGCACTGACCGAGGCCCCCTACGAGCCCCTCTGGACAGTCTCCCTGCAGCACCTTACGCATAAGGTTGCCTTTTTGGTAGCGATCACTTCAGCCCGGAGAATCTCCGAACTGGCAGCTCTATCTGTCCGGGACGATCTTTGTATCTTTCATCCGGACCGGGTGGTTCTCTGCCTTGACCCCACGTTCCTGCCCAAGGTTAATACCTACTTCCACAGGGCGCAGGAGGTGGTTCTTCCTTCCTTCTGCTCCCCGCCTACAACGCCGACCGAGCGCAAGTGGCACACTGTCGACGTGAGGCGGGCAATCAAAATCTACAATGTGCGCACGGCGCCATTCCACCTCTCAGAGTCCTTGTTTGTGGGGTTCCACGCCTCGTCCATGGGCCGCAAGGCATCAGCGGCGACGGTCGGTCGCTGGATACGCGCGGTGATCGCGGACGTTTACTGACAGCAGGACCTGCCTCGTCCGCCACATCTGACGGCACACTCGACGCGCAGTGCCGCCACCATGGCAGCTTGGACAACTAACGCCTCATTGGAGGAACTATGCCGAGCGGCAACGTGGTCTTCTCCGCTGCCGTTTGTTAGACATTACAAAGTAGACTCCTTTGCCTCGGCTGAGGCGGATTTTGGGCGCAGGGTCTTGCAGACCATGGTGGCTCCTGACGGGGTCTCCGATTCTGGGGACAACCCTCCCTAGGGGATGATACGGCTTTGGTATGTCCCAATCTTGGAGGCTAGCGCCACCCACTATGGAGAAAGGGCATTGTTACTTAACTGAACGCCCATTCTCGTAGGGTGGCGCTAGCCTCCAAGTCCCTCCCTTTTGGGTGTTGTACATACTGAAGGTGTGCATGGGGAATAAACTATGGGTCTGACCTACTCCTTCGTCTCAAGAGGGGGATTATGGCACAGTGACAGCTTTTATATGAGGTCAGACTCAGTCCTGATTGGCTGATGGATGAGGTCATCCCAATCTTGGAGACTAGCGCCACCCTACGAGAATGGGCGTTCAGGTAAGTAACAACGCCCTTTCTCACACCTAGTCAAAAGAAGGCAGAGTGATGCCACCCGGGTGTCGGACTGCACGGTGATTGGACTAGGTGACTGATTGTTTTGGGAAAGTAGAATATCTTTTACTTTTAATAAGGTGAAAACCGTGGGAGTTTTCAGAGTCAGTTTTCACCAGATATGTGCCAATATGATATTTCCGATAAAAGTAATCTCTAAGGAGTTCAATTGTCTCGGAGTCTTGCTTGCAATGGATTCATTACTTGGAACCCTGACACACCGGTGCAAGAGCGCAGCTCAACTTGCGTGGGCAGTGGCGCGGCACGCATGCACGCAACTTGACTTGCACAAGCAGAGGCCCGGTATGCAAGTGTGCCTGCATGCCAGCCTGTGGTTTGTGTGAGGCCGGTTCTCCTCTTTCCCCCCTCCCCTGGCTGGGCTGCCAAGCTGTAAAGGTTGGGGACCGCTGCTGTAAAGCATTGTGAAGTGGTATATAAGTCTAGGTGCTATTACTGGTGCTATAAATACCTGGTTGCGAAGGGCACAAATCTCAATCACATCACCGTGGGGATGCTGCAATAATCATAAATGTGAGAGTGACTTTTTCAATGCCAATGAAACATCAAACAATCACTAACTAGGGCAGTTGTTTTGACCCAGCTCCCCAAACACGACAAACCCTCTGACGTGAACTCAAAAGATTCTTTACTAGAAATGCCTGCAGCCCCAGTAAAAAGTTTATCTCGCAGGCTAACAAGTCCATCAGCCTGGAAGATGAATAGTTGTCTGCCACACCTATTCATCTCCGCCCCCTGGCTTTTATCCCCAGAGCTAGGGTGGGGCCTCATTAGCAGTGGTGGCTCTTCCTTCCCCAGGATCAGCCCACAGCTTTCCACTGCTCTCCTCTTCTCTGCCTTCTGCTCAGCTACACATCAGGCACTGGACCCAACTGTTCCTCCTCTTCTTCATCAACCACCTCCAGACCTGGGGGCTCTCTATCTGAGGGCTGATGGATGGGCCAGGCTCCGCCTCTTTCTCTCTCTCTGCCAACTCCATTCCCTCTTCCCCCACGGAGCTCCCAGGTTGCCCTGAAGCTGACTCTGACTCCCACGCCTCCTCCTCCTCCTCTGATTCGGCTGCTGGAGGGGCCAGCAGCCGACAGGCCACAACAGCAGTCCTTAAGCGAAGACTACCTGTATAAGGATAGGCACATCATGTAATTACCAGGCAATGCACCGACTTGAGAAAGATTTTACTTTTTGTTTTGTTAAAAGAATTGGTTTTTTTTATCATGAGCTAAGCTACAGAAGCCACTTCTTCCTTTGCAGATAGAAAACTTCATTTCCCGGTTTCTGTTTTAAGAGACTAAAAGGGAGCTGGTTTGGCTACAACTGAAAGAAGGTTGGAGCTTTCCAAAGTGATTAAGAGATTCTACCTCTTCCGTACAATTCAGACACTCCTTGTTAAGCTCAGTCGACTTGTTACTAATTAGGACTGCCGCCCCCTTCATTTCAATGTTCTGTCTTCATTTCCATTTTTAACTTTTACTTCTAATTTGGAATTTTTCATGAAACGTGGCAGCAAAAGAACACTTCAGAGCCAAACATATTCCATAACAACAGCATTCAGTGATAGAAAGAAAAAATAAATGCATACAAAACACTCTCATATTTTATTTGTGTATCCTATGACAATCTCAACATAGCTCATTTATCTATTAATAAGGCACATCAGAAAGAATTGTGTCAAAAAAAAGGAGGAACGTTTTTGGTATTTCAAGGTTTATGCCTTTTCTAGCATTTACCAGATTTTTAAAAATAAAGAAATACTGGCATGTTGGTTTTTCTTTCATTGTGGAATGGCCACCAAACAATGACAGTCAATGGACAGTATTAACTTTCTCACACACATACACAATTGTCATGATATGTAATGTTATACCATGAAGACATGGCTCTTCCTGCAGGCGGGGTTTTGAGACAATTTGCATCTGGGTCTCCCCCACGTATGTATGTTTTTGGATGTTTTTTTAAATGCATTTTAATTATTATAAAATTATATTGTTCAGCTGTTCTTCAAATGTTGTACGCCGCCCTGAGGCCCCAGGGAGTAGGGCGGCATATAAGAGCAATCAATCAATCAATCAATCAATCAATCAATCAATCAATCAATCAGAATATGATTTGCCATAATAATAGTACTACCAATTTGCCTTCAAAAATATTTTAGTATTGCTGCCAGTTCGGGGAGGGAGGGAGGGAGGGAGGGAGGGAGGGAGGGAGGGAGGACGGAAGGAAGGAAGGAAGGAAGGAAGGAAGGAAGGAAGGAAGGAAGGAAGGAAGGAAGGAAGGAAGGAAGGAAGTCACCTTGCTGATTGTAGCAAGTAGAAGCTGTCTATCAGTAGTCTAATGCCAAGTTCTTGATATGGGAAGTATTTGCAGGTAAATATGGATATTCCTATTGCCTCCAAGCACAACCCTCTAATAGGAAACTCAGACTAAATCAACATGTCTCAGAAATGTGGCAAGGCAACAGGCTTATGTATCAATCACAGCAGCTTTTAAAGTAAAAAAAAAAAAAACCAGGAGTCCTGAAGACAAGTATTAAAATGTTAATGTGGAGATATAAAAATGTGATCGCCTTGAGCAAGTAACTCACAGGCTGATCAGCCACAGGCAGCCTCAACACACGAAGTCCTCAGGGATCCTGGTTCCTGAAGTCAACGTATCTTTTCTGGGAAGCAAAGTTTCTTGTGACCTGAAAGCTAATCAGTCTTTTTGCCTTCCGTTAGCTCTTTCTTCTCCTTGTATTTAAACTCTGCTCTTTCGTATCTCTCAGTGTGAAAGTCCCCTTCCTCCTCTCATACGATAGCCCAGCAGTATACAAATACAGTTTAACAATGAGGAGGAATGGAAGGACAAAAATGGAAGGACACTTCGATTCCTACTATGGACGAATGATTGCAGAAGTTGATGGAGTTGGCTGAAATGGCAAAACTGACTAAAGAAAAGTCATAAGTCCTGTATTTTTCGGAGTATAAGACGCACCTTAGTTTTGGGGGAGGAAAATAGGGGAAAAAATCTACCTACCAGGTATTCATCCGGCTAGCGTCCTTAGTCTGTTCAGCTTCAGCACATTATTTTATCCTCTGGTTAGGGCTGAAAAAGCCTTTTTCAGAGGGCGTAAGAATGAAAGCAAGCCTGCAAAGACTTAGGGCAGGAAAAACTGCTTCGGAGGGACTAGGAATAAAAATAAATGCAGCAAGCCAGGAAGATCATTAGCACCGTGTTAGGGCTGAAAAAGCCTTTATCAGAGGGAGTATGAATGAAAACAAGCCTGCAAAGACTTCTTCGGAGGGAATAGGAAGCCTGGAAGATCGTTAGCACCTCGTTAGGGCTGGGGGAAAAAAGCTTCGAAAAAGCTACATTCAAAGTATAAGACGCACCCAAATTTTCAGCCTCTTTTAGGGAGGAAAAAAGTGTGTCTTATACTCCGAAAAATACGGTAGTTTTGTTTCCACATGGAAACTGCTTCTGAACTTCGTGCTTGATGTGGAGAAGAATGAAACTCTGACTTTGGGTTTTACTGATTAGACTGATAGATCTTTATAGAAATGGCTTGTTCATATTATTATGAAAAAGCAACAAAACTGTGATTTGATGTTAATGCCTTATTTTACTGTAACAGAGAGAGTCAGGAGTTAATGCTTCTTTTTCTTTCTTATCTTTCTTCACTTCTTTTTCCCCTCCCCCTACTGCTTTTCTATTTTCTATTTGTATTTTGTGTTTTATAATATTTTATAATTCAATAAAAATGTTAATGGAAAACAATGAAGAAGAATGGACATCACTAACCGAGATCTAAAATGGGATAGCAGTAGCAATAGCACTTAGACTTATATACCGCTTCATAGTGCTTTACAGCCCTCTCTAAGTGGTTTACAGAGTCACCCTATTGCCCCCAACAATCTGGGTCCTCATTTTACCGACTTTGGAAGGATGGAAGGCTGAGTCAACCTTGAGTCTGGTGAGATTTGAACTGCGAAATCACAGGCAGCCTGCAGTCAGCAGAAATGGCCTGCAATACTGCACTCTAACCACTGCGCCACCATGGCTCTTACCGTTTTACCAAAGTTAATAGCATTTTGAAATCCAATGGGGGGAAAAAGCAAGACTAAAGAAAGAGTCAAGTAAGAATCTTTCAGGGTGGTGTGTTACGTTATCCTTTGGAGAGAAGTTGCCTGAGTCAAAAATGATTATTATTTTTTTTAAAAGAAATGGTGCTGTCCTCTCAACGAAGTCACCTGGCTCCACAATTTGGAACCAGCCACCATCATTTATTGCAGCAAGTACCTACAGATTGGAGTTCTCCAGTTCTGGCTTTTTACTCTGAACTTCTTAACCTAAACCCCGAAGCTCTTTTCTGGAGTCTGTTCGGCTTTTCTTTACTGATCATTAATCATTAATTGTAGCAGAGGAGGACACAGGGGAGCTCTTCCCTGGATCCAACTCACTATCCACAAGCAGTAGAGAAGCAAGTTAATGGGCTGGGAAACTGAATTTCTAAGCAACTGCAGTGGAGAGAAATGCAGTTTCAAAATGCTGCAGTTGTAGTCAAACTGAGCAAGGGGAGTTAGCATGAGGGAGGAAATGACTCCAAAGGTGTGCTTGTCTTCACATATTGAACATCTTTGTTCCTTAATAAGGGAGTGACAAGATCCAGATCAGACCAGATTAACTTTATTAATCTAATAAAAAAAGCCCACATGTAATATTACAGAACATAAAATATAAACAGATATCGCCATGTATACTGTCAAGTGCAAACACCTCCTTGGATATTAATTCTTCAGGCTCTGCTGTAATTTGCCAACAGAGAACAAAACTTTGATACACTCAGATATATTCTTATCTGAGAGTACTGTGTGCGTTTTAATTAAAGTACGTCTGAGCATCTTGGATAACTGCAAAACCATAATGCAGTGACAAACATCTGCATAAAACTGACCATAGAGGAAGGCATGGACTGTTGGTTAATGGCACCAGCACCACATTTATTTCATTTATTTATTGGAATTTGTCAAACAAAAACCAAAACAAGAATAAGAGAATATAGAATAGTCCCTACAAGTTCAACGATTATAACCAAAATATTAGAATGCGCAGAAATGAGCAGACTAACTATGCAAATAAAAGATAAAGAGGAAACAGAATTTTATAAAATCTGGATGAGTTGGTATGACTGGCTGGAACGTAAAAGTAAAGTTAAATAAGGTGTTATATTTATAGATAATAAAGAGATATGTAGACAATTGGAAAATGAGAAAACCTAAAACTAAGAAATGTAGTAACATAGGAAAAAATACAAATGTAAAAATAATAGCGATGTAATAGATATAACGATACGTGAAACTGCTAAATGATTAACAATGATTTGTTATTTAGTTTGTTAGGTTATGTGGTTTGTTTAAGTTGGTTATATTTGCATGTTTGTATATGTGTATATGTATATACTATTTTTATGTTGTGTGTGCTTTAAAGTTATTTAATAAAAATTATTGTTTAAAAAAAGAATAAGAGAATAAAAATACAATGATAGGGATGATAGGCACGTTAGTGCACTTATGCACGCCCCCTCAGCTGACCACTTAAGTATGAAGTTAGGTCCACGGAAGTCAATTCGTGACCGAAACTGAGAAAATGTGTAGCTGAGACAACTGAATCAGGTAGGGCATTCCATACTCATTACATGGGTAAACAGGTAGTCCCCAATTTGCAACAGTTCAGTTACTGACCGTTCAAAGTTGCAATGGCACTGAAAAATCTGACTTATGACTGTTTTTTCATAGTTACGACCTTTGCAGCATCCCCATGATCATGTGATCAAAATTCAGAGGAACCAGGCAACTGGTTCATAGTTAGGACCTTTGCTATGTCCCAGGGTCATGTGATCAACTTTTGCGACCTTCTGACAAAGCAAAATCAATGGTGAAACCAGATTCACTTAACAACCAGGCTACTGACTTATTAACTTAACAACTGAGGCAAGAAAAGTCGTAAAATGGGGTAAAACTCACTTAACAAATGTATCACTGAACAACATAAATGTTGGGCTCAATTGTGGTCATAACTCGAGGACTACCTGTATACTATCAAGTGCAAACACCTGCTTGGATGTTAATTCTTCAGGCTCTGCTGTAATTTGCCAACAGAGAACAAAACTTTGATATGCTCTGATATATTCTTATCTGAGAGTACTGTATGCTTTTTAATTAAATTAAGTCTGAGCATCTTGGATAATTGCAAAGCCATATTGCAGTGACAAATGTTTGCATAAAACTGACCGTAAAGGAAGGCATGAAGTGTTGGTTTGATGGCACCAACACCACATGGGTATAATCACCAAAAACCCAAAATCATGGAACTTTTAGAGTTTGCAAGGTGTCTCAAAGATCATCTAGTCCAGGGGTAGGCAAAGTTGGCTCTTCTATGACTCATGGACTTCAACTCCCAGAATTTCTGAGCCAATCATGCTAGCTTAGGAATTCTGGGAGTTGAAGTCCATGAGTCATAGAAGAGCCAACTTTCCCTACCCCTGATCTAGTCCAACCCTCTGTAATTTGTAGGAACAACAGTTTAGCCATCCATGAGAGATGCCTGTCCAGCCTCTTTTTAAGAACCATCCAGGTGAAGAACTGCAGAAGGAAGAAGGACAGAGTTGGGCTATTGCCAAGATGGCATTCATATAAGAGACTGAGTCCAGGGAAGGAATATAACCTCAGTAAACATTTCAGACAACACCCTCCAAAGTTCTCACAAAGACAAAGGGAGGGAAGAGGAAAGCACATTCAGACTGGCAAGATTATGTTATTATCGCTTGACAATAAAAGTGTGTTTTTTGTCTGATCGGCTTTTAAAGGGTTGACTGGAACCCATAACCTTCATAGAAGGAATGTTCCATTGTTGTACAGATCCAATTGCCAGGACATTTTCTCTTATGGTTAAACAATGTTGGTAGCTGCATATGTCTTATACCTGCTAATTTTGGCCTTAGAAGGCCATGGATAACAGTCCTTGACCTTCTTCTCCACATCTTCTTCTTCTTCTTCCTTTTTTGGGGGGGTACCTAAACATTGGTATTTAATTCCCCCTAATTCCTCTTTTATTTAGATTGAAATTCCCTCAGCCAATCCTCGCTGGGCATTTTCTGAATGTCCCTGTATCATCTAGTTGCCTTCCTCTGAATACCTTCGGTATCTATCTGGAAATGCCGTATATCCACATAACAGTATTTTCTTGAATGTCCATTCCATGACCACCGTAGGAAGGGTGTTAAAACAGGCTTAGGTTAATTCCCATTCTGAATTTATGATTTGTAATATGATTTAGGTTCTGTACTGCTTTTAATGTTGGCTTACCTGAACGTTCATTCTTTTTTTTCTTCCAACTGCTTCTTTCTTTAAAAAATAGTTTTTATTAAATTATTTACATTTAAAAACAATACAAAATACAAAAAAACAGGAAAAAAACAAGCTGGGCCTGCTTTTAGGCCTTAGCAAAGTGCTTCTCTAACGCCCTTTGTTTCCTAAGGGCATCCCTATCAGAAGCAGATGATTTGGATTTGGAATGGGAGGACTTGGGCCTGGTAGAAGGGCCCTCTGCCTCCTTTCTAGCCTTTTTTGGCTGGGAACATCCCTCCAACCTGTGAGAGGTGGAAGAATCAGCAGAGCTGCTGCTAATGGAGGCTCTTTGCTCAGCCATAACAGCTGTGGCAGCAATTAGTATTGATGAAATTACTCCTCCAGATCAATTACAACAGGAATGCTGTCCCAGGAGGGGATCAGAAGTACTCACTGCGCCTCACAATAAGTGGAGAATAGCAATTAGTAGAAGCAGCAACAGCAGGAAAAACAGGCACAGCCCAAAAGCGAAAGTAGTAGAAGCAGCAGTTTTGGCGGGAGACCGGCAATACGGCCACTGAAGCCAAAAAAGCTAACTGCCTCACGACTGCCAGCCGGCAATATGGCCGCTCACGTGGAATAAGGCTGGAATTCAGCGAAATAGCCTTTGCTTAGAAAAGGCTGTTGCTCCAAGCTCCTCCAAACGCTCGCCACACCCCTCCTGGGCTCCGAGTCAATCGGAACTTCAGCGAAAAAAACTGCCCACAAAATGGCCACCCGCAGCAAGCTAAACAGCAAGGGCTTCTAAAGGAGGCAGCCAATGTCGGGCTTCAAAGCCGAAGACAGTTTTGCGGTCAAATTGCAAGCCGGTGTTTCAGGCACCACGTGGCAATGCTGGCTAGCCCGTGATCGAACGCTGCGCTGGGCGCAGAGGTTGCAGCCACCCAAAAATGCCCCAAACACCTTCCAGCCAATTCAAAACTCTCCTTTTTAAAAAATTTCCAATAAAGTCCAATTAAACCCAAATTAAAATCAATTAATTGCAACTATACACTGAATTATCAGGAGCAATTCAATCTGCGTCCCTTCAGGCCGACTGAGATGAAAAAACTGGAGCTCAGCTGGAGGAAGAGGCGTGGCCAAAGAATTTGCAACTCAGTCTCTGGCCAATCAGATGAGGAAATAACCCATACTTGGACTCTCCATAACAGCGCACAGGAGAAGGCCTATTTGCAAATATGCCTCTGGGAAGAGATGGCTGTTCATACTGGCTTTCCAAGAACCTGCTGTCTAAGCACAAGCTTGGCCTCCTCACATCCCAGCATCAATATCAGCTCACTGGAGAAGCCATAACAGTTCAGTTTCTTGGCAAAGGGTTTTTTTTCCAGCTGGAGTTAAAAGTCTCAGCTAGTATTAAGAAGACTAATCCAACTTGGCCAAAGGATAACCTCAGCCAGTACTGCATGCACAGATGTTTTAACCAGAGCCTGCTGGTGCCTGCTTCCTGACAGAATGCCAAGTTTGAAACAAAGCAAGCAACCTGAAGTAAAAAAAAATATGGACTGCATGCTCTCCCATGCAGCCATATTACATAGTTAAATGGCTATATTTGCATGATTCTAACTAAGCTTTATTTAATAGTTGGGAACATGCCTTGGTTGCAAATAGTTTTAATAAAGTGATTATAAATTTAGCTCTGAGAAAGTGAAATTATTTTAAGGCTAAGCGCTTGTGGATTACTAGTTCAGGCAGATATTTTATCTCCCAATATTCTGGAAAACCATACTTACGTGTTTAAAAGTGTTTTATTTGTTTACCATCTAGTTGCCAAATCCAGACCTTGATGTGTTTGGAGATCTTTGCCTTATCACAGCTAATCTTGAAGGTCTCCTCTCTACAGTACAGTAAGCAAAGGAGAGCATAGCTCTTTTTCATACTTACTATCAATATTACTCCACTGTTGGCGTAATAGAGTCGCATCAATGTGTGTCTACTTGTAAGTTTTGGGAGATGCTAAGCAGGATTGCTTAGGTACAGGACAAATAAATTAATATATTTATTACATTTATATTTTATTCAGTGGGCTTAAGGAAAGGTAAACTTTGTCTTTGCCTGCTACATTTAATAGTTTTGCAGTTGGTGATTTTCACCCAATATCCCCAACATCCCCAACCATAATACTGTTTCTAAGACAACAAGCCTGCCAAGATCCAAATCCATCTTCTCTCCCCCATGTTCTCAATGCCATCAAGCATCTCTTCTATAGAAACAACACTAAGCCTGAATAGGAATATGGATCAATTTACCCCATGATAGTCTATACTAGGTGTTTGGGACTTACGATTCCCACAATTCTTGATCGTTCTTGATTGTTAGTCATACGGAGTAGAATGCTATAGATCAGGGGTATCAAACTTGATTTCATTGAGGGCCACATCAGGGTTATGTTTGACCTCGGAAGGCTGGGTGTGGGCATCGCCAGGGTGAGCATAGCCAGCTCAATGTCACTCGCCAATGCTCCGTTTTCAGCCATGACAGCCTCCTGCAGCCTCTGCCAGCGAACAGGCTCCATTTTTGGCCATGGCGGCCTCCCTGAGCTCTGTTTTCACTAGCAGAGGGCTGCAGGAGGCTGTCATGGCCAAAATCATAGCTCAGGAGGGCCGCGCCAAGGCATTGTGGGCCGGTTCTTCACTGTTTCCAGGGTAGCCCTGTGGGCCGCTCCAGCCCGCGGCTTTGAGTTTGACACCCCTGTTATAGATCGACACATCTGGAGAATTTCAGATTGCCTCTCATATAAGATACAAATAACCAGGCCAAATTATATTTTGGACACTTATGCAAAAACCCAGCTCTCTCAAGAAGTCTGCAATACTGGGAAAGGTGGAAGAAAAGAGAAGAGGAAGTTAATAGCAGCAAAGTGGATGGATTCAATTGCAGAAGTGATGGATGCACCATTAGAAGTCTTGAAGGCCCTGACTGGGGAGCGATTATCTTGGAGAAGGTCACTAAACTTTAACATTGATAACATGTAATCAGTTGGTTACTGATCTATATTGACTGCCAGTAACTCTGCAAGATCTTAGACAAAAATATTTTTTAATAGTACATGAGAATATTTTAAACAGTTTCTAGAGACCCAGCACAATCATGTACAAGTGCCATCACTGAACTGTAGCCTTTAGTAAATTCTTTGCAGACAAAACACTTTGACTCAGGTGGTAACTTCAGTCTATTAATTCTGGCTTAATACTGCCTAGTGTTTATGCTGACAGAAGAAAATTAATTAAATATACAGGCAATAATGTACTTATAATTAAATTAGGTCTAATGAAGTTTTTGTTCTGGCCCCACCCACTTTTTCAAGTGCCACCCCAATTAATTTCAATTTTAATCACCCTTGGGAGGGAAAATGTCTCTCCAATTTCCATCATCTTTCTTCACCAACAAACTGCAGACAAAAAGGCATGCTGTTCAACCCTGGAAAATACTGACATGCACTAAACCTCAAGTCTTAGTATTAATTTTTAGGCCCTCTACGCAATGAAGCTGTGTTCCAACCAATCTTAAGCAGGGTATATTTTTCAATAGTTATGTGAAAGCAATGAGTAAGATCACTCAGAGATGTGTCATGCAGACTCTTTCTTGACTACAGAAAATTCTTCTTTTCATTTTTCCATAATTCTAGAAGTAACACAGACCTTTCTGAACATATGCTTGCCTTTTGATTGGACATGAAAATCAGCAAAAATCCACAAAATCTTTGATCAAATAAAAGGCATGTATGACTGAGACAGTGGAAATGTTTTTGGTCATCTTATGGAGGATCACAATCTTCTTTATGGTCTTGGTCATTGAAAACATAAGAGAGTTGAAACTGGATAAAGCTGACCCATGGAATTCAGAATTGTATGATACATAGACCAATCAGATCGTTTAGAAAGCTTACAAGCAAAACATGAAGGTGATATACTATTGTTATTTCCTATACTGCCTATGATTCAAGAGTTAGGCAGCTGCCACCAGCTATTAACTACTGATAGCTCATTTGTCCATGAATTTGTCTAATTGCCTTTTAACAGCCATAATTCATCTCTCACACACAATGGAAAGAAACTTATCTTCCTGGTGCCATAGACTAGCTGCCCTAGACTCTTGAATGCCAAAGGGCCACCATCCAAGGTTTTTTTAAAAAAAATATTTTATTTAAAGAACAATTAAAAACAAACAAACATACAAACAACAAAACATAACAAAAATCTAAATATGTGAAAGTTATGTACATGACGGATTATCCAGTTAAACTATTTATATAAGGTCATTTCTTTATCTATTTTTTCCTTTGAAAAGAATCAAATTTTATACAATTTTTTAAATCTTCCAATTTTCCCAATATCATTTAATCTTGGCTCTCCTTTTATCCCACCATTCATATAGTTTGTTCCAGGTTTCATAATATTCCGTATCTGATTTGTCCTTCAACTGCAGCATTAATCTGTCCATTTCTGCACATGTTAATATTTTATCTAAAAGTTCTCCTTCCTTGGGTATTTCTTTATTTTTCCAATTTTGAGCAAATGTTATCCTAGCAGCGGTCAAAATATGTAACATAAGATATAATATATTTTTTCCAAATGTATCCATAGTTATTCCCAGTAAAAATAATTCAGGTTTTAACTCCAATTTTATTTCCAAAATTTCTTCCAACCATTGCCTTACTTTTCCCCAATATTCTTGTGTTTTTTGGCACTCCCACCACATATGATAATATGTGCCAAGAACTCTTTTACATTTCCAGCATAGTACTGATGCATCCCGACTCATTTTTGCAATTCTTGTGGGTGGGAGATGCCACCTGTAAATCATTTTATAAAGGTTCTCTTTATAAGAGGTGGCTAAAGTGAGCTTTCTATTTCTATGCCCACCATCCAAGTTTTGAGGGGTCTTGAGAAGTATCTATTTGCCAGGGTACCTGACTTCAGTGCCTTAGCACATCAGCTAGATATCCAAAACTCTACATTCATTGATTCCCTTCTAGTATGGAACATTTTGTACTTTTCCTAGGTTGAAGTATTCTCAAATATATTATGGGAGCAAGATAGAGTCCATAATATCTAACACACTCCTAATTTTTAACAAGCTTTGCACCTCTTGGCAAGTGTCTGCTTTGCATCCTGTATACTATCATTAATATAATACCAATATTTGTTTGTTCATTTAACTATTCATTTGCTTATCTTTAGCATATGCATAAAGCATATTTTCTATCATACTGCAATGATTATTCATCCATATGTCAACACTGAACAGTCTTTATTCTTTTTTTGCCTCCTGTACTTTTAAAGTCTACTTCTTGCTTTATGTGTATTTGAGGAGACAGCCTTTAAACACTGGACAAGCATTTACTTGTCTTCAGAAAGGTTACTGAAAGAACAGAGAGCTAACAAGCCATAAAGCCTGTCTGTTACAAACATTTGGAAATGATTTTTCAGACGACATTATTTGAATGAGATATAAATAATATTTGAAGAAGTTATTGAAATAATATCTCTCTGCATGTGTTTTATGAATTAAGTCTTCATATGATGTGAGTTTCAAATTAGAATGGCATTCTAATACCAAGTACATTCATGTACCAAAAAGGCTTGTCAGGAATCTGTCTGGTTTTAGCCTTGAAACCTCTGCAAATCTCACCAACATTTGCAATCTGGAGGCCCATAATTAATTTAATGTGTATATTTAAGAGCTGTACCAAAGCTATTTTCACCCAACAAAGTAGATAAATAAAAAATGTAGCAGTAAGAGATTGGAATAAGTGAGACTTTCATTTTAGTCTATGTTTTTTTTACCTGAACTGACAACCTCTTCCCATTTCTAAGAGGCTAGGATTAGCTCAGGAATGGGAAAGGTTGGGTTTATTTCTTATGCACGCCCCATTTGTAAGGGGCGTGCATAAGCGCACCACTGTGCCTACCGTCCCTGTTCTACTATCCTATTGTCCTCTATTATCGGTACTTTTTACTTATGTTTATACAAACAACTACTATCCTGTACATGTTTGACAAACAAATAAATTAAATAAATAAATAAATAAATAAATAAATAAATAAATAAATAAAAGATGCAGATGAGAACATACTTATTTTTCATCAGGTTTATGTCTCCATATTTTGAAGTGATGTGCTTGGCACAAATATTGCTTCCAAAATTAATATGCTGAGGAGAAACTGCAAATTAGACTTATTATTTTTTTTGGGGGGGGGGGGGATTGCATTTGTGTACATGCAAACATCTTTCAGAGCTCCCAAATGGATCCCACATCTTTCCTTGTCCATTAGGAGGCATCTGATTCAATGTGATGTCTTGAATCACTTCAAAGTTTCTGTTTGGAATTTTCCATCAAATCCTAAAAACAACTGGATTGCTCTTGAACTATGTCACTGAATAGAGCATATTAATGCAGATTCAATTTTAAAAGTCCCCAATATTCCTCTAAAAGCCAGGAAATAAACCCAACCTTTCCCATTCCTGAGCTAATCCTAGCCTTCTCTATGTGTATGGATGGCACAACTATGCTCCCTTTTCATTATCATTTTGTTCAGACCCTACACCAAAAATAGTAATTACATCTCTAGCTATGGGATGTCCCCTCCACCACCATCTCAATTGATCTCTGAGGCCAACATCACCCCTAAAGCTGACAAAGAAGAGGAGGAAAAATCCACCCAGCTCTCTAAAGAGAGAAGATCACACAAAACTCCATTTAATTTTGCTATTGTGACCTTGTCATTAACACTTGCTGTCAAGAACTGACCATTTTTGGATGCGATGCTTTCTTCAACTCAGCCTGATGGAAAGAAGCAGTCTGTCTAACAATCAGGGCTACAAGAAAATGCTCAGGTATAGTTAAAAGGGGAAGAACAGAAATATGTTTCATGCTGAACTGCTGCAAGACTACCAGAAAGCCAAACAAGGAATAACGGATGGAAGCTGACCAAGGAGAGATTCAACCTGGAAGTGAGGAGAAACTTTCTGACGGTGAGAGCGATCAACCAGTGGAACAGCTTGCCAGCGGAGGTTGTGAGAGTCCCAACACTTGAGACCTTCAAGGGGAGACTGGAGTGCCATCTGTCTCAAATGGTGTAGGAACTCCTGCTTGAGCAGGGGGTTGGACTAGATGACCTACAAGGTCCCTTCCAACTCTAATAATAAATCTAAATCTAAAAACAACAAATGTGGTACTCCATTTGAAGACAACTGAGAAGCTTCAGCTGGCACAGAATGTACAGTATATATACATTCTAAGATGTATGTCGGCTTAGTGTGTCGGCTATATACAAAACAGCCTGGATGGTCCCAGTGAGGGGCTGAAAGGCAAAAAGGAAGCTGTGATGCTTTCTCTCCCATATTTGGGTAAACCAGGATAACACGACAGAAAAACATATATAACCCTTTCCTGGTGAAAGAGCTGATTGGGAACAGAGCCTATGGCCTAGTGGTTAAGTTGCTGCCCTGCAAGGCAGCCGGCCAGGGTTCAAATCCCAGTAAGAGGAGATATATATATATATATATATATATATATATATATATATATATATATATATATATATATATATATATATATATATATATATATATATATATATATATATATATATATATCTTAGAATTCTAAATCAAAGAATTACTGGGAGAGGAAATTATTCCTTCTCACCATTGCCAAAAATTTCCCAAGAGAACATTTAGCTGTCAACCTACAACATGGGACTTTCATGCCTTTTTCAGATTATATCTACAACTAGGGACTTGATGCCTACTATGGTTTCATAATTGCAGCAGCCCTCTTTTGCTACCAGACCTGTGGTATCTCCCAAGACAGATAGAGACAGAGACGAAGAGAAGCAAATACAAAAGCCACCTTTGGCTAAGCCTGGGGCTCAGCTCAGTGCCTCAAGATGAAGCGCCACGCACCCCCTCTTCCCATGAGAAAAATCAGCCGAAGAGCTCTGAGACGGAATATCTGATCATCTGACTTCTCTGTAAATCCCGTTTTGAGCCCCGCTGCACACATCAAGGATGATTCTCTCCCACAACTTGCAAGGCAAGAGTTAAAAAGGAATGAAGGATCAGTTGTTTCCCTCAATTTTGCCAGAGTCATTGGCTGCACTAGGAGAACGCAGGAGCTACTTAGAAATGCAGAGCACTGCAGCCTGGCATAATGAGGTCCCTGTTCTCTCCTGAAGCTGCTTTGCTTCCTATTGCACAATATCCAGAATTGTATAGGGTTAAAATATGATACAATAACCACATTCAACTTTTTCTTCAGACTCTGACAGATCTCCCACCACCACGAAAGACACAGCCCAAAGAGGAAGAAACCAACAATCTCTACGGGAGAGGGGGGGAGAAGGGGGAGAATAATTGCCTGTTTCTTTTGTATTTATTTGTTTTTCTTACATGGAATTAATTCCCCCAGATTTCTTTTTTACTTTCTTCTTTCAACTCTTTGTCCATAGCAATTCCTCCGCTCTCCTTTTCTCATTTCTTAAAACAGGGGTCCTCAAACTTTTTAAACAGGGGGCCAATTCACGGTCCCTCAGACTGTTGGGGGGGCCAGACTGCCTGGGGGGGCGTGGCTAGGTGGTCATGTGACTGGGTGGGTGTGGCCAATTTAGCAGTCAAGAACCTAGGATGTTGTAATGTATTGACGTGGTATATGTGCAGATCCAAACAGTATGACCTTTTATAATTGACAGGTGGAAATTTAGTTAATGGGCAGATTTCTAAGTACCATCCCAAAAAAATTTGTGTGCCAATAGCCAATAACCAATGAGATCATCACTGTCAAGTTATTATCTAAATATTAGTAAAACTCATGTGTCTGTAACCTTTACCCGGGCAAAATGGTGTTTCATAGGACAAATTTTTTTCAACCAAGGTACCTCAAATGGGCTAACTTACAAAATGCATTCAAAATCTGGAAACCACAATTCCTATGGAATTGAAATTTGGTAAATTATGTAAAACATTTTCTGACATAAACCTTGTCATAAATAGTTTCCTTGGGGTAAGATGGACAGCCTATACATTTTATAAATAAATAAAGCACTATGACAGAATACAAAATGTCATAAAACATTTCCTGTGGTCAGTTGCTGTTTGACTATGTTGTACCGTTCAATAAGGGCTATTTTCAATCTGAATATCTCCCTAAAATTTAAGAACAAAATTTAAGTGAAGCATCAGAAGCCCTCTCATTGTTAAAATAATTGAGGAATCTAGTAAGGTCACAAGTTATCTAGTTATTATTATTAGTATGGTTGGTCATCCAGTCAGCCAGTGTTGAGACTGGATTTGACACTTTTACTCACCTATCAAGTCCTTCGCAAAGACCTGAGTTAGGCAGGTTGTACCTCGAAAGGACTACCTGTACTGTAAAATCTTGTTCTAACATCAAAACTATAAAGAATAATATAGGGTCATAAGCCTCTGACAGTTTTTATAAAGATGCTTAGAAAGGATAAGGAAAGAGGAACTTCATGTACCAGATCTCCATGACATTCAAAGCACACTGTATATAAACTCAGAAATGTGCTTCAGAGTTACAACTTCGTAATACAACTATTACAATACCCACAAAACCTTGATAGGTTAGTATTTATTACAAAAAAAAGTCATATAGATATTGACCTCCTTTCAAAACTGTTCTGATACCTGGTAAGAATTATTTTGTCCTTTCAAGATTGCAATGAAAGAGAAAGAAAATGTTAGAAAGATTGCAGAAAAGGGGTGGAGGTGTCACAGATTGTGTGTTCTCGCCCACTTTAGATTCTATCCTCACCTACCGCTTGCTTCAGTATTTCCCATTGTGGGATCCATCAAACAAATTATACTTGGTTTGGTATTCCGTGTATATATATAAGTGCAGAGAACCTAACTACTGGTCAAATTCCATGGTTTATGCATAGTTTATTCAATGAAACAGGCTTAATATAATGTGCAGATCAAATCTCTCCCCCCCCGCTCTCTCTCCCTCCCTCCCTCTCTCTCCACAAACACACACACAAATGGGTGAGAGTTATCCAGCATACCAAGCTACCAAAAATTAATATTTTTCACAGAATCATTTAACAAGAACTTAGATGTAAGGTCCGGCCTCTCCTCATTCAAGAAACTAAAAACTCTTGAAACTTGGCATTTCAAAAGGAACCTTTTATTGAACTGGAGTGATAGCAAGACGAAAGAAAAGCAGGCTCCGAGATCCCTCAGGAAATACAGTTAGGATAAAGGAATTAGAAACCCCTCCCAATAGTCCAATGTGGATTCAGCCAATACACAGGTGTGAAGATGTAATTGTACCTGCTGCTCTGAGAACGTGATAAGGGAACGTTCTCAGAGTGATCCTCTGTCGGCTTTTGAGTGATACAACCCACATGGCCCTCCCTCCCCTTACATTCCCCCAAAGGTGCAAAAATCCCAGGGCGCCTAGGCGCCAAGCTAAAGGTTATAGATCAATAGGATACAGGATATAGGACACATAAGGAAGAAAGCAATAAAGTAAATAATATAACCAGGGTCCCCCCTTCCCCCGAAGAATGGCAAATTCACAGATCTGACATTAGAAGTCAAATATCAATCTTAGATTCTGGCACTTTTAAAGACACATAATAGCTTCCAGAATAACTTTCTTTTCTTTTATTAAGAATTTTTTATTTTTTCACCATCTTTACATAAACATCCATACATATACCATAATATCAAAACATACATAATTATACATTTCTGTCCAAAATGCCATAAACAAATATCCTAAATTTGCACCTTTTGTACTTTTATCTCCCGTCTGTTTTCCTTCTATATGTCATACTACTCCCCTCCATCTCCCTCTCTTCCCTCTACCTTCTTTCTCCCTCTCTTCCTCTTTCCTACTTCCCTCCTCCCTCTCTCCCCTTCCTTTCTACTTCCACTTCCTCCCTCTTATCCTTCCCTGAATACATCTAATCCATTTTATAGTTAACAGACAAGCAATTCAAAACCCTAACTTCATACCAACATCGGTGCTACTCTTAAACTTATATCTTTTCCCTTATCCATATAGGAACCACCCTTTCCTGGTGAAAGAGCTGATTGGGAACAGAGCCTATGGCCTAGTGGTTAAGTTGCTGCCCTGCAAGGCAGCCGGCCCGGGTTCAAATCCCAGTAAGGAGTATGGCTATCTGACGAGAGCAAAATAAGCTCGAATAGATCTATAATAGTCTCCCTTTATTTTCATTTATCAGCAAAAAATCCTACACATATAGATTACTGTGTCGGCTATATAAAAAAGAGCTGATTGGGAACAGAGCCTATGGCCTAGTGGTTAAGTTGCTGCCCTGCAAGGCAGCTGGCCCAGGTTCAAATCCCAGTAAGGGGTATGGCTATCTGACGAGAGCAAAATAAGCTCGAAATAGATCTATAATAGTCTCCCTTTATTTTCATTTATCAGCAAAAAATCCTACATATGTGTGTGTGTGTGTGTGTGTGTGTGTGTGTGTGTGTGTGTGTGTGTGTAGGATTTTTTGCTGATAAATGAAAATAAAGGGAGACTATTTATCAGCAAAAAATCCTACACATATAAAATAGTCTGTCTGCTATATAAAAAACAGCCTGGATGGTCCCAGTGAGGGGCTGAAAGGCAAAAAGGAAGCTGTGATGCTTTCTCTCCCATATTTGGGTACACCAGGATAACACGACAGATATATATGCTGCCTCCTTACCTCCTATTTTTGTTGCCTGGGTCTACCACCTTTAATTTTCAATTTTCTTCCAAATCAATCGCTATGGCTTATCTTCCAGACATACTCATTATCTCTTGTACCTCTTAATTTTAGGGCGTACTCCTCCCTTACATCAATTTATATCTTTACTCATCATTTTTAAATATATTCTGTCATTTCTAAATGCCCTAAATTTCTGATCTCTTTTCCCATGTCATATCTCCCTTTCAACTTTATTACTCATTTTTTTATTTTAACTCATTATCCATATTTAAACAAATTCTAATCTCATCACTACACTTCCATCCATTTGTTAATAACATTAACCAACCTCCCAATATACAATAACAAAGAAAAAAATAACCCCTAATTATCTAAAATCTCTACAACAAATATCCAATTTATAAAGTATATAATCTTATATAAGGACCTTTAAAATGATAATTATACAGTTCTTATAACATTCCAACAATTTCAGTAATTATCTAAATCCTTTTCAACATTAAATCAATTTTATAAGTTATACAAATCTTTTATAAAAACAAATCTTATAAAGAAAAGTAGTGATTATTCAAGTTTTATAACCTTCCAACAATTGACCTACTATAGTCTAATTTATTTCCCTTCTTTTCTTTATTCTTTTTTCCCTTTCATCATCAAAATTTAATTCAAACCATCACATACCAATCTAATATAGAATTATTAACTTATAAAAAAGCCTTTTAACAAGATAATTATGCTAATTATACACACTTATACACAACTACCGGTAATAGTGTTGACACGATTAAATGTAAAATAATAATTCTAAAAAAAATTCATTTCTATTTACCTTCCCCTTTTCATCCATTCTCTTTTGGTCTCTCAAAAATTCCACTTCTTGTAGCTGTTCCCTTTCCAACCCCTTCTCTTAACTTTTTCTTTTTCTTTCTTTTATTTTTATGCCAATAACTTCTTTTTTTCCAAATTCTTTTTCTTCCTTTTAATTATATTATTTGTGTAAGACTGCTCTCAATTCCTCCTAGTCTCTTCTCCCTATTACCCACCTTATTTTTTAATTGCTTCTTCTGATACCACTGCTCCCCTCTTACTCTTTTCTTATCACTGTAAATCCCAGTGTAATCATTAATCTGTTTTTTATTTTCAGTCCCTTTTTCATCTGTGTAATCTCCTTGTTCTTCATTTTCTTCCTTTTCCTTTTCCACCATTGTAAATTCTAAGTGTTCTTTATGATTCAGCTTTATTTCTATTTTCTTTTCACCTCTGATTTCCAAAAGGTAAGTTTTTATGTCTTCATAGATACATTTTAACCAGAGGTAGGTTCCTGCCGGTGCTGCCTAAGACGCTGCTGCCGTTCACAGCGCGGGGGCTTTCCCCGGGTACTGCCGCCGCCCGCATGGACACTGCCAATTGCGTTCTTTTGCCCTCTGCGCATGTGCAAAGCATTCTGCATGCACAGAAGGCAAAAGAATGCAACTGGCGGCATCCATGCGGGCGGGGAAAGTGCCCGGGGAAAGCTCCTGTGCCGCGAACGGCAGCAGCGTCTTAGGCTCTGTGCCGAACAACAGCTATTAACCGCACCGGCAAAAACAGACACACGCCTTGTCAAGTTCACAATTCACAAAGTTCATAGATTTTTTTTACTTGCAGCTTAAATCCATATAATCTCTTCGCATTTTAGTCCAATCCAGTTCAAAATCCTCTTATCTTCTATCACCAAAACAGTGCACCATCAAACACACTAGCACAACACACACTGCTTTCAAGTCCTTTCAAGCTCCTAGTTATCTTCTTATGGGCAAGGTCAGTCTCCAGCTGTCAGCTAATTCGAGCTTTCCACAGTCTGTTGCAATATTTTCTTTTAACCAGCAGATGGCATTATGTTCCCAATATAACAAAACAGCTCTTTTACAAAGGTCTCCAAAGTATTTTAAGTCCACTTAGCACTTATAAGATATTTTCTTGAAATTCTTTATTCTTTTTCAGTCTCTTTAACTTCCCCCAAGTCCAATTATAAAGACATCCTCAAATTTGGGCTTTTAAACTTGTTCCTTTAATTCTCTCTATGGTATTTCCAATTGCTAGATAGCCGCTCACTCCATTTTAGAGTCTCTTTTGTCTCCTTTTGAATTTTAAATTTCTTCTTTTGTCATTAAATTGGCCAAACACACACCTAGCTTCAGCACTTCTTCACCTCTCGCCAGCAAAAGCACTTAGATCTTATCACCCAGGCAATCCACGATCTCTCCATTTCAATCGTTCCGATTGTGGCCGTCCCAGCTAATGGCAAGTCGTCTTCTACAGCTGCTGGCCGAGAGGCCGGTGCTGGCTCCCTGGGGGGTTTGCAAGACCCCCAGACCACCGACTGGTGCCTCTCTTCTTCAATGCCCCTCCAGGGCATATCTGACCTGGTTCGAATCTGGTTCCATGTCTCCAAACAGCTGGGATTCGGGGTTTCTCGCAGAGCACAGGAGACACCCGTAGCGCTGCGATGTTGGCCACGCCCCTTCAGCCTTCCAGAATAACTTTCAATGGGAAAATGAGATTGTCAACTCTTATCTCCAAAATACTACTCACAACAATTACAGGTAATCCTCTACTTACAACAGTTCATTTAGTGACCATTCAAAGTTACAACAGCACTGAAAGAATGATTTATAACCATTTTCACAGTTACTACCTTTGACGCATCTTCATGATCATGTGATCAAAATTCGGATGCTTAGCAACTAATTCATACTTATGACTGTTGCTGTATCCCAAGGTCATGTGATCATCTTTTGCAACCTTCCCATGGGGAAGCCAGATTCACTTAATAACCAGGTTACTAATTTACCAATTGCAATGATTCACTTAACTGTGGCAAGGAAGGTCGTAAAATGGGGCAAAACTCACTTAACACATATCTAACTTAACAACAAACATTGGGGATTCATTTGTGATCATAAGTCAAGGACTACCTGTACTTTTAAGAAAGAGTGAGGTGGCAAGAAACAGAATTAATGTAATGTAGAGATTTAAGGCCACAGGCTAGAAACGGGAAAACCTATGAGGTCCAGTCATGCTTGACACAGGAAAGGCAGTTGGGTGACTTTGAGCCACTCAGTTTCTCACTCAGGCTAGGAAAAAGGCAGTGGCAAACCAAATTTCAAAAATATTGTTAAAAAAACACAAAACCTCAGGAATTTGTCCAAGCCAAGAGTCAAGAATAACTTAAAAGTGCACACACAAAGGAAGAAAGGAGACAAAAATAAGTTACGATGTAATATAAATCATGTTCTCCTATACCAGGGGTGGGCAAACTATGGCTCTTTGAGGACCTGTGGACTTCAACTCCCAGAATTCCTGAGCCAGCCATGCATGAATGGCTGGCTCAGGAATTCTGGGAGTTGAAGTCCACAGGTCCTCAAAGAGCCATAGTTTGCCTACCCCTGTCCTATACCATCAGAAAAGAATGCTACATTTAAAACTATTAAGGATTAGCTACTTCCTTCTCTCCCACTCTCTCTCTCTCTCCTTTAAAAGACGGGTCTTTGTGGTTGGAAAGCAGGCTCTGCCCTTTAAATGCATCCTACGGAGTAAAGTAGTGCTACAATAAAATATTAAAAGCAGAAAAAAAATAAAATAAGGTTCTGTCAAAACAAAATGTCCTTCAGTCATCATGTCCCACAAAAGGGATATGTGGTAAGCTTCAGTTTATTTGGGTCTTTCCGATGACCAGGCTGCTTTTGACTTATTCAGCTCTTTTAAACCATCCATCCTTAAAAGATTCCTGATGAGTAATCATACATAAGGGGAAGAAAATCAAACATGTTAATGGCACATCCAGCAAAACAAAAAAATCTGAATCAATGAAACATAATAAGGCGACAATAAGAAACAGCAGAGCAGAATATAAACAACTGCTGAGGTTTGCTTGTTGGTTGATTTTTTTAAATTAAACTAGTACAATGATCTTTAAACACAGCACACTGAAAAGTGTGATGAAATATTTTGACTCAGGACTTGAAAGTAAAGTGGGAGGGTAAATGATCAGTCTTTAAAGTCAACAGTTCCAAAGCCTAGGTGCCAACTTATTTTATTTTATTTATTTTTGTCAAGTACGTGTTAGTAATATACATAGATATAACATTGTTTATATACATAAGATGGGTACTGATAAGAGGGAACATTAGGACAGGGACGGTAGGCACGCTGGTGCACTTATGCACGCCCCTTACTGACCTCTTAGGAATCGGGTGAGATCAACAGTGGACAGTCTAAGGATAAAGTGTTGGGGGTTTGGTGACAAAACCAGAGTAAGGTAGTGAGTTCCAGGTATTTATCATTCTGTTGCTAAAGTCATATTTTCTACAGTCAAGTTTGGAGCGGTTCACTTTGAGTTTGTATCTGTTGTGTGCTCGTGTATTGTTGTGGTTGAAGCTGAAGTAGTCATTGACAGGAAGGACGTTGTAGCAGATAATTTTATGAGCTATGCTTAAGTCATGCCAAAGGCGACGTAGTTCTAAGCTTTCTAAGCCCAGGATTTCCAGATCCTACCTGGGTATAGCAATGGCACTTAGACTTATATACTGCTTCATAGTGTTTAGCAGCCCTCTCTAAGTGGTTTACAAAGTCAGCATATTGCCCCCAACAATCTGGGTCCTCATTTTACTGACCTTGGAAGGATGGAAGGATGAGTCAACCCTGAGCTGATGAGACTTCAACTACCAAACTGCTGGCAGCCAGCAGCCGGAGGAATTAGCCTGCAATACTGCATTCTAATCACTGCGCCACCACGGCTCAGTGAAGGACACAAGAGTATGATCCAGTAGATCCTCTTGCTCCAACTGAGTTAAATATTAGTGCTTTGAATTCATCCCTCTGACATACATGATCCCATGAATAGGCTTGAAAGAACCATCAAGGGCAGAATTTCATATTTGGGTGATCATGTTCTTATCACTTCTCAGTCAAACTTGCACTCAATCACATTCATGCATTCATCAAATATTGGAAAAGTATTGGTGTGTATGCCTATTTGAAGCAGACCATAAAGTGAAAAGTATTCTCAACTAACATCATAAGAGAATGCAAACTGAATGAACAGCTGGAGAAGATTGAAAGCAATATGAAATTGTCAACAGAGAAAAATTAGAGGAAAGGAGCATGTCATTAAAAAAAAAATAGCTTTCCCTATGCCTAATGATGGACAATGTGTTTGAAAACAGCTAACCTATGACCTGGTTTTCTGAGGGCTGTGGTGCTGCTAACGTTAAGTGTGATTAGTAAAAAGACTGGCTTTTCTAAATAATCTATTTCCCCTCTGCCCTCTTCCTTAGACAATTAAAATCCTGCTAGCATCAGCTATAAGCTCTGTAAATTGAAGGAGAGAGTTCTCAACATCTACAGGACTCCCCTTGAAGATGCTTTGGAGAATTCCGTCTAAGGCAGGAACTGATAATTCTCATTTTTTTAAAAGGAGAAATGGGAATTTCAACTGCAGGGTTATAGCTATTTTCCAGAACCAGTCCAGTCCTCGCCTAGCAACTCAGGCTCTTTTGTAGTACAGAAAGTACCTCTTCTCATTCTGGGTGAAAGCCTTCATTTTACTGTATTTCAACAGTATCTTTCTGAGTATCTTTGGAAAAGCTACAGAAAGCCTAATCCATTTTAATTTTTTAAACAGTGTTGGTGAGAGGAGAGGAGAGGAGGAGGGAAGAGGACAAGGCAGAGGACGAGGAGAGGAGAGGTGGGAAAGAAGAGGAGAGGAGAGGAGAGGAGAGGAGAGGAGAGGAGAGGAGAGGAGAGGAGAGGAGAGGAGATCTTCAAAATAAATTATTCTAGGAATATGCTTCTTTGGGAACTAACTGCAACACATTAAACACATATTAACATGTTAATAGCTCAGCATGCTTTTCAGACATGAGCCTGAAAGGAAGACAATTTTATGTACAGGACTCAAAACTTTCACCAAAACTTCAGTGGGGATATATTTATTTATTTTGTGAGATTTATATACCGCCTCACAGTGCAAACACTCTCTAAGCGGTTTACACCAGTAAGCAATGTATATTTATATTGCTCCCAACAATCTGGGTCCTCATTTTACCTACCTCGGAAGGATGGAAGGCTGAGTCAACCTTGAGCCGGTGAGATTTGAACCGCTGACCTGTGGATCAGTGTCAGCTAAAGTGGCCTGCAGTACCTGCCTCTAACTGCTGCGCCACCTCGGCTCATACAAACCAGAGACAAATCACTGGTCCACAGGGAGTGGGTAGGAGAATCCAAATTAAAATATCTCTGACAGATGGGTTAACTAGTCTCCACCTGAACATGTCCGGCATAGGGAGGTACCCCTGAAGAGAAGTCTACTTTCCAGAAACTATGTTGGTTCTTAGTTATAGAAGCACCTAAGCGGGTCAGTTAAGGCCTTAATACATTAACACATGCACATATTAGTCACTTGGTCAATTTCAACATCGGTTAATTTGTGAGCGTGGATGGGTGGTTGTAGCTTAGGGTGTGGGCTCATAAGCTTTTGAGTCCGAGAGCCCTGCAAAAAGGATTATTTCAAGAAACAGATTAAGTAGTCTTTACATGCCAATGTCATCATGAAGAGAAACAGAGCTGCTGCAGATCTCCATAAACAAAACAAAAATATCCCTGCTGGAACCCACAGACCACCAGGGTCCCTTTATACCAGGGGTCCCCAAACTTGGCAACTTTAAGACTTGTGGACTTCAACTCCCAGAATTCTCCAGCCAGCTATGCTGGCTGGAGAATTCTGGGAGTTGAAGTCCACAAGTCTTAAAGTTGCCAAGTTTGGGGACCTCTGCTTTATACCAACTCTGGGGCAACTCTTCAGCCGAGAGAACTTGTTCTGAGCTCTACCTGTAAGCAGAAAAGTTAATTTAGGTGGAGCAAAGCATAACCTTGTCCACCTTGCTATCCCTGTGCAGTGCATGGCACAATGGGGTGCTGCAAACATCCCCCTTGGCTGATCTGTCAGAAGTTCTTAAGTGCAGTTTCTTCTGACGGGGCAGTCAGCAGAGTAAGAGACGCTGTGATGTTAATAGTTGAACTTCTGATTGCTCATTGCCATTATGACGGACCTTGCTTACTTCTGCAATCTTATTTGTAAATGTATATTTTAGCCACGTCAGCCACCATGATGTGAATCTAGTGGGATAGTATAAGCCCAAGTTGTTCTATGTAAAGAAGCAAAATACCTTTCTGTAGGGACTGCCCATCTAACACAAGGACACATCCAGTTTCAACATTCAATTATCTTCAGACCCTTAGCTCCGGGAACTCTCTATCTTGGCACACAAGACAGAAACATCACTACCCCATTGTTGTTTTTCCTTTCTGCTGCTGACTTGGAGTATACAAGAAGTTGTATTGTCACCAATCCCAAAAGGCCAAAGCAGTCAAAGTAAATATATTGACACTGGATTTGTACTGTAAAGCCTTTAGCACTCACTGACATTAGCTGGAAACACTGGAAGTCCATTCAATGTGAACTTGGCTTCAGCTGACGCCAATTAACTTTTATTTTCTGAATAAGATCGGGAACAGGCATCACAATGCTTTACAGTTATTGTGGGCGACAACTCCCAACATCCTTTGCAACAGGTCATGCTAGCAGAAACTAGTCAAGAGTTGAATCCGGTGTACCTGTAGGATGATTCACTTTCACAGAGAGCTGGAAAAACAATTGATGCGTGTAAACAGTATTCATTGTTCTCAATGTGACAACTGGGCCAAAAGAATTGTCATGATAAGATCACTGGTCACTACATTACAAAAAAGATGTTGAGACTTTGGAAAAAGTGCAAAGAAGAGCAATTACGATGATTAAAGGCCTGGAGAGTAAAACATATGAAGAACGGTTGCAGGATTTGGGTTTGGCTAGTCTATAGAAAGGAAGGACTAGAGGTGACATGATAGCAGTATTCCAGTATTTGAGAGGTTGCCACAAAGAGGAGGGGGTCAACTTATCTACCAAAGCACATGTAGGCAGGACAAGAAACAATGGGTGGAAATTAATCAAGGACAGAAGCAACCTGGAACTAAGGAGAAACTTCCAAACAGTGAGGACAATTAACCACTGGAACAACCTGCCTCCAGAAGTTGTGGGTGCTCCAACACTGGAGGTTTTTAAGAAGAGACTGGACAACCATTTGTCTGAAATGGTATAGGACCATAATGGCGAACCTATGGCACGCGTGCCACAGGTGGCACGCAGAGCCCTCTCTGCGGGCACGCGAGCCGTTGCCCCAGCTCAGCTCCACCATGCATGCGTGCATGCCTCCCGCCGGCCATCTGGTTTTCGGGTCTCTGCCACGCATGCGTGGGGCCGGGGCACATGAGACGCATGCGCGTGCACGGGGCAGGGCACACATGCTGGGGTCATGTGTGCATGTGGGAGGTGCGGGGGTGCATGCATGCGTGGGGGCAAGGCGTGCATGGGGGGTGTCACGCGCACATGCACATGGGGCAGGGCATGCAGGGGGGGGTCGCACGCGCATTGCATTATGCTTTTGGCACTCGACGCCGAAAAGGTTAGCCATCACTGGTATTTATTTGTGAGATTTATTTATTTATTTGTGAGATCTATATACTGCCTCACAGTGCAAGCACTCTCTCTAAGCGGTTTACACCAGTAAGCAATGTATATATATATATATATATATATATATATATATATATATATATATATATATATATATATATATATATATATATATATATATATATATATATATATATATATATATAATGGTATAGGGCCGTGGTGGCGAACCTATGGCACGTGTGCCACAGGTGGCACGCGGAGCCATAGCAGATGGCACGTGAGCGTTGCCCACCGGCAAACCGGAAGTGCGGAAAAACGCACTTCCGGTTTGCCAGTGAGCTGTTTTTTGCACTCCGGAGGGTTCAGGGAAGCTCCCTGAAGCTCCGGAATGCAAAAAACTACAAAACGGACAAACCGGAAGTGCATTTTCCCGCACTTCTGGTTTGTCCGTTTTGTAGTTTTTTGCATTCCGGGGTTTCAGGGAGCTTCCCTGAACCCTCCGGAGTGCAAAAAACAGCTCACCGGCAAACCGGAAGTAGGTTTTTCCGGACTTCCGGTTTGCCCGTTTCGTCGTCCCAGGCTCTGGTAAGGCCTTTGTGTGTGTGTGTGTGTGTGTGTGCGCGCGCGCGCATGCGCAGGGAGCAGCATGGGGGGGTGTTGTGCGCATGCGTGGGGGGAGGGAATGGGTGTGGGTATGCAGGCGCGCGCTAGCGTGCGCACCCCCCCTTTTTGGCACACGAACCTAAAAAGGTTCGCCACCACTGGTATAGGGTTTCCTGCTTGAGCAGGTGGTTGGACTAGAAGACCTCCAAGGTCCCTTCCAGCTCTATTCTGATTGATTCACGAGAATAGGCTGTGAGAAACAGTACTTAAGTCAATCCTTGATTGAGTGTCAGTATAAACGTACAACAATTGGCCACCTTGCTTTAATTCTTTGTTGTCCAAGCCAGGGTGGCTTTTGAATCTTTGCCACAACAGCTGGATTGGAGACAGGCAACAGCCTCCAACAAACTCTAATCAGGCTTGGATTGATTGACCCTACATCTTCAGGGACTTTGAGGGACTCCAGCAGCCTTTTGAGAACTGCCTCTTGAACAGGGAACTTTAAATGTATCCACCCTTTTCAGGCAGAGTTACATTAATGATCCCAATTTTGCTATCCCTCCTACATCAACAATGACTGCTTTAGAGCCATGCTGTGCCCTCTTCTATATGCCTATATTTTTTTAGTTAAAAGATTTCTCTCCAAAACCCCGCTTGAATTAAAAGATGGAAAATACGGAAAAGCCAGCACTTCATTATTAAGCATCATTAGGCTTGTGTTTGTTCTCCATTTAATTCATATATGCAGATTTAAAAACCATTCATGTTAGGTTTGATAAAGGGGTAATTTTAAAAGTGGATTCTCTTCCCTCCCCCAAGAAAATAAAGTGAGCATGCTAAACAAATAGACCCTTTGTTCAGCTTTCTAAAAGCTTTTAAATGCTTTCAGCTTCCCACAAGTGCCAGAAATACACAGCACCACACAGAGCAGCCACCGTTTCCAGCAGATAAAGAAAATGAGAGTGAAGTTGTATTGTAACTGATGTTGAGCTCGGGAAAGGAACTTATAACTTTCATATCACGCCGAGACAAAATTGGAATACTTTAAATTTAATATTGGTTTTCTACCTCTCATAATCTTATTCCTTTCTCCACCACAAAATTAATTTTAAAAAAGTAAGCTTGGGCAATATATTTGGGAGTATTCTGCAGGCTGACTAGTTGCCTACTCGGAACTACAATCCCCAGAATCCCGGGGGGGGGGGACAGAGTGGGTCAAAGGCCAACTGATTCAATCCATAGCATAAATATCACTAAGGAGTTGTAAAAACCCAAGTTATCTTGCATGTCAACCCTCCTACCAGTGATGGGTTCTAAATCCCATCGCTATCGGTTCGCGTGGGCGCTCGCGCACTCGGCTTCTGCGCATGAGCAGAAGCGTCCGGGGCAGGTGGAAGAGCCTCTCTGTTAAAGGGGGGGGGGGGCAATCCCCCCTGTGGAGGTCGATAGATCTTTGCTTCTTTTTGAAGTCATTCTCATTAGAAAATAAAACCGAGATTCAAATCTAATTAATAAAATATTTATTTCAGTAGAAAAATAATAAAAAGAATCCTTAATAAGCTACATCTTATCGGCTAATGAAAAAGTCACTTCTGCCTTTGGCGGAAGGGAAGGAAGGAGTTGACTTCTGGAATGCAGGCATGCGTAGTAGAATATATCACATGTCTGTTTGACCATAAATACAAGAAAACAGTAGATCTCCACAACTGGCAATAATTCACATCGTGACACTCTCATCACCACCGCTACCGGTTCATAGAACCGTACCGTACCAGTAGCAACCCACCGCTGCCTCCTACCCTTACATGAGGGTTCTACAATGCAATACAATACTCACTGGGGCTAAGGCATGATATTGCTAAAAAGTCCCAAAATAAATATTTTTTAAAAGAAAGAAAAATAAATACTCCAAACTACACAAGAATAACAGTCAACCTTTGCAATGGTACTGAATCTTTCAGGCTGTGTGCAGCAAAGATAATTCCCCACTCTCTTTTTTATTTATATTTATTTATAAAACACATTTCTATGGCCATCTAACATCTCTATGACTTTGGGTGATTTACAAATTAATTTTAAAAAAACCCAGAAAGAAACATCACAATATGGAAAAAATACAATCAACACCCAGAGGGATAAAAACCGACTTCCCCATCAAACATATAACCTAAAGGAGCCTGCTAAGCACCAAGGACTGAGTTAGAACCATCTTAACAGCTTAGAGCAGTGTTGGCGAACCTTTTCGGCACCGAGTGCTGAAACAGGGGTGCGCATGCGCACACACCTGCCAAAAACTGGAAGAGCAGCCACCCGGTGCGCATGCGTGCGCCAGGAAGATGATCTTCTGGTTTCTGGCCACCTGGTCTTCCGGTTTCTGGTACATATGCGCATTCGAAGACCAGCTGGCCAATGTGCATGCGTGTGCCGGAAACTGAAAAAGCAGTCACCCAGTGCGCATGCGGGCACCGGGAAGATGATATTCCGGTTTCCGGCACATGCATTTGCACTCACCACCTGGTCTTCTGGTTTCTGATGCGCATGCACGTGCAAAGACCAGCTGGCCGGTGCACATGCGCGCGGCAGAAAGTGGAAGAACATTTTCCCGGCATGCGCATCGTGCGACTTTCAGTTTCCGGCGCTCCTGCGCATGTGAAAACCAGCTGGCTGGTGCGCTGGAACCCGGAAGAGCAACGGGTGATGGCTCGCATGCCCAGAGAGATGGCTCTGCATGCCACTTCCGGCACACGTGCCATAGGTTCGCCATCACGGGCTCAGAGGTTAGTAGCAAATCAAATATCTGGGGGTTTGTTGTTCCAGAGGGCAGGTACCATGACAGAGAAAACACCCATACTGGGTCCTGCAAGATGATACCGTTTAATCAAGGGGACCTGAAGCATGCCAACACCAATTGTACATGACAGGCAGAAACTGTGGAACCATGTCTCCAAAGCACCAAAAGGCAGGACATGAAGTAATGGGTGGAAGTGTGTTAAAGATAGATCCAAGCAGTAGTGGGTTCTAAATCCTGTTGCTACCTGTTTGTGCGCGCGCACGATGCTTCTGCACATGCGCAGAAGCGTCCCTGGTGGGTGGGCGGAGCATCCCGGGCAGGTGGGCGGAGCATCCCAGGTGGGTGGGAGGAGCCTCCCGCCGCCGCCACTACCGGTTCACAGAACCGGGCCGAACCGGGAGCAACCCACCGCTGGATCCAACCTAGAAGTCAAGAGAAATTTTCTGATAGAACAATTAATCAGTGGAGTATGTTCTATGACAGCAATATTTGCAGGACAATTTGCTGGTCAAAAAGGAATGTCCAGGTCAAGCTTCTGTAAAATAGAGCAAAGAAGCAGTTTGTCGATTGTGTCCACTCCTGCTCCCAGATCTTTCAATAGGTAAACTTGAATCCCAGCTACATATAACTGGTAGCTGTGGGCTACAGTGTTCTTCCCAAAACTCTATATCGTAAGCCCTAAAATCTCTTCTAAATGTTGCCATATCATTCCTTTTAGATAGAAGGGGATCAATCATTATTAAAGGTGGGTCATCCGTTTCGTTTTAATTTTAACTATATTTATACTTACATTAAATTAAGATTCATTTTTGCCTTGCCTCTGCTGCTTCTTTGTCCCATCACTCTCATATATATTTTTTATTGCAGCCCCTGGCATGATTTTCAGTGGTCCAATGCAATCTTGATTATGCACTCCTGTTCAAGGTAACTTAATCTACTCGTGTTACATGATTTGCTGACGAAGTCAAAAAGATCTACTCCACAGATCATGTTAAGTCACAAAAGCTTGCTTTACAAACCACAGTGGCTGGGTTCCTACCCCAAGCCCAAAACAAACAAACCACACCATTGTGTTTGTGGAAACCTTGCCTTTATGTGTCTTAGAAAAGAAGGACAGACTGCTTAAAGTTTAAGCCTTAAACCCTTGCTTCAAATCTTTCCTACTCCAAATAGCCCTTGTCAAATGCTCTTCTCTCCAGAATACAGAATCCCTCTCTGTATCGTTGCCTTTCCAATTTATGGATGAGGATGAGCTTTAAAAAAATGGGTTGAAGTTGGAGAGAATCTAGATGGGACAAAAATTTGAAGGCCTTCTTCAAATACTCCAGCATCACTACTTTGAGTTAAAATAAAACAAAACAAAAAGTGTGTGGATGTCTAGTTTAAGGACCTAGGACCGTGATGGCGAACCTATGGCACACATGCCACAGGTGGCACCCAAAGCCCTCTCTGCAGGCATGAGAGCCGTCGCCTCAGCTCAGTTCCACCACGCATGCGCACACACCTCCTGCCAGCCAGCTGGTTTTCGGGTCTCTGCCGTGCATGCGTGGGGGGTTGGGTGCACATAGGGCATGCACACATGCGCGGGGCTGGGGCACACATGGGGGGTTGCATGCGCATGTGGGGGGCACGGGCACACATGTGCGGGAGGCAGGGGGCGCAGAGGGGGGTCGTGCGTGCATTGCATTATGCTTTCGGCACTCGGTGCCGAAAAGGTCAGCCATCACTGACCTAGAAAGTGTACCTATTCCTGCCCTCTAGAATTATCTCCCTTCTGAGATCCATGTGGTTCGCACTCCTATATTGTCCAACTTGATTGCTTCCCCAGGTTTTGAGAGGATAGGATGATAATGGAACTCCTTCATTGGCTTGGTTTTGTTTTGGGTTTTGTTCATTGTACTTTGATCTTCTAGTTTGCTGTATTTAAGTTCAGGGATGGGTTCCACTTACCTTCGCCACCGGTTCGCATCGCGATGTTTCTCGCGCGCACGCTGTGCAATTTGGCTTCCACGCATGCTCAGAAGCAGGAATGAGCCCAAAACACAGCTGAGGAGCTCATCAGCTGTGCTTCGGACGAAGAAATAAAGGTCAGAATTCACCCGCAAGCAGGCAGGCAGGCCCTTTTTCAAGCCATGGAAGGGGAAAAATTCGCACAAAATCCAAAAAGAAGATGATGGCGCGCATGGAACGGCACTGACAGTAACATCGCCAGTGGGTCACTACCGGTTCGGGTGATCCCGTCTGAACCGGGAGGAACCCATCCCTGTTTAAGTTGGATTTTAGTTATAAAATCGCCACAATCATAGCAATAGCACTTAGACTTATATACCGCTTCATAGTGCTTTACAGCCCTCTCTAAGCGGTTTACAGAGTTCAGCATATTGCCCCCAACAATCTGGGACCTCATTTTACCGACCTCAGAAGGATGGAAGGCTGAGTCAACCTTGAGCCGGTGAGATTTGAACAGCTGAACTGCAGCTAGCAGTCAGCTGAAGTAGCCTGCAGTGCTGCACTCTAACCACTGCGCCACCTCGGCTCATCTCTCAATAATCTGAGAGTTAGGCTGCCTATACACTTAATTTATATTACTAATTAAATACATTATTATCAGAGATTTTGTGCTTGGCTCTAGAAAAGTTAGCAACTCTATGCATTTTTTAAAACTCTGTAGCATTGGTGTGATCAGCAAGGCAGCATTCATCCGGAATAAGCCAGAATCAAATCTTTTGATGATGTAGGGCAGGGGTGACAAACTCAAGGCCCAAAGGCCAACCCAGCCCACAGGGTGCTTAGATCTGGCCCACAGGGCCGCCCTGGAAACAGTGAAGGACTGGCCTGTAGTGCCTTTGCCAGCAAAAAGGTTTGGCAAAGGTTTGCAGGAGGCCGTCACAACCAAAAACAGAGCTTGGGAGCCTGTTTTTGCTGGCAGAACACTCGGGCCACCACAGGCGCCCCTGACACGAGTGATATCAAACTGGCCATACCCACCCTGGCCATACCCATCCGCTCCCCCCAAGGTGAAACACAACTCTAATGCGGCCCTCAATGAAATCAAGTTTGACACCCCTGATGTAGGAGAAGAGCAGCCTGAGCTGGAAGGCAGGATTAAATGTGTCATCGGTTTGGAGTCACTGCATTGCCACAAGAGATCCAAATCCAGCCCCCTGTGAATTTCATTGCCCCCTATTTAGCACTAATGTAGCTATGAACATTAATTGACTGGATTCTCATATAGAGTAGCAATAATAAATCCTTTTGTGCTTTGAACTCAATGAATGCTTCTGGTTATTTTCACCTGACATTAATCTAATGCATGGAGGAGGGCTGGATTTGGGTCTCTTGCGGCAACCCAATGACTCCAAACTCATGGCACACTTAACCCCACCTTCCAATTAAGCCCATTATTCTTCTATATCGTGAGCCAAAGGCACACAATCATATTACTTTGCGGACATTATAAGCATGTGTGAGCTGGTCCAAGCTTTGCACAGAAGACCATCTAGGAACTCTCAAACTGGATTCTTACCCATTATTACACTAGGGCTAAAATGGGGTGGTGGGCATAGTTTGTGATGCATGCATTGTGAGGAATCCACTCATTAGCATAGCTTGCTCTAGAAGCCAGGCCATCACACAATGCCATAGAATTTGGCCTATCTGTTTGTGCACAGTATGCTAGATATATACGGTAAATAATTGTTTTGTTAATACAAAGTTTTACTGTAGATAGAGAGTTCCAAAACAGAAGAGAGGGTATGTAACTTGGCCAAACTGGATTCATTCAAATTGGACCCTTCCAGTTGTTTTGAATTAGAACACTACCAATTGCACCAAATAACATAAAAACTGAATGGAACCAGGTAAAAGGGGACAATTGCACTGGGTGAATCCATAATTCATTCCAGAATCAAAGGGACCTGATCATATACAGAATTACCATCTACTCTCCAACCTGAACTGAACTGAAGCACCTCAGAGTCAGAAATTAATTACCTTCCTTCTACCTATTTGCAGAGCAAAATCCCTGACTGAGTCTTCTTAGCCCTGGCAAAATATTAATCATAACATTCATACTTGTGTCAAGATCCTAGATTATTTTCAGTAAATGTTATTTTTAAATCAAAAATCCATCTGCCAGCATTCTGCTGCGATTAAAAGCTATCTGACAATTCAGATCAAGGATGCAACGTTTTCAAAGATACCTGACAGAAATGGTGTCATGGAATGGTTGCTTCTGCAGAAAAAAGAAGTGTTCGCTGGTCAATTAGAAATTGAGAAAATTAGCTGATTTTAATCTTGCTTCCCTCTGAAATGCACAGGATTCTCCTCCCAGCAAGAACTTTCAAATGTTTACCCCTTGCATCAGAAGCATACCAGTTTGAAGAGTCATATCCAAGAGCAGCAGAAGACATAGTACTGAGTCAACATTTTCGGGCTTTTTAAAATATTGTTTGGAAAGTTAGGTGTTTTTTGTTGGAGGCTGTTGTGGTTCTTTTGAAAGATTGTATCTTAGGAGTTGGGTTTTTCCCCCCCAATAAAGTAAAATAGCACTATAGCAATAGCACTTAGACTTATATACCGCTTCATAGTGCTTTACAGCCCTCTCTAAGCGGTTTACAGAGTTCAGCATATTGCCCCCAACAATCTGGGTCCTCATTCCAAAAAGGGAAACTGCGCAGCTGATTTCTAATGTTCCGTCAACAAAATGTAGTGGCCCTATCTTAGAAGTGGTAGTCTCCAAAAATAAGGTTAGACATGCATGCAAGCCAAAATTTTCCCACTTCAACTTTATTTATTTTATCACTATAATTTATATGCCACTCAATGTAAAAAAAAAAGTCTCTAAACAGTTTACAAGAAATTGGAAAATAAAATAGAAAGCATAGCCAAGGAAACATAACAAAGCCAATGATAGTCAATTTTCTTGTCCATTAACACTCCAAGGTAAAATAGTCATGACAACAATCACCTATTGCAGGAAGCAGATGCAGCAGACTATCCAGAGCAACCGGGTCTTGGTGACCTCCTTGAATGCCCACAGGATTGATGCTAACTTGTGCAACCAAAAATATATCCCTCTGTGGTTCCCGATGACAAGAATCACTCAGGGATGGGACAAGAAGGGTGTCCATTCAGCTGAGAATTTATTGGATGGAAAGAAACTTGATCCTGGAGGTATCCAACTCCTAAAGCGACATTGTGCATTGAAGGTAACAACCAGCACATTGAACTGCGTTCAGAAACAAACTGGCAACCAATGCACCTCTCTCAAAATAGGTGTGTTCATTGGGAGGCACCTGTTTCAACTATTGCATTATGGGCTAGCTGTAGCTTCCAGATGGTCTGCACTGCAGCCCCAGGTAGAGCACACTGCATGAATCTCAGAGTTGATCCAAGAGTGGATCAACAATAAGCAGGGCCTCCTGATTCAGAAACAGCTGCAAGTGGTGCACAAAATAGAGTTGTGCAAAGACCCCCCCACACACACACACACATACTCTTTAGATGCTTGTCTAATTACCAATCTCATTAACTGTGAGACAAGTGGAGAAATTCTATACCAAATGGCATACTTTCCAATGGTTTCTCTGGTAGGAACCCAAGCCATTATTTTTGGCATATTATATGAATTAAGTCATTTCATGAAATAACATAGGGATCATCTGTTAGGGCATTCTTGTGATTTTGTTTTAACAAATCCAAAAAGTAGCATGATGTTTAGATACATCCTGTTAACGTTGCATTGTGCAAGCACAGACTCATGCACATGAAGTACATGCATGACATTCTTCAAGACAGGAGTAATATTAACATGAACTTCCCAAAGAACGTGCAACCACCAGATATTTTTTCTATAGCTGTTTGTTTAGTCCAGAATTCAACTGATTCCTTAACAGATTCTGCAAAATACAGTAGAAAATGCTTCCACTTGTTAACTAGCCAGCCTTTGATAGCTGGTAGCCAAGGATGAAATTCAGCAGGTTCTGACAGGTTCTGGAGAACTGGTAGCGGAAATTTTGAGTAGTTCAGAGAACCGGTAGCGGAAATTTTGAGTAGTTCGGAGAACCGGTAGTGGAAATTTTGAGTAGTTCGGAGAACCGGCAAATATCACCTCTGGCCGGCCCCAGAGTGGGGTGGGAATGGAGATTTTGCAATATCCTTCCCCCAGGAGTGGGGATTTTGCAGTATCCTTCCCCTGCCACACCCACCAAGCCACGCCCACCAAGCCACACCACGCCCACCAAGCCACGCCCACATAACTAGTAGTAAAAGAAATTGGATTTCACCACTGCTGGTGGCTACTAGCTATAAAGCACACTAAGCCTTTGGAAGGAGTGAAAGATAGAAAACAAGTATTTTGGTTTCATTTCTCATGAAAAATATTGTCTAAATGTCAGAGGTTTTATGCACATGCTACTTATTCTCAGTGATGGCAGCAGCTAATTAAAGCCGCTTGAAAGGCCAGCTCCGTACGTGGCCATTTCTTCTGTGCTTCACTTGAATATTTCTTTAAACAGATACATATAGCAAAAGTGCAAACCTCCTTTCCCACAAGAAATGTGACCCAGTAAAAGACTGTCCCCTAGAGTTTTTACACACTTAGGGAAATGGGACATTATGCAAACATCGGATACAATATCCAAGCCCTGTTGCATTTGCTGTTTATGGGGAAGGATGTCCATTAACACTATTTTCCACTTTCTTTTTTTCCCAAAATGATACCTAAGGCTGGGAAAGTAGATCTAAGCATCCTCCAATCCTTTCTCACTGCTGATCTAGACATTCTTGCAGCACTGAAGATGCTCAGCTCAATTTTCCTCCTGCAGTAGAAATGCTTCAGGCAGGCAGTGAACTATAAGCTCCCAGAATCAAATACAATCACCATTACCCATGTGGTCATTATGCACCTCAGAGTAACCAGCAATCTATTAAGAAGAAACTTTATGATCGTCCAATGCACTGCACCTATACAAACAGCACCACCCCCAAAGATGGCAATGAGATGGATACACACACACTGATGCCGACTGAGCAAGAGGACCCCCTCAAAATATATGTTGAAGAACATTCCTGGAAGACTTAAAGACTTAAAAAATCACATGGGAAGACATTGAAGTACTCGCCCCAAACCCAAAATGCTGGAGATCCCTTGCTGCCCGATATGCTGCATAGCGTGGGAGGATCTAATGCTAATGCAAAATGCAAACAGCCAGAGCAAGATGTTTCTCTCCTAGGCGCAAAGCAAAATCTGCTGTGAACTCCTTTTGGTGTCAGGAAGGGCATCCGGCCAGTAAACGCTCATCTCTATCCAGTCATCCCGACTCTACCCCGAATTAAGAGATGACAGAGTTGTAAAAAGGGAGTTTAAAAAGGAGGAGCAAGGATGTGGGTGCAAAAAGTCCATAGAAGTGTGGAACCTAAATGAAATTCAATATATATGTATCTCTTCCTTCTTTATTTTAATCTCTCTCTCTCTCTCTCTCTCTCTCTCTCTCTCTCTCTCTCTCTCTCTCTCTCTCTCTCCCTCCCCCCTCTCTCTTTTTTCTGTCTCACACACATCCAAACCAACAAAAAGGAGTGAAATATAAATGATCAAGCCCCATGAGACATCTCCAGACTCAACAAGATAATGTTCAGCATTATTCTGACCAGGTATATGAGCAAAATCACATGGGTATACCAAAAGTAATCATATTGTCTGCCACTTCTCTTTCATACTCTTTATTTGGCATCAAACAGATTGGCTGAAAAGGACATTACACCAATAGCAAACCAAACTCATCCTTCATTAACCAAGCCGACGAAATCTCATAGACCCATTTGCTTATGCCTAGCCATTTGCCTAACATATGCTGTGCTCTCTTTGTGAAAATCAATTGAGCTGAATGAGCACCTTGCCTTCCATGGAGAACCTTCTGTAACATAGAGCCAAATAATTTCGAAAACGTTTGTGTGTGGGGGGGGATAATCAAATATAAATACTAAGTCAATTGTGATGCCAAAATACAGTTCCTGTTCTAGATTTCCAGGAGCTGTAAAGTCAACAAAGACAAGCAACAGATAGTAGATTGTTTATGGATTCAGTGTAACCAACTAGGGAGCCTGGGTCCTTTAGACAGTCCGGTTCAGACAAATCATTGCGTATTTGTCCACTCCCGCATGCACATCCTCCAAACCGTGTGAAACTAGTTCAAAACTTCCGTACCACATTCTCTATATGCATCTTTAATGATCACCTGGTTACATATTAGAACAAGCGTTGAAACCTGAGGATGTTATCAAGCACGTTAGCAAACGTCAAGCGAGTTTTCGTACAGGTCATCCCATTAAAGTCTTTTTTAAAAAAATCACTGGAAAAAACGTAAAAGCAAGAGATCGTGCCTGGCTCTTCTCTCCTGCTTCCGCTAAAGCAACCAAGGAAGGAACAGTGCCTGCTTCCCGCTGCAGAACCCAGCATCCTGTCAAAACCTTTGGTCCTCAAACATGCATAAAATCCATTTCTTCTCTCTGTATGTCAGTAACTCAAGGGAAGAAGAGCAGGGATGGCTTTCCCTTTCCATCTGAGCTACAGCCAGCATTCTCTGCATCAGAAGGCTGTTGCCAGGGAAATGGGATGAATTTTAGAAGGGAAAGCAAGGCTGGGGAGCAGCTCCTTTCAGGTGGAGAGGGAGAGGAGGAGGACTTGGGTGAGTAGAGGGGACACTTTGGCTAATATCTGGTCTCTTCGCGAAAGGGAAGCCGTTTCTACACACACCACAGACTCACAATTGCTGCAGCGAACGCCTGGCACAGAAGTCAAGGCTGGCTGGCTGACTTGCCTTGGGAGGAAATGAATGAACTGTCCTTCCCCCAGCTCACTCTGCTAACGTCAGCCCGGGATTTGCATGGCACAAACAGGTGCCCACTTTCAAATTGGGCACCCATTGGTCAACGGGGGCCAACCCGCTGTGCATAAAAGTGCCCTGCCAGCTTCCCAGCTAAGGCCGATGCCCGCTGAGCTGCTTCCAGAGGGTTAAACACCGTCTCCCCCTGGCTGCCAACTCAAGTTTATTCCCACCTCCATAACACGGGTTCGGAAATGTAAGCGAGGGTTATTTTTAGCCTCCTTCAAATATATAGAAATACACTGAGAGAGAGAGAAAGCCTTCCCTGTTGGTATTCTATAGGGATGCTCAGTGCTTCGTCAGCCCCTCCCCCATGCCAAGCATGCAAACCATACTAAATGCCATGCCAGAAATAGATCTGCAAAGTTTAATTGCAATCCCCCACCCCACCCCACCCCCACCCGCCACTCAAGTTTCAGAGCTAATCTCACAGATGTAGGTGGAGGGTCTAAATGGCTGGATGATGCTAAGGAGCCTTGTCTCCACCTGCTAACAAGGGAAGCATCTTTGCCTTCTGTGGATGGGCAAAGCTGGTCCCTGGCATGTTCTCAGGCATCAGTTCAGTGTGATTACAACCAGGCCCTAATCTCTCTCTCTCTCTCTCTCTCTCTCTCTCTCTCTCTCTCTCTCTCTCTCTCTCTCTCTCTCTCTCTCTCTCTCTCTCTCCCCCCCCCAAATTAACTTGCTGGCATCCAAACATTCCCAAGGGGAAAGAGTTACTCATGTTTATAGCCTGTGGCTCACACTGGGTCAGGGAAGAGGCAGTGGGCAGAGGGACCAGGCAACCTACTCCTGGAGCAAGCATAGGGGATGGCAACGGGTGGGGGAGAGCAGATAAGCCCTGGAGGGGGCCAGCCCTCCCCTAGCCTAGGGAAAAGCTCCAGCAGGCTCATCCAAGAAATCCTTAAGAGCCAGGGGGAGGAAATCTCGTGCAGGACACCCACGCCGACCCGGGAGCATTTGTAGCCAGAAAAAGCAAGCAAAGGTACCCTTTGCTCTTCTTCCTTTTCCCCATCACCGCACACTGCGTCCTCTCTCTCTCTCTCTCTCTCTCTCTCTCTCTCTCTCTCTCTTTCTTTCTCTCTCTCCCTCTCCCCCTCTTCTCTCTTTCTGCTCATTCATTCATTAATCCGGTCCGAGCGCCTGCTTGCGCCCACACACACACACGTACACACACAAACTATTTCTGTCATGGTCTAGCTTTGCCACCTCCGGACTTGGCGCCCTCGACTGGCTGGGCTTCTTCGAACCCCATCGCTCCTGGCAACAGCGGCGCAGAGCAACCTAAACTCTCCCGAAGAAGCCCCCACTTGCTCTTCCTCGGGGGAGAGTCGGGGGTTGGAGGGGGGGGGTGGAGGAACAGCAAGGAGATGCCGGAGAAGGAAAAGGCGGTGGCAGAGGCGGCAGCGAAGCGGGTTCCGAGCGCGCTCCTGCGGGAATCGCGAAACACCCCCCCCCCAAGTTAGCAAACCGGCTTCTGGATCAGGGAAGAGTGGAAGGGGGGGGGAGTTGCTCCTCTTAGGTACCGTACTGTTGCGCGCCGCCGGGGACGGAGGGAAAGTGGGGGGTCAGTTCGGAGCTTAGCCCAAGAAGGAAGCTTTGAGGAAAGGGGGGTAAAGGTCAGCAGGGGAGGGGGGCTGCATGCTTACAAGGACATCACGGTTTTTTTCCGGGGGGGGACAGCGGGAGGGGGGAATACACACACACACACACACACACGAAAAGAAGGAAAGCCGCGGTTGCACTCACCGTAGACGCCTTGTCCGAAGATGCCCTCCAGCAGCACGGTGAGCAGCCACACGACCCCGTAGGCTAAATCCATCTTGGGGGAAGCAGCCACATATCCAGACGAAGGGGACCCGGAGGGACTGGGAAGGGAAGGGGAAGGGAAGGGAAGGGAAGGGAGGGGGGAATCGAGGGAAGGAGCTGAACCACGCTCGCTCGCCGGCTCGGCCACGGCCCGATCGCCGCTTGGGAAGAGAAAAGAAGAGAAGAGACGAGCCGCCCCCCCCAGCAGCAGGAAGCCCGGTTAGAAAACAGAGGCTGCAGCGGCGTCCTTGCGCGGCGCGCTTTGGTGGGCGAGCGCCTCGGCGGCAGCGGGGAGCTCCGAAGCCATAGCGGGAGCACCCCCACCCCCTGCACGCGCGCACACACACACTCACTCACTCACTCACACGCACACTCAGGCCTGCGGGAGGAATATCTGCTCAGATCCTTCCGGGGCGCTTTTGCTGCCGGTGATGCCGCGGCGGCTGCGGGGCCCGGGCAACTAGCCTGGCTGGCTTGATCGCTTTGGCTGACAGGGCTGGGCAGGGAAGAAGGCAAAAGGGAAAGCAAGGGAAAGGGAAGCGTGCCCGGAGCGGGGGGGGCGGCAGCTGCGGGGCTTGCGCGCCGCGGTCACGTTGGACTCTACGTGCTCCGTGCCGGCCCTGCCAGGCGGCCAAGGCAGCACCGAGCCGGCGACGTCAACTGCGCGCCGCCGCCGCCGCCGCCCCTTCTTCCTTCCCCCCCCCCCGCTTCTCCTCCCCTCCTCACCACGGAGCGCGATGCAATGGGAGGCGCCGCGCCTCCCTCGCTCTTCCCCCGGGTCCCTCTCAGCTGCCCGCTTTAGGCGAGCTCTCCGGCAGGTGTGCCAACTTTGGGGAAGCACTGCGCTCTTCGTCTGGAGGTCGGGGCGGGTCTTCGGGTCAGGTCTCCTCCCCCCCGTCTCGCCTTTGAGTTCCCACCTGGGTTGGCCCGTTTCCTCTTTTCGGACTCGCCAAAAAGAGTGAGGGAAGGTTGGTGGGAACAAGCGAAAAGAAGCCAGCCGTGCGGGGGTGAGGCTCATCCCTTAGAAGGAGGCAGCAGCCACCCGAGCTGCGTTTTCCCCTTTGGGAGAGCGTTCGGATGCTGTCAGCTTTTAGGCTTCACTGCATTCTTAATCAATTATAGACCGAGGCTTATTCGGAACTGTGAAGCTTTCCTCTGCTTCCTTTTGCGAAGTAGGCTGGCTCTGGACTTTGAAAGACTGCAAATTGTTCGGTAGAAATAGGACACTGATTTCTTTTTGAACTCCTTAAAAAGGGGTCACCAGGGGAATGAAACTCCACCGTCTCCCTTCTCTGGTCTCATTTTGAACACTAGTCATCCTTGTCATCCATTTGGACAGTTCTCTTCTGGTACTGACATTTGGGTCCTTTTGGGTTGTGAAAATTATGTCTACTCCCAAAGCAGTGTGATTTTATTCATTCATTCTCATTCTCTCTCCCTCTCCCTCTCCCTCTCTCTCTCTCTCTCTCTCTCTTACACACATACACACACAAACATTTTATCTCCAAGCAGCTGCTGCTATGAAAAATGGATCCCAGCTTTCAGACTACACAGCATTCCTTGTCATCTGGCGCTCTGACTGCTTTTAGCTCAATAAACGACAATGTTTGACTTAGAAATATGCCACATGATTTATACCATCTTAGCAGAGGCAGCTAAGACATTTGATATGTTATTCATGACATGTGAATGACCAGCACACACAAACATTCGGGCAGCCCAAGTCGTAAACTGTGTATTTTTCTTCCTCTTAAAAAAAGAAAACAGGGGAGCTGAAATATGGGGTAGAAGTCATACTGAAACCTTTCCCAATTTAGGGCCCTCCAGAGGCATTAGATTACAGTACCAGTCATTTCAATAAGCATGCATGCATGTTGTTGGGGGGTGAAGAGTAATCAATCATGTATGGAGAACACCAGGTTGGGGAAGTCTGGCTGATACCAGCAGGAGGTTCTCACCTTGAAGCTCATCTATATGGAAAACATGATGAGACTCTCAATCTTCCAAGGAGCTTTCAGTGCTTTGGAGACAGATGCCCAACTGTAGTAGTTGGCAGGACAGCTCTCACATCTTTGCATTCCATGATAAGATAATTCCTTCAGATTGAACAAGACTGCTATCAACCAAACTCTTTCTGCCTTCTTCTCCTCCTCCTCCTCCTCTGTTTCCATTCAGAAACCTGGAAGTAGGCTTAGACAATTATTTTCTTTCAAGCTCACTGATTATGTAGGTTCTTCTTAAAGCTTTACTGAAAACCATCAGCAAGTTAAATACCCTCAGTGAACCATTTTGGGTGGATGGGTGCTGGTTTTTGTGTTGCATAAAATTCTCTGGATGGGTTCATACGCTGCAGGAAGCCACAATATAGTCTGTTGAGAAGATAAATGAACCCAGCCTGTGTCGTATATAAATCATGGTGCATGGCAAAGTGGACAATCGAAAACCTTTATCTGCCAGCATCCAGCTGTGGTATTCAAATCGGGCAAAACAACTTATTTGGAGGCAGAGGTATGAGAGTGTTAGCATAAATCTTTAACAAATAGACAGCATACAAAAGGGAACACTAAGATTATTCTAATCTAGGGAAAATATACCAAGTTGTAATATGATATTATTTATTTATTTATTTAGTTTGTTTGTTTGTTTGTTTGTTTGTGACATTTATATACCGCCTCACAGTGCAAGCACTCTCTAAGCGGTTTACACTAGTAAGCAATGTATATATTTACATTGCCCCCAACAATCTGGGTCCTCATTTTACCTACCTCGGAAGGATGGAAGGCTGAGTCAACCTTGAGCCGGTGAGATTTGAACCGCTGACCTGCAGATCAGTGTCAGCTAATGTGGCCTTCAGTACCTGCCTCTAACCACTGCACCACCTCGGCTCATTATTGTTGTAAGGGTAATCTACAATTAGATTCACAGTCAAAAGACTGGTGAAAACTTAATTCAAAGCATAACCAAGGACCTAAGAATTAGGAATGGAATGGAATGGAATGGAATGGAATGGAATGGAATGGAATAGAATAGAATAGAATAGAATAGAATAGAATAGAATAGAATAGAATAGAATAGAATAGAAGTTGGAGGTCTTCTGTATATAATAATAGACCTTGGAGGTCTTCTAGTCCAATCCCCTGCTTGAGCAGAGACTATATCCATGATGGCGAACCTATGGCACACGTGCCACAGGTGGCACGCGGAGCCATATCTGCCGGCACGCAAGCCTTTGCCCTAGCTGAGCTGTAGCGCGCATGTGCGCACTGGCCAGCTGATTTTTGGCTCACACGGAGGCTCTGGGAGGGCATTTTTGGCCTCCAGAGGGCCTCTGGGGGGCGGGAGAGGCCGTTTTCACCCTCCCCAAGCTCCAGGGAAGCCTCTGGAGCCAGGGGAGGGCGAAAAACGGGCCTATCAGGCCCACCGGAAGTCAGGAAATGGGGGAGCTGGGAGGGGGTCACGCGCGCATGCGCAGGGGGCGTGGCATGTGGGGGGGCATTGAATTATGGGTGTGGGCATGCTCACGCAGGTGATAGCACCCATGAGCACGCTTTCCGCACCCAAGGAAAAAAAGGTTCACCATCACTGCCCTATACCATTTCAGATAAATGGTTGTCCAGTCACTTTTTGAAAGCCTCCAGTGATGGTGCACCCACAACTTCTGAAGGCAAGCTATTCCATTGGTTGATTGCTCTTACTGTTAGGAAATTACTTCTTAGCTTTAGGTTGCTTCTCTCCTTGGTTAGTTTCCAACCATTGTAGCTTTTGAGGATATACGCAATTCTAAGCAGGGTACTTGTTTGGAAAATTATGTGTTCAGATCAGATGAATTCAAAATGTCCAAATATTGAGGGAGTCCTTTAGGTAGTGATCCAGGAGCTCTAATCACAATTGGTTATTATTATCATCATTATTATGGTTAGACGCACAATCAGCCAGTTTAGACTGATCTGACATTTTGTCCACCTCTTGAATCCTTCCCAAGGACCTGGGATAGGAAGATGCTGTTGTTTGATGGTGCTAAAGGTATTGTTGCAGGATGTAAGCTATTCCAAGTAAAGCGATTTAGACAACGCATCGGGGATGTTCAGATGGTGCTCCAGATGTTTTAGAATTCTCAGCCAGAAAGATGCCCAAGTATTTGTAGTGATCGTCTTCATTGAGACTCTTTATGTTATTTCCATAGGGCATTGATTCCTTATTGATTCACTATTTTTTGATGATGATGATGATGATGATGATGATGATGATGATGATGATGATGATGATGATGTTCCCCAAAAGAAAGCTTAGAAAGAAGGAAAAAATACCCACATACACTCATATGTCTCCAGTCTTATTTAATTTAATTCTTCCTGTTTTAAAGATAAATTAACAGGACACTTCCTCAATTGGCATTCAAACTATTCCGGGAATAACTTCTGATCCTTGAGGTCCCATAAATCTCTGTTCAACAGCTGAGTTGATACTTGAAACCTCTGCAAAGCTTATTTGTTCTGAGGTCCTGCAGCTTTGTGGAGTGTGGACTGTTTGCCACTTGCAGAAAATTTCCCACCTTCGTTCTCCTGTCTCCTAGGCTTCAGACCCCAAAAATGGTCTTCAAAAGGGAAAGAATTGATAATTTCCATCCCCCCCCCATCCCCAGAAACCACTGGGATTGTTTTCCAGAGGATTAAGTCAATGTAATTGCTTTGGCCTAGAGGTGGAGCTCTTGCCTCCCAATCAGGAGGTTGTGAGTTCGATCCTAGGTAAAGGCAAATGTAGGGTCTCCTGCTTGGGCAGGGGGTTGGGCTAGATGACCTGCAAGGTCCCTTCCAATTCTGTTAATCTGTTAATGTGAAGTGAGGATACATAAGGAGAGATGCAAATACTTTATTTTCCTTTAAAGTGTGAAATGGTGATGAGGTAGTTGTTATCTTGCTTTGTTTTTGTTTTCTGTGTGTGTGAGTTGTTGCCCAGCTTGTGACAGCTCATAATTTGTAGATTGAATATACCCAATTAAGAGACAGCAAACTGCCAGGCAAATGGACCTTGTCTAAGAGATGGCAGAAAGAGGTTGAGAGAGCATCTTTAGCCAGAATAATTTGTGCAACCACCATGGGACAAGAGGCCATTGCTTTATAATTTGTACATGCTATAGTCATTATTAGAGCTAGTTTAGTCCAGTATTTAAGGGCTGGAGTAGGTGCAAGAAAAGCTAAGTTCTAGGAGGGTTTGGAAGCTAGCTGGGTGTCTTTGGGCCAGTTGCTCTCACACACATTTAGGAAGGAGGTCGGGGCAAACCAATTCTGAAAAAGTTGCCAAGGGAACTACAGATACTTGTCTATTTAGTTACAAGAGGCAAGACTGATTTGAAGGTGCGGGATAAAAAAATAACATTAAGATATTTTGTAGGGCCCAGGTAGAAACCACAATAACATCTTGTCCAATGTGATGGTATTAGCCGACGATACTTCTTATCATGTACATGTTGATGAAATCATGATGCATGTGACATCGTAATAGTTCATACAGCACATCACATAATCCCCTGTAGAGTTTTTATTTTATTTATTTATTTTATTTGTTTGTTTGTCAAACATGTACAAGATAGCAGGTATTTGTATAAACATAACATAAGCAAAGTAAGTACAGATAAATGAGGACAATAGGACAGTAAGACAGGGACGGTAGGCACAGTGGTGCGCTTATGCACGCCCCTTACCTCTTAGGAATGGGGAGAGGTCAACTGTAGACAGTCTAAGGTTAAAGTTTTGGGGGTTTGGGGAAGAAACCACAGAGTCAGGTAGTGCATTCCAGGCATTGATCACTCTGTTGCTGAAGTCGTATTTTCTGCAGTCGAGTTTGGAGCGGTTTACATTAAGTTTGTATCTATTGTGTGCTCATGTATAGTTGCGGTTGAAGCTGAAGTAGTCACTGACAGGTAGGACATTGTGGTAGATGATTTTGTGAACTACATTTAGATCAGATCGAAGGCGACATAGCTCTAAATTGTCTAAGCCCAAAATTTCAAGTCTGGTGGAATAAGGAATTCTGTTTTATGTAAAAGGAGTACCAGGAGTGCCTTGTCCCATGAAAAGTAAAGCCCATTAGATTTAATAAAATCTATCTCCTGGTTAGTGTCAATATACTATAGCTGTGGCCCCCAACCTTTTTGGCTTGGCGGCCCAGCGGGGGGGGAAGCAAGAGGGGAACTAGGCCATTCGACTTGTGCAAGTTGAGCTGCACACACACGTGTACACTGGCCTGCTGCTCGCAGGGCTTGGCTCCAAATAGACCACGGCCCAGTAGTGGGCTGCAACCCAGGGGGTTGGGGACCCCTGTACTATAGCACTTGAAGCCTAATTCTCAAGCAAATATTTTTTTTTATCTCCGTGTCTAATTCTACATCTTAGGAGGACTTAATCGTGCACATTTCAGTCCCAACAGCATCAGCAGTTTGTGTTCCTTTAAACACAAACATTTAAGGGCATCGCTTTTTCCTGGGAACATTTCCAAGTGACCCCACTGTAGACACCACCAGTTCTCTTTCAGCACCTGCCTTCCGCAACTGGGATCCTGCTGGTTTCCCATATGGAAGTTCAAGGAATCAAGCCTAATAAGAAGCAATGGGTGGAAACTAAACAAGGAGAGAAGCAGCTTAGAACTAAAGAGAAATTTCCTGACAGTTAGAACAATTAATCAGTGGAACAGCTTGCCTCCAGAAGTTGTGAATGCTCCAACACTGGAAGTTTTTAAGAAGATGTAGGATAACCATTTGTCTGAAGTAGTGTAGAGTTTCCTACCTAAGCAGGGGGTTGGACTAGAAGACCTCCAAGGTCCCTTCCAACTCTGTTATTAATAATAAATAATAAATTATTTAAATAATAAATTTATTTAATAGTTGTTATTATTATTATTATTATTATTATTATTATTATTATTATTATTATTATTATTATTGTTGTTGTTGTTGTTGTTGTTATTATTGTTATTGTTATTGTTATTGTTATTCAATTGTATCACAGCGGCTAGTTGTTTCACTTGATTTGGCATTGATTACTAGTCAATATTATTATTATTATTATTATTATTATTATTATTATTATTATTATTATTATTATTATTATTATTATTATTATTATTATTATTATTATTGTTGTTGTTTGTTGTTTGTTGTTTGTTATTGTTATTGTTATTGTTATTGTTGTTTTGTATTATTATTATTATTATTATTATTATTATTATTATTATTATTATTATTATTATTATTATTATTATTATTATTATTATATACTGCAGGAAGAAAGTTACAGTGGGAATCTGTTTTTCCTCCCCACCCCAACCTTAAGAAAACAACTTTTTCCCCCCTTCCAGTTGACTGTGTGAATCAAGATGGGTATCTTCATTTACTGGCAAACCATCCACCCTTTTTGAGTTCACATAAAAGCTACTTCAATATTTCCTTTGGACTAATCTTTTCTCTTCTGATGAATAGCGGCCGAACCAAAAGCCAAGCAGAGGCCTTTCCTACGTCTGTGATTTTATTGATCTGTTACCTATTTAGTTTATGTTTTTTTTAATTTAATCAATTTATGTAGCCGCCCTGCTCAGCACACAACTTGTTTATTAAATATGCTGTCCGTTGTTCATGATCTGATAAATCAATATCAAAGCAAGGTGTGATGCAAAGGTACCGTTTGCCATTTCATACAGTAATTGCGTCATTTTGATGGGCTAACTTGCTCTTTTGAAGCGGAGATGGCAGGGATCAACTCTTTGCAGTGCAGCTAGCCTGCCTTGGTCCCAAACAATTGAGATGCCTTTCCATATTAAGTTTCTGCCCTTATCTCTCGTTCAGCTTTTCTGCCAAATTAGATAAGCAAGGTGTCCCAGGTGATCACTTTCTAGCTGCTGGATACATGATCCCCATGCACCAAATTGATTCTTTATGTAGAATAGAAGAGGAATCACCTAGGGTCCTATTTTCCATCTCTATTGCTGTTGCTGGGTTGTTGTTTTTTTAGTATATAAAAGAGCTAAAGCTGCATTAGCCAAAAGCCTTTGAGACCGTCCATGTTTCCAGTGACTTTAGAAAGTTCTGTGTTTTGGATATAGAGAGGTACAATGTAAATTCTTTGCTTGTTATTCATGTCTCTGTTCCTGCCTTTTTATCCCATGTTTGCCACTTTACTATTTTGACATTTGCTGATATTAAATAAACAACCATCAAGCTGCTATTATTATTATTATTATTATTATTATTATTATTATTATTATTATTATTATTATTATTATTATTATTATTATTATTATTATTATTATTGGGGTGTATGGGGTGCTCAGGGAGGGGTAGCACCTCTGGTGTAGGGGGATGTTGTGTCCTTTTACGGCAGCCCATTTTAGGGCAGCTTTTAGGGCAGCTTGTTCATCTTTGGTCCCCACCTGTCACCCAGCTCTCACCTTTGGCTCCTAGCAGCTGTAGCATGCGCAGCAGCCACACCCCAGGCAACAGCTTCGACAGGCTGGCCAAACCAGGTTGAGAGTAGCTGTTCGGGTCATTGACCTTCGGTGAGATAGAGACTTGTCTATCCCGAGCATGTGAAGACAGATTCCGGCGGACTGAGCGGATGAAACCTACTAGAATAGGTCAACGGTCATGAAGGTGGTCTCTGCAAGCAATGTGGTACACTAAGAGCACAGCAAGACACGAAAGACGTCCTGGTCAACTACTGCGCCCAGCCCATCTCCAACTGTCTCGAGTCTTGTCCTGCTATTTGAAGTAAGATGGAATCTGGGAAGAGAGAGTGAGGCTGACTATGCGCACCTCTCCCTCACTTTAATTCAATTCACGCACAAGTCTTGACATCCTTCCCCCCTAGATGCCAAGGTCCTCTTCGAACATGATGGATGAACATCATCATCATCATCATCATCATCATCATCATCATCATCATCATCATCATCATCATTATTATTATTATTATTATTATTATTATTATTATTATTATTATTATTATTATTATTATTATTATTATTTTGCTAGCTGTGTTGAATGGCACGTGCATTTGTTCCGGTCTGGCTATAGAGACTGACTCGGAGTGTGCTTGATGCAAAGTAAACTGGAAATTTCCCACAGTATTTTTCCAACACTAGACATGCTCCCAAAATTAATATGAATGGTGGAGATTAACTTCCAAATAGCTCTGTCTGACATTAAAGACTTTTTAATCCCATTCCCTTCTGCAGAAAGATTGGAAGATACAAAGGCAGTCTGGGTACAAAATCATTCATTCATTTCCACCTTTCCAGCAGAGATGAACTGTTGTTGAAATCTGAAATCAGCTGGTAAAGTTAGCTTAGTATTTTTAATGTGGCTTCTTTCCTTCATATGGTGTCTGTGAGATGGCTTTCACACATGTGGGGGAGCCTGTTCCCCGCCCAAAATCTTATATTTAGGGTGGTGACTCAGCCTCCATCATTTGGTATGATATGGCATCATCATGTTCTCCTCCATCAAACAGGTTTATTAGTGTAGAACCAGTGACAGCAACACTAATGGAAATTACTCTCCACTATCATACTTCCTATGTGGTCCTATAAAACTGATAGTTGAATAGCAATCATGACATCTTTACAAAGGAGACAAAGAACAATTCTAGCGCTCAAGTTTTGAACCCCAATTTATAGAGTTTAAGTTCATTCATTTATTCATTTGCCACTTAATTCCAAAAAGAAAAAAGACTCAAGCCAGTTTATAATAACAGAAAACTAAAATAGAATTAGAAGAATAAGCAGACCCCAAACTCTTGATTGCTACCATACCATCACTCCATAAGGAGTCCACATAACTATCTAGATGTTATTCCAGAAGATTTTTTATTTTATTTTATTTTATTTGTCAAGTACATGTTGGTAATATACATAGATAAAACATTGTTTATATACATAAGATAGGTACTGATAAGCGGGATCATTAGGACAGGGATGGTAGGCACGCTGGTGCACTTATGCACGCCCCTTACTGACCTCTTAGGAATCGGGTGAGGTCAACAGTGGACAGTCTAAGGGTAAAGTTTTGGGAGTTTGGTGACGAAACCACAGAGTCAGGTAGTGAGTTCCAGGCATTTACCACTCTGTTGCTAAAGTCATATTTTCTACAGTCAAGTTTGGAGCGGTTCACTTTGAGTTTGTATCTGTTGTGTGCTCGTGTATTGTTGTGGTTGAAGCTGAAATAGTCATTGACAGGAAGGACGTTGTAGCAGATAATTTTATGAGCTATGCCCAGGATTTCAAGTCTGGTTGCGTAAGGTATTCTGTTGCGAGTAGAGGAGTGGAGGAGTGGAGTGGAGTGGAATGGAGTGGAGAGGAGTGGAGTGGAGGAGTGGAGGAGTGGATATTCTAGAACAGGGGTGTCAAACTCATGGTGTCACAGCGGTGTCACATAATGTATAGGGACTTTCCCCCTTCGCTAAACTGGGCAGGGGCGGGGTCAGCACGTGATGCAACTGGCCCACGGGTCATGAGTTTGACACCCCTGTTCTAGAAGGATAGCCATTGGTCCAAGCAAGGACAGGCAATTTTCTGGCAACTGGGATTTTTTCCCATTTCAGGGGGTCTTTGGGAAGGGAAATGTTGGCTAGTAGAATAGAATATAACTTTATTACGGTCATAGACCAGCAATAAATGTTGGCTAGTGAAATCATGACGTCAATAAAGTAGGCAGACCACAAAATTGCAGAGATCCCAAATCCAGGAATTATGAACCCACTTTTGAAGAAACCAGAGTGGTTTAAAAGAGGAAAATGAGATACTTAGCAATAGCAATAGCACTTAGACTTATATACCGCTTCATAGTGCTTTACAGCCCTCTCTAAGCGGTTTACAGAGTTCAGCATATTGCCCCCAACAATCTGGGTCCTCATTTTACCCACCTCGGAAGGATGGAAGGCTGAGTCAACCTTGAGCCGGTGAGATTTGAACAGCTGAACTGCTGAACTGCAGTGCTGCATTTTAACCACTGCGCCACCTCGGCTCTTAAGCCTGTGCAAATTAAGAGCCTGTGCAACTTAAGCCTACTTAAGCCTGTGCAACAGCTATTCTACCTCAGAAAAACTTTAGAAATTTTGTTTTTCACTTGGAGTTTGGGTCACAACAGATGTGCCCATCTTAAGGCAAGTGTAATCTCCAAGTGATAAAGTGATAAATCTGGCATATATGTTGGTTTTGGATTTCAGTTTTGGTTGATGTTTTGGTGTCTTATTGTTGTATTGATCCTATTCCTGGTTTTTATTTGATGTGCACCATCCTACTCAATCTACTTAATCTATTTATTCAGAAGGATCTTGATAGACTTGAGCATTGGGTGGGTCCTATCCAAAAAAGATGCAGTTTAGTGATGAGAAAAGTAAGGTCCTGCACTTAGGCAGGAAAACCCAAATGCTCATGGAGATTCTCAGTCATCCAGGTCACAGTTGTCCCAAAGACACTTTTTCAAGAGGCAACTGGACTTTCTGTTTTTTCTTTGAAGATGGTTCGCTTCTCATCCAAGACCGCTTCTTCAGCTCTATTCAAGAGACAACTGGACATTCTGGTTTTTCTTTGAAGATGTTTCACTTCTCATCCAAGAAGTTTCTTCAGCTCTGAAGAAGCTTCTTGGATGAGAAGTGAAACGTCTTCAACGAAAAACCAGAAAGTCCAGTTGCCTCTTGAAAAAACAAAATATTGGGCGCTATCAAACAAAATGAAATTCAATGGTAAAAAAAGTAAGATTCTACATTTGGGCAAGAAAAACAAAATGTACAGGTACAGTATATGTGGTACCTCACTCAATATCAGTAACTGTGAGAGGGATCTTGGAGTCGTAGTAGACAACCATTTAAATATGAGCCAGCAGTGTGCAGCAGCTGCCAAAAAAGCCAACACAGTTCTAGGCTGCATAAACAGAGGGATAGAATCAAGATCACGTGAAGTGTTAATACCACTTTATATTGCCTTGGTAAGGCCACACTTGGAATACTGCATTCAGTTTTGGTCGCCATGATGTAAAAGGGATGTAGAGACTCTGGAAAGAGTACAGAGAAGAGCAACAAAGATGATTAGGGGACTGGAGGCTAAAACATATGAAGAACGATTGCAGGAACTGGGTATGTCTAGTTTAATGAAAAGAAGGACTAGGGGAGACATGATAGCAGTGTTCCAATATCTCAGGGGTTGCCACAAAGAAGAGGGAGTCAAACTATTCTCCAAAGCACCTGAGGGTAGAACAAGGAGCAATTGGTGGAAACTAAACAAGGAGAGAAGTTACTTAGAACTAAGGATAAATTTCCTGACAGTTAGAACAATTAATCAGTGGAACAGCTTGCCTCCAGAAGTTGTGACTGCTCCAACACTGGAAGTTTTTAAGAAGAGATTGGATAACCATTTGTCTGAAGTGGTGTAGGGTTTCCTGCCTAAGCAGGGGGTTGGACTAGAAGACCTCCAAGGTCCCTTCCAACTCTGTTGTTGTTGTTGTTGTTGTTGTTGTTGTTGTTGTTATTATTATTATTATTATTATTATTATTATTATTATTATTATTATTATTATTATTAAAACGTCTTCAAAGAAAAACCAAAAGTCCAGTTGCCTCTTGAACACCTTTGTCACAGGTATAGAACAGGCATACCTGGCTCAACAGTAGTAACTGTGAGAGGGATCTAGGTGTCCTAGTGCAGGGGTCTCCAACCTTGGCAACTTTAAGACTTGTGGACTCTTCGCTGGCTGAGGAATTCTGGGAATTGAAGTCCACAAGTCTTAAAGTTGCCAAGGTTGGAGACCCCTGTCCTAGTGAACCAACACTTAAGCAGCAATGGGTTGCTCCCAGTTCGACCCGGTTCTAAAAACGGGTAGCGCCGGTGGCACTACCGAGTCAGCAATATCCTGCAGCTGCCAAAAAAGCCAATGCTGCCCTAGGCTGCATCAACAAAGGCATAGTATCGAGATCATGAGGAGTGATAGTACCACTCTATACTGTGCTAGTGAGGTCACATTTGGAATACTATGTCCAGCTATGGTCATCACAATGCAAAAAAGATGCTGAGGCCCCTAGAAAGAGAGCAGAGCAGAGAAAGAAAGATGATAAGAAGTCTGCAGGAAAAAAAACCATATTTAGAAAGAATAAAATGGAATGGAATGGAATGGAATGGAATGGAATAGCGTAGCGTAGCGTAGAATAGAATAGAATAGAATAGAATAGAATAGAATAGAATAGAATAGAATAGAATAGAATAGAATAGAATAGAATAGAATAGAATAGAATAGAATAGAATAGGAGAACCTTCTTAAAAACCTCCAGTGATGGAGCGCACACGATTTCTGAAGGCAAGCTGTTCCTCACTGTTAGGAAGTTTCTCCTTAATTGCGGGTTGCTTCTCTCTTTGATTGGTTTCCAACCATTTCAGGAAACTAGCTATATTTAGTCTACCAAAAAGAAGGATTAGGGGTGACATGATAGATGTCTTCCATTACTTGAGGAACAGTCACAGAAAAGAGGGGGGTTGACTTATTCTCCAAAGCACTGAGGATAGGACAAAAAGTAATGGATGGAGAGGGAGAGAGGGAGAGAGAGGGAGGGAGGGAGAGAGGGAGAGAGGGAGAGAGGAAGAGAGTGGGAGAGAGAGGGAGAGAGAGAGAGGGAGAGAGAGAGAGAGAGAGAGAGAGAGAGAGAGAGAGAGAGAGAGAGAGAGAGAGAGAGAGAGAGAGAGAGATCTCCAACCTGGAACTAAGGAGAAACTTCCTAACAGTGAAAATAATCGACCAATGGAACAACTTGCCTCCAGGAGTTGTGGGGACTCTACTGCTGGAGGTTTTAAAGAAAAGATTGGACATCCATTTGTCTGGGATGATATAAGGACTCCTGCCTTGGCCAAGAGATTGGACTAGCAGACTTCCAAGGTCCCTTCCAGCCCTACGATTATATAACCCAGAGTCATAATCTCCATGTTGAGCAACTACTGTATGTAAATCTTCTAAATAAATGAGTAACGCCTATACATCAATAAAAATACTTGCCAGATTTTAAAAGATGACCCTACCCAAGACAGCTCTAGAAAACTGAAAAAGGATGTTTGGAGTAACTTGAGGACTGGAGATTCCCTGCTCCAAATCCCACTGTATTAAGCAATAAGGATGGTGAATTATAAAAGAAAAAATGAATTACGATTTTAGTGGGATCAGACTGAGGCAATCTGCCTCTGCAAAAGCATTCATAAATTGGGTGAAGAGAACTTAAGTGTTCATTTGGGCAAGCATTGTCCCCTCAAATGTCTGTCCACCAACATTTGTGTTTGAGGGAAATGGTTCAAAAAGGATTGTGTCTTTGGAAAAGATATGACTGAAAAGTGTGTTTTTGCATTAGGAGCAGTAATGTTTTTTAAAATGTGTACATTGGGAGTACTTACATTTTTAGAAGTGCACATTAGGGAAAACTATGTATCAAGCTTAGCATTTTATGTTAAGTTGCAAATGATAACAAAGGTGGAATACTCAGTAGGGTTGTTTTAATGATGAAAATGATGGAACAGAATAATATGTAAAATTCTGCAATATGGACATGCATTGGTTGTAAACTGATCCATACATTGTTAACCTAGAGCAGGGGTGTCAAACTTGATATCATTGAGGGCCGCATCAGGGTTGTGTTTGACCTCGTGGCGCCATGGTAGGTGTGGTCAACCCGACATCACTCGTGTTGGGGGCACCTGTGGTGGCCTGAGCACTTTGCCAGCAAAAACTGTGCTCGAGAGGGCTGCCTGCGGCCCTCGCAAGCTTCATTTTCAGCCTCCTGAAACCCTCTGCCAGTGAAAACGGAACTCGGGAGGGCCGCATGCAGCCCTCCCAAGCTCCGTTTTTGCTGGCAAAGGCACCATGGGCCGATCCTTCGCTGTTTCAAGGGAGGCGCTGTGGACCAGATCTAAGCACCCCACAGGCCAGATGCGGCCCACAGACCTTGAGTTTGACATCCCTAACCTAGAGAAACAGCAGTCCTCTTATGTGTTAAATCTTAAGTACATGTGCAATTTTGTTTGAAATGTTCATCAAAAATGATTGTTGTGTAACTGAAAATTTCTGGCTTTTGTAAGTTTAAAAAACAAAGCTCTTTCCTTCTTTATTGATAGGTCCCATTTTCAGGTCAATTAATAATCCAATAGCTGCATCTACCCAGGCTAACCCTGGTTATTTTAAACCTTGGGTAGCTTTATATTTATTCTGAACAATGCTTTGCATCACCAAGAAACTTGGTGCTTTTGCATTCGTTTGTGGTTCAGCATATGAAGTGAGCCAAAAATAATAAAAGAAAAGTAATCCATGTGAACCCAGCTACTTTCTGGCTTTATTTAATCAACAATGATAGATTACTTTGTGGTGACAGTGATTGGTTGACTTCCATTAGCAATAACTGGTCACCATGGACAACCAACATTGACAAGTGAGATAAAAATCCCTGAGTGCCAGAGATGGATGTGTTAAAGTGAAGGAGAGTGAAGGACAAGGGGAAAATATCTGAAAAGGAACAGGAAGAAGGCAAAATGCAGGAAGAGTTTATTTGTTTTATAATTATTTCTTTTTATATATATATATATATATATATATATATATATATATATATGTATGTATGTATGTATGTATGTATGTATGTATGTATGTATGTATGTATGTATGTATGTATGTATATATATATATATATATATATATATATATATATATATATATATATATATATATATATATATATATATATATATATATATATATATATATGAAATATATACACACACACACACACACACACACACACATACAGTAGCTGGCCAACTCAGTGTATGACTCTGGGCATGTCACAAAGAAAATTTAAAAAAAATTAAAACCATATATGACCCACATTACAAAAGTCACAACTGGGGTGATACTGACACTAATGCATAGCATCTAAGCATCTTGTTGCAGTCCAAAGGACTAGTTTGAATATTATACATCAAACTGGGGTTTGTCAACAAATGTGGGTAAGGTTAATGTTGAAATTGGAGGGGGAGGTGTTTCCTTTCCTTTCCCTTTCCCTTTCCCTTTCCCTTTCCCTTTCCCTTTCCTTTTCCTCCATCCCTCCCTCCATTCTTTAATTTTGCACATCATACAGAGTTTGTTGATTGGGATATTATAGAAATATTATAAAACAAATACATAAATGTACTTGCCATAATATTATGCAGATGTACCTTCAACCATAAATAATATTCAGACTATCATTTCTGTTAATGTCACAGGTCATGGCAAAAAGAAAAAAATAACCAACTATTAAATTGTGTTGATTACTGTATCACTAGTACTTCTAATGTTTATTAAATCTTTACACCACTGGATCTTTATAGGTTTTACAGAAGAAAAAAATTATAAGTCCGTAGCATAACTTGCAGGGTTGCGAGTTTATAGGGTTTAATCAAAGACACAGCAAACTGAATATCTCATATTAATGTTTTTTCCAGTTTATTACTACACTATATTTTGCTTTGACTTTACCTTTTGGCATGTAGACATCGAAAGAAGGTATATTTGCAATTAATGAAGCTACAGATCTTTTCTCTGCACTCCTGCCTCGCTCCATCTTGAACCAGAGGCTTGGATCTTGCTAAGTAACCTATTTTCCTTCTGTATATATGCGACGTACAGTGTTAAAGAAATGTATGTGTATTTCCGTTCCTATTTTTGTGCCTAAATCCCCTTCCTGCTTTGAGATAAGTAAGGGGCTAATCATACTTGCTCACATTTTCTATTTCTTGTTGGCAATCTCTCTCAGTCAGGTTTCTTTCTCTCTATTCGTTTCCTCTTCCTCTCTCCCTCCCCACCTCAGAAGACCTGAAAAGTATAGATTGGTCCACCTGCAGCCTGCCTTTTTTAGTAAGATTTTTCTGGATCCCACCCTAGAACGGGTCTACGACAATTTGCCAAAGTCAACTCGATGCGGGACAACTCACCGCAACCAACTTGCCGCATGATAACTCACTGCGGGACAAGAGTTACACTAATGTCAAAGAAATGGTGGGATAGAATCCTTAAAGAAAGGATGCAAAAGGAGGGACAGAATGAAATGTGAATGGCAAAAATTAAAATAATTTTGTATTTATTTTAAATAACGAAATAGAATTGTTAAATTGTCCCGCAGAGAGTTGTCTCATGGCGAGTTGGCCGTGGCGGGTTGCCCTGTAGCAAGTTGGCCGTGGCAAGTTGGCTGTGGCGAGTTGGCCATGGTGAGTTGGCCGCAGTAAGTTGGCTGTGGCAAGTTGTCCCATTCCGCCCTAGAACACTGCAAGAGTCTTGTCCAGACTTCTCCTCAAACCAGGGGTGAAATGCTACCAATTTGGCCCGGTTCGGGCATACCGGTAGCGGCGGCCGCCGGTGGTTCAGAGAACCAGCAGCAGCGGCAGCGCGAGGCTCCACCCACCCACTCGGACATCACCATTTTCTTTTTTTTAACCCTCTGCGTATGCACAAGGCCTTCTGCGCATGCGCAGAGGGTGAAAAAGCACGTGCGGTGATGGCACGTGCACAAGCGAAGCAAGCGTGCACGGGCAAAGCACGCACTTCCAAGCCGGTAGGGAAGGTAAGTAGATTTCACCGCTGCCTCAAACCCACAATCGTTCAAGAGTGAACAGTACCTAGAATTAATTTGGGTTTGCCAGCCACTCCTCGTTCATTTTCTCATTTTTCAAAAATGGAATTTTGGCTCAAGAGCACACAGCAGATTTGTTAACTTTGTGCTATTATTTGGGAATTCAGTTCAGCTGTCAGTGTGTTGTCAGGATCAGTAGAGAAGTGTAGATACCCTTCCATTAGAAAAGAGAGAGGAAAATTAAGGCTTATGACTGATCATATTTAGGAAGCTGAGATTGGATAAAGTTTATGGAGCCTAAATCCATGTTAATCTTCCATTCCCAAAGAGTGATAGCAACAAAGTGATATAACCTATTCAGCAGTGGGTTGCTCCTGGTTTGGCCCGGTTCTGTGAACCGGTAGCAGTGGCAGCAGGAGGCTCTGCCCACCTGCCTGGGACGCTTCTGCGCAGAAGCATTGCGCACACGGGCAAACAGGTAGCGATGGGATTTAGAATCCACTACTGAACCTATTGTTAAAATCAGAGACCTCATGCCACTCAGTTCTGCCCTCAGCATTCTTCATGTATGAAACTAATGTTTTAACTACTTTTTGGAAGACCTCAGGAATACGCAGAAAAAAAAATCAAATCTGAAAAGTATTTTGAAAGGCTGCAAAATGCTCCAAACTCAGCCAATCTGATTCATTCCCTTGATGTAGGTTCCAGCTAAAATGTGCAAATCAGCATTCATGGGAAGATTCAACTGAAAGATCATCAATTTTAAATATTTGTTCAAAGCTTTACATAACCTTAACAATAGCTATAAACACCATATAGCTATTCTTTATTTAAACTCATAACGTATGTGGCATACACTTGCAATAGAATGACCATTTACATGGCCTAAGCATCAACGTGAAATAGCTGTAAAAAAAAAAAAGCGAGAAACTGTCTTGACTTTTTCCTTTCCTTCTCTTGAAAGAAATTTCAGCGGCCAAAATGAATGACAAAAGACACAGGCTGGGAAGAGCTCGCTTGCCTGTCAAAATGTCTTTTGAGAAGGACATTCGGTGATTTGCCAACAGTCGTAACTAGATTTGAAGGCGTAAAGCCAAGATACCTGATGTTATCTTGGCCATCGCCTGAAGTATCTATTTGGACAATTGCTCAGAGCCATGATTTGGTTATCTGTACTAGAAACAGAGTACAGCGTTGTTCAAAAAACTGAGTTGTACTGAAAAGAGAAATTGGTGTGTGCTGCAAAATAATTGGGAGTTTGCATGTTTGCATACCCTTCCATAAAAGGGCAGAGAAATCTCATAGACAAATCTATAGCCCTTGGCCTTCATGAAACTCCCAAGTCTGGGATCTCTAGTGCACACACACACACACACACACACACACACACACACACACACACACACACCAGGTAGAGCTTTGAAAATCAACAAAATGTTTTTTCTCTGGTAAGCAGAGTTGGGACCCATCATATATTGCATGGGGAGAGAAGGGAAGGGAAGGGAGAGAGATATTGTTCCTGGTACATTTTTATTTGAAAGAGGCAAGCTGGAGCATGCCCACCTTATCAAAGCATGTGGGGGTGAGCAAATGCAGGCATCTTGTACTGGGAGTTGGTAGTCCAGTCAATAGTCTGATCCTGTGACATGCAGGAGTTTAAAGGCAGTAACCAGCTCCTCAATCAGAGAAAGAAACCTATTGGGAGGCAGTGCAGTTTGCAAGCAGTGGCGACACATGGGTATAACAGAACAGTTCCATGTAGAATGCATCCCAGTCCAGAAACGGGACCAACTGATGCACTAGCCCAGGGTCAGAAGCCTGTGGCTCTGGAGCCGCATGTGGCTCTTTCATCCCTCTGCTGTGGCTCCCTGTCGCCAGTTGGCACCACAATTTTGAGAGGAGCTTTCGGTTGGGGGCGGGTGGAAGCAGGGCTTGCCAGGAGGAGACTCTATGGCAAGGGGCGGGTTTTCCAGTCAGCTCCACAATTGATAGGGCTTTTGGTTAGGACAGATAGAGGAAAAAGGACACCGTGCTAGGAGGAGACTCTATGGTGGGGGAACCGGACTTCCGGTCGGCTCCAATTGAACAGGGGGCTTCCGGTTAGGACCTTTGTGGCTCTTTGAGTGTTTATGGTTGCCGACCCTTGCACTAGACAGAGTAATACAAAGGTCCCCCTGGCCACAGCTGCCATCTGTTCTTCAAGCAGGAGCTGTGAATCTAGCAGGGCCCCCAGGTTGCACATTGAATCTGAGAGGGGCAGTATCACTCTGTCAGGAACCAAACCAAACTAATATTCCAGAAGATTGTTATACCAGTATATGTAAGGAGCCTATATAAGACCTGAACAATACTTCATGGATCAGGCATATATAGGCATATGCCACAGAAACATGTGTCTAGTTTAGCCCAGTGTCCAGCCAAGTCTCAAGAAGCTATGGAGGGCAGTGACCAGAAGCTTGGCTGCTGCAGCTTCAATTGGCTAATAAGAGCTCAGCATATATCTATGTCACCAGTGAGATGATGAAAGAGTCATCATAGATTCTTCATACACCAAGACCTACTTGGGGAAAAGATGGGAAGCACTATTTTAAAGCTGGAACACCTAAGGCTACCTCCATGGTGAAATGCTATTGAATTGACCCACAGTCTGTGTCATGAAGCTATGCCTTCTAAAAATGGATAACACTTTTTGTAACGTCACAGCAAGTGGCAGCACTTTGCTGGCTTTGGCTGATCTCAAGAGGTAAAACCAGAATTGCTAGCACTTACAGACACTCCCCCCAGGGAATTCCAGGACATTAAGCTTGACCAACCAAGAAGTTAGAAAATATTCTGGAAGAAGGCAACAGAAAATCACTCTAAAAAAACTACATAGGTATGCAGTCACTAAGTGTTAAACTTAATGCAAGGCAATCTTTGCTTTTTTTAATACAGCTTCTCTCAAAATGATAACCTGCTGATTGATTTGGCACTACAATCTCTAAATCCCAGCCCACCAGGGACTTTGATTGGCAGGTTAAAGGATGCTGGTTTCTACCATACAGTATCTTTTTTTTTAATTGAAAAGTTTTAAATGTACAAAGTACAAACATTTTTCCCCCATTTTTCTCCCCTCCTCCCCCTCCCCCTCCCCCCCTTCCCCCCTTCCAGACTTCCCAGGAGAAGCACAAGGTATAAATCTAAAAAAAACTAACGTAAAACTTACTATAAAAGAAAAAAAAAGTTATTAGTTCAAAAATACCCATTCATCCTTAACTCTTTAACAGTCCAAAAGCTTGAAAATATAGTATATCATTTCACAAATTTCTAATATTAGTAAACTATTTAAATTATTTTGATCTGATACTTTTTTTGAATATATTCAGTCCACCTACTCCATTCCAATATATATCTTTCATTTGAGTGGTCCTTTAAATATGACGAAATCTTGGCCATTTCGGCCAGATGTATCATTTTCAACGTCCATTCTTCAATTGTAGGTATATCTTCTTTCTTCCAGTATTGTGCTACCAACAATCTGGCAGCAGATATACAATTCAAAACCAGCTTAGTCTCTATAACCGAACAATCCGTTATTATCCCCAACAAAAAGAATTGTGGTGTAAATTTGATCTTTTTCTTTAAAATATTTTGTATAATCCACCATATTTTTATCCAAAATGCCTTGATCTTTTTACAAGTCCACCATATATGAAAATATGTAGCATCCCCACATTCACATACGAACATTTAGAATCTAAATTTGGATACATACAAGCTAACTTTTTTGGGTCTAAATGCCATCTATAAAACATTTTATAAAAATTTTCTCTCAAATTTTGTGCCTGCGTAAATTTAACATTTCTGACCCATATCTTTTCCCATGTATCCATCATAATTGGTTCACCAATATTCTGAGCACATTTTATCATACAATCCTTAACTAATTCTGTTTCTGAATCTAATTCCAATAAAATATTATATAATCTCTTTATATGCATTGGGCCCTTATCTTTCATTTGTACAATCAAATTGTCCTCTTTTTTCAGAATACCAGTTTTTTTATCGTCTCTCCATCTAACTTGTAATTGTATGTATTGAAACCATGTTCTGATTATACCTTTTTCTCTTAATTTCTCAAACGATTTTAATTGAAATAAATTTCCCTCTTCAGAAAGAAGTTCTTTATATGTAATTTTATCAACTTTTTGTTCCATATTTATATTTTCTATCGCGTGTCTGGGTACTGTCCATAAGGGTAACTTATCATTTAGTTTAGATTGGTGTTTTTTCCAGACACGCAATAAGGCATTTCTTAATATATGGCTCTTAAAAGCTTTATCTACTTTTTTATCATATATTAAATAAGCATGCCACCCAAATACCAAACCATATCCCTCAATGTTTAATACACTCTCTTCCGTTAAATTAATCCAATCTGTAACTGCTGAGAGGGCCGCTGCTTCATAATACAATTTCAAGTTAGGCACTTTTAAACCACCTCTTTCACGTGTATCCTGCATAATCTTCTGATTTACCCTTGGCTTCTTCCCAGCCCAAATAAATTTATTTATACCCTTCTGCCATTCCTTTATAACTTCATCTTTTTAAAGTATTGGTATCATTTGAAAGAGGAATAAAAACCTTGGTAAAACATTCATTTTAACAGCAGCTATCCTACCCAACAATGACAATTGTAATTTCTCCCAGCTTTCCATATCCCCCTGTATTTTTGACCACAATGGTTCATAATTATGTTGATATAATTTTGTATTTGTGGACATAATATTAACCCCTAAATATTTAATCTTTTGAGCTATCTCAAAGCCAGTTACCTTTTCTACTTCTTCTTTTTGGTTTTTTGTCATATTTTTAACTATTATTTTTGTCTTCGCTGTATTTATTTTAAAACCCGACACTTGTCCATATAAATTAATTGTATCCCTCAGAGTCCTAATAGATTGTAATGGTTGAGTTACAGTAACAACCAGATCATCCGCAAACGCTCGGAGCTTATATTCTTCCTATCTAATTTTTATTCCTTTTATTATATCATGCTCTCTTATTTTATTAAGTAATATTTCTAATCTCAAAATAAACAACAAGGGAGATAGAGGACATCCTTGTCTTGTTCCCTTTTCTATGTTAAAAACATCTGTTAATCCACCATTGATTATTATTTGCGCCGTTTGTTTGCGATATATTGCCCCAATAGATTGTACAAAATAGTCTCCCAATTGTAATTTCTCTATTAATCTTAATAAGAACCGCCAATTCAATCTATCAAAAGCTTTCTCAGCATCTAAAAAAGCTAATGCTGCGGGGATCTGGTTATTGCTTCTCAGATACTCCAATAAGTTAACAATTTGTCTAACATTAGTTTTCATTTGCCTACCAGTTAAAAACCCTGTTTGATCATAATGTATCATTTGTTGCATGACTGTCATTAACCTATTCACTAAAATTTTTGTAAAAATTTTATAATCTATATTTAAAAGTGAAATCAGTCTATAATTTTTTGGGTCTGTACTATCTAAGCCCTCTTTTGGAATCAACAAAATAAAAAATGTCTTCCATGTTGGGGGAACATTACCTCCTTTTTGAATATTATTAAATAATTCTTTAAGGGGCTCCCCCATTTCTTCCTGTAATTTTTTATAATAAACAGCAGTTAACCCATCTTTCCCCGGGGCCTTACCCACTTTTAACTGTTTAATTGCCATTGTTATTTCTTCTAAAGTTATTAATTGATTTAACATATCAGTATCTTATATACACTACTGTATATGCTCTCAAGCAAATGTCTGTGTCTGTCCTTCATGTTAGTACCAAGATTTTATATATGCTTACAACAGAGGTGGGTTCGGACCGGTTCGGATCAGTTTGCCTGAACTGGTAGCGAACCGCTGGTGATGTCACAATGATGTCATGGAACCAGTTCGGTTGGTGCCGGTCTGTGGGCACCGCCATCTTTTTTAAAAAAAAAATATTTTATTTTATTTTTTATTTTTTTTCTTCTGAGCATGTGCAGAAGCTGAGTTTCCGGCACTATGCATGTGGTCGCCATCTTGTTTTTAGCTTTTTATTATTATTAGTATTTTCAAATTTTGGGGCACTGTGCATGCTTGGGTGTGCGAAGCGTGCGTGCACCCATGAGGCACGGCTACGCAACGAGGAAGGAAGTGAACCAGCAGCGAGGTACGTTAGAACCTGGCTTACAAGGTCCTTCCCATAGCCAAAGTAGAATCCTAAAGTTGGAATGGGCACTGAAGCCATGAAAACCAACCATCACTCAGTACAGGAATCCAAATTAAAGTATCCAAGACAAAGACATCCAACCCCCACTTGAATGTATCCAGAAAAGGGAAACCCTTCTCCAGTTACACAACCCCAATACTAAACCACTCTTATTGTTAGGACATTTTTCCTAATGTTCAATTGCACTGCATGTCAGAACAATTAGACACAAGGACAGTTTTTCCCCCATGCCATCACTCTGCTAAACAACTAATTCCCATAAACTACAGTAGACCAGAATCTCTGGTCATGACCATAATTCATTCCATAACTTTGGTCGCAAACCGATTTGGTCGTGACCTGAACCTAATTTTGGAAATTTGGCGCTTACAAAAAAAATGACGCGGAAGGGGAAATCAGCCGTGAAAAAAAATTGTGAATTTTTTGGTCAGAACCCAATTTGGTCATGGTCAGAAGCGCTCGTGACCAAAGGTTCTACTGTATCTAGAAAGGCAGTATTACCATCATTATTCTCATCTTCCCTATTACTTATAACCTTATCTTCTCATGACTATAACTTGTTGCTTGTATCTTACAATTTATATTGTTTAATTAGTATCCTAGCATGATTTATATTGATTGCTTATTTAGTATCCAGGACTATCATTAAGTGTTGTATCTAATGTTTTATGATAATGTATTTTTACAATGAGTATGATAATGATCTATCACTATTGTTGTATGTACACTGAGAGCTTATGCACCGGGGACAAATTCCTTGTGTGTCTATTCACACTTGGCCAATAAAGAATTCTATTCTATTGGAATTTGTGTCTCTGCCCTTGTCCTGCCTCTGGATACCCCTTTCCCATAGGGGAAAAATGTTATTATTTTTCTGCTCACTCTTTAGATGAAACATTCCCAGAATCTTCAATCTCTCTGGATAGAATTTTGCTTCTATGGCAGTGGTGGATTGCTCCCAGTTTGGCCTGGTTTGGTAAACCAGTAGCAGTGGCAGAGGGACGCTCCACCCACCCACCAGGGATGCTTCTGCGCATGCCCAGAAGCGTCGCGCACGCGCGCACGAGCAAACCGGTAGTGACAGGATTTACAACCCACTACTGTTCTACGGGTATTCCCCTGCTCATTTTCATGCCTTTCTCTGAACCTATTACAAAGAATAGCCAATAAATGAATCAAGGTTTGATGTTGACACACCAAGAGAGAGACATTCCTATGATATATACTTAAGCTTGCTATGCTTGTTCTGTTCTGGACACAGGGTCCTTGGATCTATAATACATCTTAATTTTATTAAAGAGAGAGAGAGAGAGAGAGAGAGAGAGAGAGAGAGAGAGAGAGAGATTGGTGTAAAGGTTAAAGTGCTAAAGTAGAAATCAGAACATTGTGAGTTCTAGGCCTTCCATAGTCATGGAAGCTGGGTGGATGATTTTGGCTGGCCATTCCACCCTCCCTCAACCAAACCCACCTCATTGGGTTGTGCTTTTGTGTACAAAAGTGGCTTTGGGTTTTAGAACTTCCTGGGTTCTGAGATTTTCTGTCTTTAACTCTGAATGGGGCTATAGTTCTATATGGAGCTGGTGCACAATTTAACTATCTGGATTCACACTTCTGTTTGAGGATCATAGCCAGCAAGGACTTCATAAAAATCCATCTGGTGCAACAATTGTGTCCTTCCCTGCAATAGGAATCTCTGGTTCACAGCCACTCATATCTTAAGTCACTTCCTTTTTTAAAAATAGATTTTTTTTATTTTTCCAAAAATAAAATACAAATACAGAATAAAGAGAAACAAGAAACAAGAATTACAAACAAGATACAGAAAAAGGAAAAGGGAAAAAAAGTATCTATACAACAAATATAAAATTAACAATAAACATATGATCTACACCCTAGTTAGATGCTGATACCTGTCTCCTACAAATCTAATAGGTTTGCTCCCTTGCATTGTGGGTCTACAAATGGTTATACATTTTTTATCTATACTTGCTAAATTACTTTAAATCGCATTCTCTTAACAAATATCTCAAATACACAAATCTATTATCCATCAATCAAATTGACCCAAAACCTGTTCACTATAAAAATTCTGTTATTTAAGTAATTTGAAATTGATCTTTAACACAGGATAGATTTGAAATAGCAATGTAAAATGTTAGTTGAGGAGAGGTATTGGCTGTCTATCTGTTAAAATAGATTAAAAAATAAACGCACTCAAGAAAGGAGAAGAGGGAGGAAGAGGAAGTAGTGGGGAGGAGAAAAGAAAGAAGAAGGGGTAGTAGGAGAGGGGAGAGAAGGAGGAAGAAAGTAGAGGGAGGGGAGAAGGATAGAGGGAAGGGCGTGATTGGATTTGATATGTAGGATAGATAGGTAATCTAGTAATATTATTGGATGTGGGAAAAAATTAGCCTAAATTTTTTTTGATAATATATTATGGTATATGTATTGATGTGTATGTAAAGAATATTAAAAGAAAATTAAAAAAATCTGTTAATTGTTCACCCTCCAAAAATATATATTAAACTTCAAAGCCCTCTGTTAACAGTCCATTATTATTTAACTTGCAGAAACTCCACAAATAGCTTCCAGTCTCTTATAAATTTATCCAAACCTTTGTCTCTAATCAGTTAATCTTGCAATCTCTGCCAATTTCTGTCTTTCAAAATCTATTCTTGCATTGTCTGTATTCTTTTTCCTTTCCAATATTTGGCATGCACAATCCTGGCAAGATCAATCCAATTGATCACTCTGGGATGAGAGGTTTAGTCTTTTGAACTTTTGGACTTGTGCTGGAGCCCATCCACTTGGAACTTCTCTCTACCAGAATGTGCTATTTTGGCTATTCTATGCGTAGTATTTATGTGGTGCCTGGTTGTGGGTGGGTTTTTGTTTGTTGATTTGCTGGTGGCAAATCAGCACTTCTGTTGACTGACAAGGGACCCATTTCCCAGACATCAATCATTTCCCTGGTTATCTTTGTACCTGCTCAACCAACAATCTTAGCAGCTGTGAAATTGAATGTATGTCCTTGTCCATTGACAATGTAAACAACAATCCTTACAGCTGATACCATATACAAAAATAAGGTTCCAAATGGCTTTTCTGTTGATTTATCCATAATACCTAATGTAGAAGAAAGGCTTCAAATTTCATTAATATTTTAAGTATTTTCTGCATAACCATTATACTTATCCAATATGATTTCGCATCTTTACAATATGATTTAGCATGTTTACAAGACCACCACATGTGATAAAAAGTAGCTGGAGTTTGTCACTTTGCTTGTTTGACAACTGCAATGTCTTCTACATAGGTTGGTGAACTAGTGTGGTGACTCCATTATTGTTAATATCACCCGTTACTCCTTGTTTTTAACTTTGTTTTTTTTTACAGTTCTTAATGATGTTTTAATAATGATGATGGTAATTGTATTGATTGTTTGTTTCATCTTTGTTACATGCCACCAGTCGTCATGTGTTTTGTGAGATGGGCAGCTATATAAATTGGATAAATACCGGTAAATAAATTGCTCTTGAAGAGCATTTGAAAGCTGCAGTTGGGCAGTTCTGGATGCACATTGATTTGTCCATGCATTGCTACCACTTTATGAGCTGTACTAGCTCCCAGTAGACTCCCAGGTGCAATTTACGTGATAGGGATAAACTTTATATGGCACAGTACCAGGTTACTCGTAGAACTGCCTGTCCATCTCCCCAGATGGACAAAATCCTGGTCCCTTCTGTGAAACAGCGCCATCTCTTGGGATGCAAGAAGCATGCCTTCTCCATCACTGGGCCTACCCTGTAGAACAGAATTGTCTAGGGTTCTGGATAATTCCATACCTGTTAGCTTTCTCTTTATGGCCAAGATATCATTGTATATGAACTTGTCTATGAATGACTCTATTAAAATTTAACAATTACAAAAAAATAAGAACTTATCTTCTACAGCATTCTGATCAAATACTTGGCATTTCAAAGAAAGACACTTAAGTTAGACTGATATCAAGGTATATCAAAGAACATTTTTTTTGTAATGGGAATGGCAGAAGGAGAAAGGATGCTCAAATGGGCAGTCATGAGAAGTTTGGAGAGCCGAATGCAATTCGTAGCAGATCAGCTTTGCGATGGGACTTCTGGTTCCCACTCAGCCTAGTGTTTAGTCTTTCGAAAACTTTTAGTAGGTTGTTTGTCACCGGTTGCTGTACAATAACAATTAGTTTTTATCAGGATGTCACTGTTGATTAAAAAAGGCGGTGGATCCAGGAAGACGGTGAGATAATTGCATTTTCCACTGTGCGGTATTGTACCATTTTATTTTTGGAATAAATCCTTTCTCCACCATAATCTCCAATCACTTAATATTCATCTCAGATTTCTTCACACAATAGACAACCATCCTGTAGTCCCAGCAGCTGATGACGTATTACATCCTCTCTTTTTTTACTTTTTAACAAACTGAAATTGCAACTCTATGGCTATAGCTGTTGGGGGGAGGGAGAAGAAGCTGTTGACAAACTTCCCCATCAGTGTCCTAATTTCACTTCCACAAGATCAAGAGGCAGGCTTCCTTCTTGATGGGGACGCTGAATGAAGATTAGGACTAAAAGGTTAGGGAAGAGGAGAATTGTTTCTTTAAAATACAGAGGGAACAGCTGGACTTTCAATTCTCCCTGTAAAAAGTGAGTACATCTTAAATGTAAGAGATGCTTCATTGGCATGAAAATGCTGCCTCTGTTCTTTGTGATGGGAGAGCACTGCAAAGCGCATGGATTTGAGCACACTCTGCTGGCCAAGAAGACAGAAGAAGTGATGGTCATATGCAGGGACATTGAAGCAGACACTAAGAGCATCATTTCCTCTCTGATAGAGGAGTATGATTCATTGAATAAAACAGCATGCTGTTTCCAAATAATCTTTCAAAATAATCAGATTACCCAAGACTATAATCAGACCAGAGATGATGAAAGAGACAGGATATTATTTGTGGCATGCTTTAGGTTCAGAGAGACAGTTTGGCCTTTTACAAAGAGGAGGCCAAAGTGGAAGAGGAAAAAAAACAAAAAGCAGGATACAGAACAGATGTAGATGCAGATGACATCACCGCTACTAGTTATCCATACCGGGCCTAGCTGTGAAAGAGACAGAGGCAGGGCATGCATTTTGGTATAGTGTGGGGGACAACAAAAAATTCCATAGAGCTGGGCTGTTTGATGTGAGTTCGATCCTAGGTAGAGGCAGGTGTAAGGGTCTCCTGCTTGGGCAGGGGGTTGGACTAGATGACCTGCAAGGTCCCTTCCAACTCTGTTAATCTGATCTAATCTCTTTCAAGTGAGAAAAGCAATATATTGAATTTGTGAGCTTCCTGGAAGCACCAGACTTCTTACTGTTGAAAGAGTATACAGGCCTAGATCAGGGGTTAACAGATTAACAGAGTTGGAAGGGACCTTGCAGGTCATCTAGTCCAACCCCCTGCCAAAGCAGGAGACCCTTACATCTGCCTCTACCTAGGAGGGTGTCAAATTCAATTTCATTGAGGGCCGCATCAGGGTTGTATTTCACCTCAAGGAGCCAGGATGGGTGTGGCCAGGGTGGGCATGATCATTTCGATATCACTCATGGCCCGAGCACTTTGCCAGCGAAAATGGGCTCCTGAGCTCCGTTTTTGGCTGCAATGGCTTCATGCAACCCTCTGCCAGCAAAAATGGAGTTTGATGTGGGGTCGCCCGCAGCCCTCATGAGATCTGTTTTCAGCTACAATGGCTTCCTGCAACCTTCTGCCAGAGAAAACGGAGCTCGGGAAGGCTGCCCACGGCCTTCGCAAGTGCCGTTTCGGCTATGACAGCCTCCTGCAACCCTCTGCCAGCAAAAATGGAGCTTGGGAGGGCCGCGTGCAGCCCTCCCAAGCTCCATATTCACAGGCAGAGGCACTGCGGGGCGGTCCTTCACTGTTTCCAGGTCGGCCCTGTGGGTGAAATCTAAGCCAGATCCAGCCTGCGAGCCTTGAATTTGATACCCCTGGCCTAGATGGAGTGCTAATCTCTTCTTGGAAAGCCCTTGTTAAAAAATGTCCTCATTTACTTGATAATCTGATAATTTATTTGCTTGATAATCTGATATATTTGACCTTTCCTTCAGGAAACTAGACCTTATTTTGGGATAGTCTTTAGGGAGGAAAGAAAGGTACGATGGCTCAGTGGTTAAGGACACTGAGGTTGTCAGCTGGTAAAGCTGACAGACTGGGTTCAAGACCTGAATGCTGCACGAAGGGGTGAGCTCCCATTCCTGCCCACCTAGCAGTTCAAAAGCATAAAAATGCAAATAGAGAAATAGGTACCCTTCGATGGGAATGTAACAGCATTCTGTGCACCTCGATGTATAGTCATGCTGACCACATGACCAGGTTAGTGTCTTTGGACAATGTTGGATTCCTCAGCTAAGAAATGGAGTTAAACATTGCCCCCTAGAGTTGAACACGACCAGAGGTGGGTTCCTCCTGGTTCGGACTGGTTCTATAGAACTGGGAGGAACTTGGCAGCCTGGGTTGCTAGAACTGGCAGTGACCCAGGCCTGCCGCACCCCCGAACTGGTTCTTCTGGCGGCACGATAGGCGCCGCCATTTTGGTTTTTGCTTCTGCACATGCATCACTGGCGCAAAACGACAGCGAGAGAATCCAGAACCCACCCCTGGACACGACTTCACCTTGGAAACCTTTTACCTTTATCTTTACCTAAAAGGGTTTTTTAAAGTTTGCTAGTATCACCACCTTGCAAAGCCAAGATTTTGCTGGTATTTTATTATCCTCCAACGCAGGACTAGGGTGATTGAAGCTCCTGCTTGATGCTCCTTTGAAGCTCCTTTGCTTTCTATGTTGATCACATTTCATCTGGTCAGATCTGTTTGCCATGTACGTGGATTGTTTTTATATTTCTATATATTCAGGGGCAGGTTGCTCACTTACCTCGCTGCCGGAGCCATGCACACGCATCTCCACACTCCACGTGGAGGCAAAATCTCACCGAAATCTCTCTCGCACGCATGTCCCCTCACGAGATTTCGGCGCAATTTTGCTTCCGCGCATGCGCAGAAGCAAAATTGCCCAAAAATCACCGAAAATCACGGAAAAAAATGTCAACGCGCCGGGTGGACCGGCAGAGAGGGCTCCGGAGCAGTTGCGAAATCCACTGCTCCCTACTGGAGCTGCGTACCGGGCAGCTCCAGCAGGAACCCACCTCTGTATGTATTGTAAACCACTCAGAGTCTGGATCTGGGTAGCACCTTAACTGAACGAACAAACTTCCCAAACTTTTTCCTTCATTACCCCAAACCAGTTTTGAAAGTCCTTATTTAAATGTCCTAGTTGTGATTGGTTATTGGTTTGTGTGTTGTTACACAAAGAGAAACCACTTTTACCCAAGTTTGAGTAATGTGCCCAGGTTTGGGAAGCACTGAATTAGGAGGATGGAAGATTTTTCAGTTATGCAATACAAAGTCAAGAGGTTGGTAAAGAAGTTTTGTGTGCTGGTTAATGGAAGACCAAGGCAAAGACATCCACAGGAACAATCATTGGTTTCAGAATGGCAGATGTGATTGGGCAAACAAAGCCCTGCCCTTTTTCACCTATGGCAATGGGTTTGCTACTTATTAAAAAGGGGTGGGATTTTGATCACCTAATTACACCCATCGCTATCAGATCTTGTTTTTCTCTGACACTGCAAAGAGAAGAGCAATTTTGCTTTTACTTATTTTTTCAAATTATTTTGTAAGCAAAAGGCACATGCTGATAATTCAGATAAGGCTGATACAAAAAAAGAATGATTATTTCCTTACATTGTCAGCAGTGGGGAAAAAAGTGATGGAACCCTTTTGTTAAACAGGCACAAAATATTTTATTGGTAAACTTGCCACTTGTGCACTATGGAAATGAATCTTGGGACCAATTTAATATCACATTATCCAGATGAGTTTATTCATCTACTTGGAGAATAATCTCAACACCAACACCATCTTTGGATAGCCAGCTACCCTCAGGGCAAAATTTTCCAATCCTGCATTATACCAAGTTAACTTTTACATTTGTCAATTCATTGACTTAGACCCAAATTCTTTTCTCTCCTAAACCCTTTCTCCTCTTCCTCCTCCTCCTCCTCCTCTTCCTCCTCCTTTTCTGTGAATGTTTTTATGCTGCTTGATACATTTAAATGAATTGGGTTTTCTTTCATTGTTGTTATATTCATCTATGAAAAAGTAAAAGAGAGATAAATAATATACATGTAAATATTTACCCCCTATCGTAAGTGTGGCTGATGGTAGCTTTGTTGCAGTTAAGATAAAATATAAAATCTGTCCCAATTTGCTAAAATTGTGATTCCTGCCTCAGATGTTTCATTATTTTAAATTTATCTCTAATCTGTTCTAACATAGTGACAGAAGAAGTCTTGTTATTCCATATCTCTGTGCGTCACATATTGATGTTGCTTAGTTTCTTGACAATGTGCTTTAATTACTGTTCAACAAAAATAAAAGGGGGAAAATTTTATATTCATTTTTAGATGCTTAAATCATATTTCATCGCTTGGGATTTTTGCTGTGGCTTCTCTGTCTCTCCCTCTGTTCATTTCCTCCCTTAGAAATAGGTACATAAAGTAAATCTTGCTAGGGTTCCTGTTTACTGCATCTTGCCTAGTACAAGAAGGCTCATCCATATTGACTGGCAAAGTCAGTGTTCTGCTTTGACCAACAATTCAGGTGAAATAAACTTCCTTTCATTTAGCCCACAGCCAGGCAGAGTTCTTTGTTTTGAAGAACTGCAGTTCTTGACTCTGGAAATCTTATTCAGGAAGTCTTAGAGTACAAATTAAACATTTTCTTGCAGATGTTTCATTACCAAACTAGGTAACAACATCAGTGCTAGCTGGGTGTGGGGTTTGCTCTCATTTTATATTCTAGTCAATTGCCCTGACAATATTGGCAGGAGTGATGTTGGTGGGTCCTTGATTGGGCTATTGTTTACTGTTAGCTTGTTTGGCAATTCCTTGATTGGGGCTTTGTTTGCTTCTGGAATGTTAATCTTGGTGTTAATCTCTGCCCATCTGGGTATTGAGTGCTGGTGAGCAAGCCATTAGAATATAAAATAAGAGCAAACCCCACTCCTACTAGCACTGATGATGTTACCTAGTTTGGCAATGAAATGTTTGTAAGAAAACAACCAAGCTCAGAGAACACTCCACTACTCACATCTGCCTAAATGGGATAGTGACCTTTCTACTGCTAAATTGTTAAATATTAACTGTAAGCATGAGAAGACCTCAGAATTGCTGACATGAGCCCTGTTTCTGCTTTCAACTAGAATTCACATCAGCGGCAGCTCAAGATGTGTTGCCTAAATCAAGGTCCTTCACTTTTGTGTTCCTAGGGACTACTTAGGAGTGTGTCTTTATCAGGGGAGGGTTCCTCCTGGTTCGGACCGGTTCGCCCAAACCGGTAGCGGCCCACTGGTGATGTCACGATGAAGTCACCGAACCAGATCGGTCGGTGCCGGTCTGTGGGCTCCGCCATCTTTTTAAAACAATTTTTATAAAATTATTTATTTATTTTTTCTTCTGCGCATGTGCAGAAGCCGAGTTTCTGGCACTGTGCATGTGGTCACCATTTTGTTTTCGGCTGGGTTTTTTAAAAAAAATGTCGGGATTTTTTTGTACTGCGCATGCAGGCGCGCGTGCCCATGCGGCGCGCCCATGCGGTGCGGGAGGAAGTAAACCGGCAGCAAGGTAAATTGGAATCCACCCCTGGTCTTTATGGAAGTTGAGCTAATGCTGCCTGTTACAAGGAATCTCCTTACACTGCCTCCTGTCAAAGCATTTTGCAATAACAGCTTCACAAACTGGAGCAAAAACATTGTGGCATTGAAAAACATAGAGAAGTGGCATTCACAACCCCACTATTGGTCAAACAAGGATTGAAACCTTCATTTGCACAATATCTGTGTGAAGAAAATACTCTGGTCTGTATATTCCTTCCTATCTTTTTTTTTTTTTTGTCTTTTTCCTTCCTAGGTGCAACATCCTTTTCATGTAGTTAGTGACAGTTCATACAATTTGTGTACAACTGGTGGTCTCAAATATGCCCTTTTTTCCCACACAACTTCAAACAGGGACATCCATAAGGGGTGGGGGAGAGCTGTGAAAACTGTCAGGATGAAAACTGTGACTGTGAAATCAAAAGCTTGATGCCTTTTTTGCATGTATTGTACATGTGATGTACATTAAAAAGAGAAAAAGGGCTCCAGTCAAGCAGTGGTGTCACTAGACTTTTTAGACTTTTTATCTAACTTAATATAACTGTATCAAAGTTCTAAAGAAGCAAGAGAAAAACTAATAAGAAGTGAAATTTAGAATAAAGAGGGGAGAAAAAAAGACAAAGACAAAAGGATACAAAAAAAAGGAAAAAATGCAAAGAAGTGACTTCCGATTTTCTTTTATGGCAACTGTAAGTATAAATGTAAATTAATCTCTTACTGTAAGGTTATACAGAATTATTTACATATTTTCTATAAAAAAATTTAATCTTTTTTTTTCAGTTTCACACAAAAAGTCAATAAGGGGTTTCCAGTCAGCATTAAACTGACATGACAGCAGTATTCCAGTATTTGAGAGTCTGCCACAAAGAAGAGGGAGTCAAATTATTCTCCAAAACACCAGAGGGCAGGACAAGAAACAATGGTTGGAAATTAATGAAAGAGAGAGGCAACCTGGAATTAAGGAGAAACTTCCTAACAGTGAGGACAATTAACCAGTGGAACAGCTTACCTCCAGAAATCGTGGGTGCTCCATCACTGGATGTTTTTAAAAAGAGTCTAGACAGTCACTTATCTGAAATGGTATATGTTCTCCTGCTTGAGAAGAGGCTCGACTAGAACACAGTTCACCAACTGGTGGTCTGCGGACCACTGGTGGTCCGTGGAGAAATCTTGGCCCCTGGGCTGGATATGGCCAAGAGCAATTAATCCAGCCCGTGCATGGGAACACAAGGCTGCACCGCCCAACATAATCCCCCCCCACACGCCAGTCCCCACTGAGGTCCAAAAGGTTGGGGACCCCTGGACTAGAAGACCACCAAGGTCCCCTCCAGTTCTATTCTGTTTGTTTGTTTGTTTGTTTGTTTGTTTGTTTTATTTGTCAAGCATATATGATTAAAGCAAAGTATAAACAGTAAAATTATGATATTATATATATATATATATATATATATATATATATATATATATATATATATATATATATATATATATATATATATATATATATATATATATATATATTACAAGCATGAATAAGAGTATAAGAGGTATGAATCAGAGGTGGGTTCCTGCTGGAGCTGCCCAGTGCGCAGCTCCGGTAGGGGGCGGCAGATTTCACAACCGCTCTGGAGCCCTCTCTGCCAGTCCACCGCCGTGCGTTGCCATTTTTTCCTGGTGATTTTGGGTTGATTTTGCTTCTGCGCATGCACGGAAGCAAAATCGCGCCGAAATCTCATAAGGGGACGCACGCACATGCGAGGTTTCGGCAAGATTTCACCTCCGCACATACGCGGAAGCAAAATTGCACCGAAATCTTGCACACGCGCGTGTCCCCTCATGAGATTTTGGTGTGATTTTGCTTCCACGCATGCGCAAAATCAAAATTGCATGAGGGGGCGTGCACGCATAGTGAGCATGCCCCCCGCGAAGCGTGGAGATGCGCGCACATGGCTCCGGTAGCGAGGTAAGTGAGCAACCTGCCCCTGGTATGAATATATGGGTACATTAGGACAGGAACGGTAGGCACGATTGTGCGCTTATGCACGCCCCTTACCGACCTCTTAGGAATTGGGTGAGGTCGATGGTAGATAATCTAAGGTTAAAGTTTTTGGGGTTTGGGGAAGAAACTACTGAGTCAGGTAAAGTGTTCCAGGCATTGACCACTCTGTTGTTGAAGTCAAATTTTTTGCAATCAAGTTTGGAGCGATTTACATCAAGTTTGTATCTGTTGTGAGCTCGTGTATTATTGCGGTTGAAGCTGAAGTAGTCGTTAACAGGTAGGACGTTGTGGCAGATAATTATATTCTAACTTAGACAATGTCTTTTCTCTAATCAAAACTATTGATTTGGCAACCTCAGTAATTCCATCATCTTCACCATCCATTCCTCCAGTGTGGTTAAAGTTGATTTTTTTCATTATTGTGCTTATAATAATCATGGTGCACTTATCATATATAATAATAATTGTATTTTTCCCCCATCTGTTTAACCACGAGTCACAAACAAAAGGTCTCAGGTTTCTATTCAATTGTATATTAAGCTTTAAAATCTTCTTATTAATATATGTAATTGAGTTGTAAATTTTCTAGTTTATTTGCATGTTCACCAACATGATAAAACGTCCTCTCTCGTGGTTTACCAATTCCAGCACAAATTTGAACTATCCTTCTGAATTCTAGACGTTTTTAATGTCTAGAATGTATAAAAAATACATCATTTTATAAAAATTCTCTTTAAGACTGTAACATAATGTACATTTAAGTCCTTTTCAACCACATAATCTCCCGTTTGTATGTTGTAACCAAAAGTTTAGCTCTTTTTATCATATATTCTTTCACTTGTTCTTCTGTTTCAAATTTCAATAAATGTTTCTACATTTTAGCAATAATATGTTCATTGTTTGTACACTGTTTCAAATTCAGCCTTACACCTTTCAAAACCAGAAGTTCTTTTATTTACTTTACAATAATTGGACATAAAAAAATTCACATGTCTATTGTTTTACAACTAGCTCTTCTCTTGACTTTATTTTACATTCTCCTTGACAAAATTCCAGTATATCAGAATAATTTAACCCAGGGGTCGGCAACCTTAAACACTCAAAGAGCCACAAAGGTTCTAAACGGAAGCCCCTTGTTCAATTCTGGAGCCGTCCGGAAGTCCGGTTCCCTCACCATAGAGTCTCCTCCTAGCACGGTGTCCTTTTTCCTCTACCTGTCCTAACCAAAAACCCTATCAATTGTGGAGCTGACCAGTGACAGTGAGCCGCAGCAGAGGGACGAAAGAGCCACATGCGGCTCCAGAGCTGTGGGTTGCTGACCCCTGATTCAACCACTTATCATTCTCTTCTATAAAATGCTTCTTATATGTTGAAAGCCACAAAGGTATTTTGGGGCATAATCAAGGTTTATATGTGTCCCAGATTCTCAGTATGACATGTCTAACAAAGTGATTTTTAAAATCTACATTAATCCTAGCTTTGTCATAGCATAAGTATCCATGCCACCCAAATCTCAAATCATGTCCTTTTAACTCCAGAAGCCATCTGTTTCTTAGCAACATCCTTTCTTTCATCCATATTAAACAAGTTGCAAAATATAATTTCAAATCAGATAAACTTAGTCCTTTTATTTATTTCACTTCTTGTAACACTTCATATTTAACTTGTTTTTCTCTCCTGCCACACAAATTTAGATAGCTCTTTCTGCTATTAATTGGTACATTGGATGTCAAATTGGGTATTGTCTGAAATAAAAATAGCATTCTAGGCAAAATATTAATCTTAATCACAAAAATTCTCCTCAACAATGCAATTGTTTTCTTCCATCTTAAAGTATTTCTTTAACTTCATTCCAAGTCTTAGCATAATCGTTTTGAAATAACAAACAATTCATGTAATATTGATACCCAAGTATTTTACCTTTTTCTTAACTTTAGAATCCCTTCTATTTATCAATTCTATCTGATCTTGTAGCTTCTTATTTTTCTGAACATCTTTACCTTCTGTTTGTTAATGCTAATGCACTGAATTATTTTAGTTTTAAACTATTTCAAATATTTCAATTCTCTTTAATCAAGTCATCTGCAAAGGCTCTCAATTTATCTCTTTTTTTATTCCTTATGCACATATTCCTCTCGTTTTCTTCTTATATCTCTGTTCAACATTTTAAGAACTAAATTATACCCGAAGAGGTAACAATAACAAGTTTGCCTTGTTCCTTTCTGTATTTCACATAATTTAGTTAAATCTCTATTAACAATTACTTGTCCCTTCTGTGAAGTATAGATTTATTTATTTTATAACATTTTCTCCGAAGTTCATATCTTCCAAAACATTAAATAGAGTCCAATTCAAATTGTCAAAAGCTTTCTCTGTATCTAAAAAACAAACAAATAATGCAGATTGTTTTCCATTATACCGTTCAAAATGTTGTGTATGGAGGTTCTCAGTCATTCGGGTCTAGGTTTCTTGACTTTATTTATTTATTATTTATTTGTGAGACTTATATACTGCCTCATAGTGCAAGCACTCTCTAAGCGGTTTACACCATTAAGCAATACATATTTATATTGCCCCCAACAATCTGGGTCCTCATTTTACCTACCTTGGAAGGATGGAAGGCTGAGTCAACCCTGAGTCGGTGAGATTTGAACAGTTGAACTGCTGATCACAGTCAGCTAAAGTAGCCTGCAGTACTGCACTCTAACTGCTGCGCCACCTCAGCTCTTACTTGAAGACATTTCACTTCTCATCCAAGAGGTTTCTTCAGTGCTAACGAACTGGTGAGGAATGGAAAGGATTTCTATACAGAGTGTTGACAACTGGCTGACTGCAAGAGTCCTTTCCATTCCACACCAGTTAGCTAGAACTAAAGAAACTTCTTGGATGAGAAGTGAAATGTTCTCAAGTAAAGTAAAAAAAAGTCCAGTTGTCTTTTCAAAGCACCTTTGTGTTCATAATATTCTGGAATGACACATTGATCTTCCTGAATAAATTCTTGTAAAATTATTTTTAAACTATCAGCTAGGATCCTGGTGAACAATTTTTAGTCATTTAATAGTGATATTGTCTATAATTTCTTGTTGAAATCAAATCTTGTAACTCCTTATATATTAATGCTATCACTATTCTTATAATTAATTAAAGCTATAAAATTGTTATAATTAATTAAAATTATAAAATTGTTATAATAATTATCTATTGTACACTGCCCAGAACTATCTTCAGAGAGATAGGCAGCTATCTAAATTTAATAGATAAATAAATAAATTTATATCTTCCCAAGCCTCAGGAATCATTCCTTACTGTAAAATGGGATTTATCATATTTTGCAAAGGTTGTAAAAGTTCATCCTCAAAACAATTATATTAAGAGCCCAAGAATTCAAATATTTTTCCTGGTTTAAATTTTTATAGTTTCAAAAACTTCTCTCATATGTTCATTAAATATCTGTCTTTGGTTCTCTGAAATCCTTGGCATATTTTTTAAAAATGTATTTAAAATGTATTTATCTTCCCTGGATATGTCTTTAATTCTTCTTTTATTTTTATGTTTTCTAAAATTGTCTGCGCTTTTTCTTGGCTCTTCTTTTTAAGTTCAATATCATATTGTATCGTCTAATAAAAACTTTACCTGCATTGCAAACACATAGACACATGCAAATTTACACATGCATTCATAGCATATACCAAAAGTCAGGCCCCATAAACCAATCACAATGTATTTATTTTTTCCAGAGAAAATGTTACTGTACGTGGGAATGTTGAAAGGTCATTCATGAAATATGGATGGATGTATTTAGAAGAAATTGTCTACAGGGCTTGACTTTTGTTATATGCTGTATATCCAACAGCTATAAGATAATGTTCACAGAGAAGTTAATAAACATTCACAATTGCTGGCACAAGCCCAAGATCAATTCATTATTACTTTTTAACATGTGTCACACATAAAAAATGGAGGCAGGACTTCAGTGGTTGTACCAACCATCTTGCCTTTTTTTTAAACTCCCACTGATACCTCTGGCTATATATATACACACACACATATACATTTACAGTACATATACATATACATACATACATATATGTTTTGGATCATAACTTCTATGATTTGATTTATTGGATGGGATTCATGGGATTTGAACTACAAATCCCATGAATCCCATCCAATAACTGAGGGGCACCTGGTTGGGGAATTATAATTAAATATGAGCCAGCAGTGTGCAGCAGCTGCCAAAAAAGCCAACACAGTTCTAGACTGCATTAACAGAGGGATAGAATCAAGATCACGCGAAGTGTTAATACCACTTTATAATACCTTGGTAAGGCCACACTTGGAATACTGCATATAGTTTTGGTCGCCACAATGTAAAAAGGATGTTGAGACTCTAGAAAGAGTGCAGAGAAGAGCAACAAAAATGATTAGGGGACTGGAGGCTAAAACATATGAAGAACGGTTGCAGAAACTGGGTATGTCCAGTTTAATGAAAAGAAGGAACAGGGGTGACATGATAGCAGTGTTCCAATATGTCAGGGGTCACCACAAAGAAGAGGGAGTCAAACTTTTCTCCAAGGCACCTGGGGGTAGAACAAGAAGCAATGGGTGGAAACTAAACAAGGAGAGAAGCAACTTAGAACTAAGGAGAAATTTCCTGACAGTTAGAACAATTAATCAGTGGAACAGCTTGCCTCCAGAAGTTGTGAATGCTCCAACACTAGACATTTTTAAGAAGATTTATTTATTATTTATTTATTTAAACGCTCTTATAGGCCGCCCAATCCCGTGGGACTCAGGGCGGCGTACAACATGAATAAGAGGCGTACATTTAAAAACAGTCGTCATTAATTTAAATTAAAAATATAATTAAAAAGAAGACATTATAAACACAACATTCAGGGGGAATCTGATTGTCCTATTCACCCCATCTGCCGGAAGAGCCATGTTTTTAAGGCTTTACGGAAGGCCAGTAGGGTGGGGATGGTCCGGATCTCTGGTGGCAGTTGGTTCCAGAGGGACGGGGCTCCCACAGAGAAGGCCCTCCCCCGCGGTCCCGCCAACCGACATTGTTTGGCCGACGGGACCCGGAGGAGGCCCTCTCTGTGGGACCTAACCGGTCTTAGGGAGGTATGTGGTAGGATGCGGTCCCGCAGGTAGCCTGGCCCTGAGCCATGTAGGGCTTTAAAGGTAGCGACCAACACCTTAAATTGCACCCGGAGGCTGACTGGTAGCCAATGCAGCTGGCGGAGGATAGGTGTTACGTGGGTGTATCTCGGTACACCCACTACTGCACGCGCAGCTGCATTCTGTACCAGCTGGAGTCTCCGGATGCTCTTTGAGGGTAGCCCCATGTAGAGCGCGTTACAGTAGTCTAGCCGTGAGGTGACAAGGGCATGAGTGACTGTGAGCAAGGCCTCCCTCTCCAAGTAAGGTCGCAATTGGTGCACAAGACGGATTTGTGCAAAGGTCCCCCTAGCCACAGCTGAAAGATGTTGCTCCAATTTTAGCTGTGGATCTAGGAGGACACCCAAATTGCGAACCTGTTCTGAGGGAGTCAATTTTTCTCCCCCGAGAACCAAGGAGGGACAGTCGACATAGTCCTTGGGAGGCAATATCCAGAGCCACTCAGTCTTGTCTGGGTTGAGCCTGAGTCTGTTCACTCCCATCCAGACCCTCACATCGTCCAGGCAGCGGCACATTACATCAACTGCTTCACTGAACTGACACGGGGTGGAGATGTATAACTGGGTATCGTCAGCATACTGCTGATACCTCACCCCATGTCGTCGGATGATCACCCAGCGGTTTCATGTAAATGTTAAACAGGATGGGCGAGAGGACCGAGCCCTGTGGCACCCCGCAAACCAGGGGCCTAGGGGCCAACCTCTGTCCTCCTGTCAACACCGACTGCGTCCTGTCAGAGAGATAGGAGGAGAACCACTGTAAAACAGTGCCTCCCACTCCCATCTCCCCAAGACGACGCAGAAGGATACCATGGTCAATGGTATCGAAAGCCGCTGAGAGGTCAAGTAGCACCAGGATGGAGGAATGACTCCCATCCCGGGCTCGCCAGAGATCATCCATCAGCGCGACCAAAGCAGTCTCCGTACTGTAGCCGCGCCTGAAACCCGATTGAAAGGGATCCAGATAATCAGTATCCTCCAATAGCCGCAGGAGTTGGAGCGACACCACCTTCTCAACAACCTTACCCAAGAAGGGTAAGTTGGAGACTGGACGGAAGTTCTTTAAATCCGCTGGGTCCAGGGAAGGCTTCTTGAGGAGGGGCCTCACCACCGCAGCTTTTAAAGGCTGTGGGATGGATCCCTCTCTCAAAGAAGCGATCACAACCGCCTGGAGCCAGCCGCGTGTCACCTCCCTGCTGGCAGAAACCAGCCAGGAGGGGCACGGGTCCAATAAACAGGTGGAGGCGCTCATCGCTCCTATGGCCTTGTCCACATCCTCAGGAGTGACAGGTTCAAACTCGTCCCATATAACAGGACTAAGACTCACCCCTGTCATCTCGGCTTGCCCTGTCCAAATGGAGTCCAGGTCTGTCCGAATCTGAACGACTTTATCCGCCAGAAACTGGGAAAATTCCTCAGCTCTGCCCTGCAAGGGATCTTCAGCCCCCTCCTTGGCTAGGAGGGAGCGAGTCACCCTAAACAGAGCGGCTGGGCGGGAGTCGGCGGACGCAATAAGAGCGGAAAAATACGCGCATTTTGCCACCCTTATCGCCACTAAGTAAGACTTAATGTAAGTTCTTAAAAGTGTCCGGTCAGACTCAGCTTTACTGGCTCTCCATCGTCGCTCTAGGCGTCTCTTTAGGCGCTTCATCTCCCGGAGCTCCTCAGTAAACCAAGGGGCCCTCCGGGATCCGCTGCCACGGAGAGGCCGCAAAGGCGCAATCCGGTCTAAGGCCCCCGTTGCCGCCTGGTTCCAAGCAGCAACTAGAGCCTCAGATGAATCGTGTACCAGGGAGTCAGGTATTTCCCCAAGTTCCCTCTGAAATCCTTCAGATTCCATTAGGCGCCTGGGGCGGAACCACTTAGTCGGTCCCGCCTCCTTGCGGTGGAGGAGTGGTGCCATGAAATCCAACCTCAGAAGGAAATGATCTGACCACGACAAGGGTGTTGTGACTAAACCCTCAGCCTCAGATCATCTCTCCACTGCCCCGAGAGAAACACAAGGTCAAGCGTGTGACCTCCCTCATGAGTCGGACCCTGAACTACTTGGGTCAGGTTCATGGTTGTCATGGAAGCTATGAACTCCTGGACTGCCTCTGAGGTTTCACCGGGCGATGGCAAATTAAAGTCCCCCAGCACCATCAACCTGGGGAACTCAATCGCCAGCCCTGCTACCGCCTCGAGCAGAACAGGCAGGGCCTTTGTAACGTAGCTAGGAGGCAGGTACGCTAACAAAAGGCCCACCTGGACCCCTAAGTCCAACTTCAGAAGGAGCGTCTCACACCCAACAATCTCCGGGGCAGGGCTCCTTCGAGGATTAAGGTTCTGGCGAGCTATAATCGCCACTCCTCCACCCCTTCCCTGGGGTCGCGGCTGATGCTGTACTAAGAACCCGTCCGGGCACATCTCGGAGAGGGGAACCCCCCCCTCCTGGCCTAGCCAGGTCTCAGTGATACATGCCAGGTCCGCCCCCTCTTCCAGGATTAAATCCCGTACAAGGGGGGCCTTGTTGGTAATTGACCTGGCATTCAACAGCAGCAGCTTGAGCCCAGGGCCCTGACATCCCTGGTTACCAGGACCTCGGGTTGAGCAAGATGGAACCAAACCTGAGGGGCCAGAACAAGGAATCGCTTGGAGACAGCGAGTTCTCGTTCCCCGAGAGCGGCCTACCCCTCTGCTCCCGCCATACCTACCTCTCCCTGTTATGACCATAATACTCCCGCTCCCCCTTGTACCAGAGATCCCCTCCCCCACTGGTCTCCCTCTCTTCCGGCAAACCATCCATACCACTCACTCTAAAACGGGGATCAGGCTCCAGAACCCCTCCACTTCTGTTTTCACACTCAGTAAAGGGGGCCGGGGCCCAAGCACCCGCATTCCTCATTCCTACCAATCAATCAGTCTACACATATGCTCCAAGAATCATACACTCATGCACCCACACAACATATCGGAGGTAGATTTACAAGTTTAAGACAAAGAGGAGACACCATCAAATGAGGGTGTAATATAAAACGGATCCCTGCCGTTACCCCGGTCTCGTAACTGTTCTGTCCTTTATCGCACAGCACCTTTGCGATCTTTATATGAGACTTTAACAGATGACAGAGTCTCCAGTTCTCAGAGTTAGTGTGTATTTGTCCTCCTTCATAGAATAGTAATAATAATAATCGGAGTCCGGGAATCGATAATCCGGGGGGCAAAGAGCAATCTTCCCTATTCAGCTGTTTTTGGGAGTCCAAAATCCCTCTCCCCTTGGTATAAGATCGAGTTCTACCTGAGGGGGGGATCCCCCGCAAAAAGTGCAAAAGCCAGGAGAAAATGCTAATCATCACAGTAGCCCCAATAATCCGCCACATCTTCGTCCCGGTCGTAATGATCTTCAAATGGCCAGAGACATCCACAAAGGTAGAGAAGGCAGAAGATGGAAAGGGGCCACAATAATTATTATCGCCTCAGAGTCTAACAGTCTCCCTAGGAGTAAATGGCGGCTATGGGGGATAATGTAACAATTGGGGTTGTAAAACAAGATAACAAAATAACCCCCCCCCCAGCAGTCGCGATGTTAGCAAGCTCAAAAAAGGTGCTGGTGGTGCAAGCCTTCAATAAACATTCCCCAGAGTAACACAAGCCACCGCTTTGCCACTAAGCAATTAATGGCAGCCGCAATCTCCGCGGTCGGCTTTGGGGACCTGGCAGTCGCAGATTTCCCTCACAGTCGAAGGACTAGCTCATAGTGCTGTGCAGTCTGTCAATTTATAGTCAGTATAGAGACGTTCAATTGGAAAAGGCTCTCTCCCAAAAACGACCTCGATCTTCCTTGCCGCGTTTGGGAAGTTGATCCCAGCCTCTCACAATAACCTCTGGGGAGATTCCACTGTCAGCCGAGCTCCTGACCAACCAAACAGCCGGCGTGTCGTCCGAGCTCGCCTTCTCCCCCTCTGGTGGTGGGAAATCCGCCCTCAAATCACTTCAGGCGATGGATTCTCCTGATCGACAAAAACTACCGTCAGGCCTAAAAACCGGCCCTCACGACGTCCCTACCGCTTCAAGATGGGCGGCGGTCTCCGAGGCAGTCTCTGCAGTCGAAGACGAGAAGGAGACTAACGGCACTATCCGTGTGTGGCTAGTTGTTTCGCCACAACCCACTGGTGCCAGATATGTTCACAGTCCTTCCAGAGTACAAAAAAGCTCTGGGCAAAGTCTCCTTCAAGCGAACGGCCGGAGAAACAGTCAGCTGTTTTGCGGAGCCAGATTTTCTTCCGCCATCTCCGCCGTGGCTCCTCCTCCTCCTCCAAGATGTTGGATAACCATCTGTCTGAAGTAGTGTAGGGTTTCCTGCGTAAGCAGAGGGTTGGACTAGAAGACCTCCAAGGTCCCTTCCAACTCTGTTGTTGTTGTTGTTGTTGTTGTTGTTGTTGTTGTTATTATTATTATTATTATTATTATTATTATTATTATTATTATTATTATTATTATTATTATTATTATTATTATTATTATTATTATTATTAAAATGATAGAGTCAAAAGTGACCTTGTGTCAGTTGCAAGCAACCAGAACCACTCATGAATAACTTCAAAAGAAGCTTTATTTTTAATCGCCTATGTTACAAGAGTCTCCCCAGAGTGACTGCGTTCCCTTGAGAACAGTCGGATAAAGCTGCAGGGGTTCTGGGGCAGGTCATGCCTGTGCCACTTTTTGCAATGCAAAGACTCTAAACCTGGCATGCTCTTAACACCTCCCTATAGTCCAGCTGGAAATTCCATTACACCTTGGTCGTATAGCAAATCTTTTCTTGAACAGTGGGCTAAAGTAGACACCGTTGAGATTCTGCCCAAGGATTCTATGTGTCTGTTATAAAAGCTGAGTTTGAATCCAAGCAAGACGGGGGGGGGCATTTATCTAGAAGTCACCAAAGCCATAGAGATTTATTTGCTCTATGTGTACATGGAGGCACCATATTTGAAAGAATAGAATTGATTTTGATGACCCTCACTCAGTAAAGGACCTCGGAGTACTCATCTCAAACGATCTAAGTGCCAGAACCCACTGCAACTACATAGCTAAAAAGGCATTGAGTGGTTAACCTAATCTTGTGCAGCTTCTTCTCTGGTAACATTGTACTCTTAACCAGAGCATACAAAACATTTGCTAGACCGATCCTTGAATACAGCTCATCAGTCTGGAACCCACACTTCATATCAGACATTAACACAATGGAGAATGTCCAGCGATACTTCACCAGAAGAGTATTACATTCCTCTGTTCACAACAGAATTCCTTATGAAACCAGACTAGAAATTTTGGGACTTCAAAATTTAGAACTCCGCCGCCTTCGATCTGACCTAAGTGTAGCTCACAAAATTATCCGTCTCAATGTCCTACCCGTTAACGACTATTTCAGCTTCAACCACAATAATACACGAGCTCATAATAGATACAAACTTAATGTAAACCGCTCCAGACTTGATTGCAAAAATTCGACTTCAGCAACAGAGTTGTCAACGCCTGGAACACTTTACCTGACTCAGTAGTTTCTTCCCCAAACCCCCAAAACTTCAACCTCTTATTATCTACCATTGACCTCACTCCATTCCTAAGAGGTCAGTAAGGATTGTGCATAAGTGCACAATCGTGCCTACCGTTCCTGTCCTAATGTACCCATATATTCATACCTCTTCTACTCTTATTTATGCTTGTAATATTATATATATATTCAATCATGTTTTACTGTTTGTACTTTGCTTATATTCATTTATGCTTGACAAATAAACAAATAATAATAATAATAATAATAATAATAATAATAATAATAATAATAATAATAATAATAATAATAATAATAATAATAATAATAATAATAATAATAATAATAATAATAATAATAATAATAATAATAATAATAATATAACTTGAGGGTCTCTTCCAGACACATGTTTACTGCTAGACAGACAGATGGTAGCTATGATGAGAGTTGCCTAGTTAATTTTGTGTGCCAATTGTCCATTACTAATATTGCTGTCCCTGCTGATGTTTAAAAAGGCGAAGCATAAGTTGCTACTACTGTTTCCTCCTTCTATGATGATGATATTGCTGATGATGATTAATAGGGTTGTTGAACACAGGTTACATCTGTGTGGTTTTTAAGCTATGGATTTTCTTTGTCAACCCTTGAGAATCCAAGTAGCAGTGTAAAAACACGGTAAATAAATAAGTCATCAAATTAATCCATCAAGACAACCTTCTGACCTGCTTTTTTTTGTCCCTAGTATCTTGCAATCTTGGGGTTTAACTGCCTTGGTCTCTGATCGGCTGGTTTCGTATTTCAGTCTGTGCCAACTGAATTGATTGAGCTTCATCAGGATGCAGGAGGAGACATTTTACCCTTAATAAATCTTGTTTGTATGATGAACTTGTTAAGAATGCCAGCACGTCAGGACTCAAAATACATAAGGGAATTATGAGGAGGCTAATTGTGAACTTTGGCAGCATTACGAGGCTGTGCATTTGCTACTTGGGATATAGGCCTCCTGGCAAAGATGAAGCAGATTGATCTGGTTTTGTTCCAGGGGGAAGGATTAGAATCAGAGAATAGCAGGAAAGCAGATTGCAGATACAATCCAGGACGACCTGTTTATTTTTATTTATTTTTTTCTTATTCTACCTTGTATAGTTTAAGGTGGTGAACATCTTCCTCTATTTCCCCACAACAACAACCCTGGGACTAAGAGAGAATGACTGACCCAAAGATACCCAGCCAGCTTGATGTAGGAGAAGAGCAGGCTGAGTTAGAAAGTGGGGTTAAACATGGCATTAGTTTGGAACTATTGCATTGCCACAAGAGACCTAAGTCCAGTCCCCCTGTGAATTCTGGGCTTGTGGTTGGTGACCAGCTCAAAGTCTCTGCCATAGAGATATTCGTGAAACCTCTTCACCCCAGCCACCACAGCTAGTGCTTCCCTATCAAGCTGACTGTAGTTGCGTTCATCACTGGAGAGCGTCTGTAAAAAATAGGCGACAGGAGCCTCTTGGCCATTCGGCAGCCGGTGGCTGAGGACCGCCCCGACCCCAAACGGAGAGGCGTCACACACTAGAAAGACTGGCAATGTCTCGTTGAATTGAATTAAGAAATTGTCCTCGGACAGGAGGTCTTTGACAGCCCAGAAAGCAGCTGCTTCATTCCTCCCCCAGACCCAAGGTGCCTTCTTGGATAGGAGCCGGTGCAGGAGCTTGGCAACATTAGCTCTTTTCTTGAGGAACACACTGTACAAATTCAGCAACCCCAAGAAGGCTTGTAGCTTGGATTTATTTATGGGAGAGGGGACCTCTCGTATTGCCCTAACCTTGTCTTTGTTTGGGTGAATGCCAGTTCCATTTATTCTGTAACCCAGGAACTCTACCTCTGGGACCTCTATTTGACACTTGCTGCCCTTGACTCTGAGCCCGGCAGCCCTGAATCTGCACAGGACTTCCCTTAGCCTGGACTTCAATTGTGATTCATTGCAGGCGGTGATCAGCACATTGTCAAAATAGGGGACTACCCCAGGAATTTTGTTTAATAAGCATTCCATAATTCCTTGGAATATTCCTGGGGCAACACTGACACCAAATTGTAAATGGTTACATTTAAATGCCCCCCTATGTGTGACAATGGTCTGACCCTCCACTGTAGCGCCATCTACCAGCAGTTGTGCAAGATCTAGCTTTGCAAAGATGGCGCCCGGGCCTAGTGTATGCAGCAAGTGCTGCACTATGGGGACTGGGTATGCGCTTTGCTGAAGGGCCTTGTTAATGGCACATTTGTAATCAGTGCATATGTGCACTGACCCGTCACTCTTAACCGGCGTCACTATAGGAGTCTCCCACTTCGCATGATCGACCGGCTCTAAGATGCCTTTGCTGATTAGCTTATCCAGCTCTTGGTCAATCTTAGGCTTAAGGGCAAAGGGAACTCTCCTGGGCTTGAGCCTAATGGGAGCTACGTTAGGGTTGAGGCTAAAGGAAATAGGGGTGCCCACATACTTGCCCAGCCTGGTGTCGAAGATGTCGTGGAATTCTCGCAGCAGGTCATCTGCACAGCCACTGGAGACAGTGTTGATCCCAGTCACTCCCATGCCCAGGGTGCCAAACCAGTCCAGGCCCAACAGGCTAGGGAGGCAGCTGTGAACAACTGTCAGGGGCAAGTTCCCCTCAAACTTGCAAAAACGGATGTGGAAGTTGTTCCAGCCAAGCACTGGGATGCAATTACCTTGGTAGTCGCTGAGCTTGAGGTTTTGTATTTTAAGCTGCTTGTGGCTAAACACCGGAATGGCCTGCTTGACAGCTGCCCAGGACATGGATGGAAATGGAGGAGCCTGTGTCAACCTCCATTTCGCAGGGAGACCCTTCCAGTAAAACAGTCACATGGATCTTCTTGTGGCTAGGGCTACTCGCCTGCCCAATCCTTGTCTGGTTGGTTTCTGGTGCCCTGGGATAGTTGAAGCGGCACTTGGGCTTGGGTGGTTCTCATCTTGGCCCTTGTTTGGTTTCAGCTTGGCTGGCATCCTGGGCCTGGATGGCTCTTTTGCTGGACGGTTGGCTGGCTTGGCAGACACTTGCTAAGTGCCAAGGCCATTCACAGCGCCTGCAAATGGCATCATGGAATCTGCAGGTTGCTCGTGGGTGCTGTCCCCAGCAACTGGAGCATGTCTGAGGCCTCAGTCCCTTGGCTCCCCACTGGCATTCAGTCCGGTAGACTTCTTCATCGCTATCATCCTCAGGGTCATCTTGGCACTGACTCTCATGGACAGATGGCATTGCCTTCTGGGATGCGGGTGACACAGTATGCCAATGAAGTGACTCAGATGCCTTGTTGTATGATTCTGTTGCCCTTGCTTGGTCTAAGGCTGTCTGGAGTGTCAAATTGGATTTTGTTAGTAGTCGCCGCTGCAACCTGAGGTCTTGCACCCCACAGATCAGTTGATCTAGCAATATATTGTCTAAGTCTCTAAATTTGCAATGCGTGGTGGCCTTTTGAAGAGCCGCCATGTACTGGTTTATTGATTCCCTGTCTTTCTGCATCCGCTGGGGGAATTCATGTTGTCTCACCACTTTGGATGGTATGGGAGCATAATGCATCTTCAGCATGTTCTAAAGGACCTGCCAAGGCACTGTCTGCACCAGTGTTGGCTCTGACAGGGACTTGGCTGTGTCAAATACTTCATGCCCGCAGTGGCTGAGGAAGAGTGCTTGCTTGCGGTTGTCCAACAACCCGAGGAGGTCGTTGGCCTCCATGAAACACTTGAACCAGGTCATGTAGGACCCCCAGTTCTCCTTCACTGGGTCAAAGGGAGTAGGCGGGTGGAATGCTGACATGTCAGGCCGATGCAGTTTGAATTTGCTGTGCAAAATGGCCGCCGTTCCTTCTGCCGCCTGGTTGGATCTTCGTTGTCTTCTTTCAGCTCTTTTTGTTCAGCCTTCTTCACAATCCCACCTTCGTTGCCAGTTGCTGAGTCTGGTGAGTGAAGAGGCTTGAGACAGGTTCCAAGACAATAGCTCTTTATTAACTATATACAAGATCTAGCAGAAAGCCAGGCTGACAGCCTCCCCTTTTTATAGGGAGCTGTCAGATGGCTCAGCCAATCAGCGGTCTCCATTTTCCCACCTGAAGAGAGGACCTGGTTGTAACCAGGCAGTCTAAATATCTAACATTGGTCATTGGCCCAAAGCCTCCCATCTGACTTTCATGGTTAAGATGGGACTAGACTTCATAGTCTCCCAGTTTCTAGTTTGGTGCCTGAAAAACATTAGACCAAACTGGTTCTAGTGTTTGTATCTAGTGTTAGTCTAGGCTGATTTGTTAGTGGTCAAGGTCTGAACTTAAGGATTTGGAGTGAGAATGAGAGGCACAGATAGCAGGACAACGAGGCAAAGGATATTATTTTTGAGTCTAGGGGGTATTTAGGAAGTTTTCTTTGAATTTCTCCAACAAGGTTATGTTATTTTTTAGGGCTTATGGTTTCTATTTATCAGCTGCAGTAGCCCAAGAAGTATGTCATTCATTTTTAATAATGATCAGATGAGCTCTGAATGTTTCAAATAAAGAGGCTTGAGAACTACATGAAACTTTTGGAATTAGGCTGTCCATTCCTAAATAACTTCGTAAGGTAACTTTGCAGTGATACAAGCCACATGACAGAAAAAATATGTATATAAGGGAATACTACATGCAAAAGTCCATCATATTCAGGAAAATGTTTTGCAAAAAGATCTTTGTTAATTAAATATGTGTGCGGAAATATGTTTATTTGATTTTTATCCCACCTTTATTACTTTGTAAGTAACTCAAGCAGTAAACATACATAATACTCTTTCCTCCTCCTATTTTCCCCACAACCACAACTCTATGTGGTGGGTTGTGCTAAGAGAAAGTGACTGGCCCAAAATTGAATGTTGAAGGAACAATTGGGGGGGGGGGAAGAAACAGCACAATTTAACTTATTAGATTTAAGTTCACTGATATGAGTCAGACCCTGTCCTTGCTTTCCCATCTCCTGAAAATAGTAGATGAAAACAGGCTTCAATTCTCTATTTTTGAAAAGGGAGCTTCATTGTATAACTATTCAATGTGCTTTCTTTTGATTTTGGAACACCACTCAAAATATTTTGTCAAGTTGGCTCTGTTCCTTCAGGAAGAACACCACAAAACTTAAAAAGGCTCAAGTCTTGCAATCTTGAAAAAAAAATTCTCAACTTGTACTTGGATTTTACTATTTATTTATTTTTTATTTTTTATTTTTTATTTTTTTATTTTTATTTTTATTTTTTATTATTTTTTATTATTTTTTATTTTTTATTATTTTTATTTTTTATTTTTTATTATTTTTTATTTTTTATTTTTATTATTTTTGAAGCTTGAAACATCCTGAGCAGCCTTTCTCAAGGTCAGGATGGAGCGTTTCTTGACTAACATGTTTTGATCGGTCCTCAACATAATCTCTTGGAACACATGAATTTTGTTTCCAGCTTGCAACATTTTTAACTTGAAAAGTTTTGCTCATTCCTAATCCACAATCTTGAAAGACTTTCTAGTACTGACACAACCTATTAAAGATAAAGTGGCAGTATTCAATGACTCCTCCCCCAATTATTCAATAGAAATCTGATTCTAATGAGTTGCTGTGGTGAAGATAGCAATCCAATCTAGCTTGCTAAAAAAAATAATCACTTAGAACGGAAGCTAAAAGCTACTACATTGGACAAAATCTTAGCTCTCAACCTTTATACTGCACAAAAGGAAATGCTTTATCCATGTTTAGAAATGAGAAAACAAAAATACATGATGGTAAGACAAAGATTAGCCTACATTCTTTCCAAAAGATGGAGAAAGTGTAGTCTATGGATCCTGGAACTGCTCTAATCTATGGCTTATTGCAAGGATGAGAAAAGAAAACAAGGTACTTTGGTTGTATACCATCTTTGGTATAAGAGGTGGCAGTACTCTGACAGGCTTTCAAAAATCTGTTATTATACCCTACTATAATAAGTAACAGTTCTATAATTCTTGCAGTGTCTTTGATGACCTGGTCCACCTTGGACAGCTGCAGTTTTCATGGTTAGCACTCAGACCTCACCTCCCACCTTCTTAAGAGTGGTGAAAAGAGAATGGCCTGCTCACATCCTAGTAAGATGAAGATGTAATTGAAATAAGAACTATACACTGAAATTTCTCAAAATCCTGAGACTGGGCAGGGAGAGATGCCCAGTGAAAGTATTCATAAAGCTCCCAGGGTTTAAGCTTTCAACATATTTATTTATTTATTTATTTATTTATTTTATTTATTTATTTGACAAGCATATATGATTATAAGCAAAGTATAAACAATAAAACATGATTGAATATATATGTAATGGTACAAACATGAATAAGAGTAAAAGAGGTATGAATATATGGGTACATTAGGACAGGAACGGTAGGCATGATTGTGCGCTTATGCACGCCCCTTACCGACCTCTTAGGAATGGGGTGAGGTCGATGGTAGATAATCTGAGGTTGAAGTTTTTGGGGTTTGGGGAAGAAACTACTGAGTCAGGTAAAGTGTTCCAGGCGTTGACAACTCTGTTGTTGAAGTCGAATTTTTTGCAATCAAGTCTGGAGCGGTTTACATTAAGTTTGTATCTATTGTGAGCTCGTGTATTATTGCGGTTGAAGCTGAAGTAGTCATTAACAGGTAGGACATAATGCATAATGCAGCTATAAATCTCTTGTCATTTCTATAGTGTTTAGATGATAAAGATAAAGATATTATTCCTCTGCCATCTTTTGGGAAGTTTTTCCAGACTTCTTTTCATATGGAGCTATTGCAGACTGCGTCCCTTGAAGTAAGGAATGGAGATTTCACAACACACTCTTTGCTGTGGGGAAGTACTATCCATTTCTTTGTGCATTTCATGGCCTTTTCCTTTCACAGCCAGCTACGGGCCCAATGACTAACCACCATTCCCCCTGGAATAACTTTTGTAAAGGGATGTTCCATGTAAGGAAAGAAGTGGATTTTGCCTTCTGAGGAAACCCAAGACTCAGAACCATCCAGATAGCTCTGGGCACCTGAGCTCATCGATTTGAAGATTCTAAGTTTACTAGGACGAACTTGGAAAAGGAACACCTTGGGTGTCAATTCTTAGTTTATATTTTTAGATAGCAACTTTTGCATTACAGATAATATTGCCTCTCTATTGCCTTAGCAAGGTCTTTTTTTAATAGTGCCAATGTTTCCCCCTTTTCACTTGGCCTCAAAATTACATTCTTGGAGAAAATGCTCTCTCTTTCTTTCAGGCGGTGCTAGTCCTTTTTTAAACCCCAAAATTTCTCCTCTTTTTTCTCTTATTAACCAAGTCAATCATATACCAAGATCATTTAAGACTGTCTAGTTCAGGAGTGTCAAACTCAAGGCCGGAGGGCCGGATCTGGCCTGTGGGGGTGCTTAGATCTGGTCCGTGAGGCTGCCTTGGAAACAGCGAAGGACTGGCCCACAGTGCCTCTGCCAGTGAAAATGGAGCTTGGGAGGACTACATGCGGCCTTCCCAAGCTCTGTTTTCACTGGCAGAGGGCTGCAGGAGGCCGTTGCAGCCGAAATGGAGCTTAGGAGCCCATTTTCGCTGGCAGAGTGCTCGGGCCACCATAGGCGCCCCTGACATGAGTGATGTTGAGCTGGCCATGCCCACCCTGGCCACATCCACCTTGGCCCCTCCAAGGTCAAACACAACCCTGATGAAATTGAGTTTGACACCCCCAGTCTAGTTGGACTGGATGAAGTTCTGTATAGAGCCTCAGCCTACCAAAGAGAAGGATTAGAGGGGGGGGCATGATAACTCTTTTCCAGTATTTGAGGGTCTATCACAGAGAAGAGGGGATTGACTCATTCTCCAAAGCACCAGAGGGCAGGAAAAAAAAGGAATGGGTGGAAGCTTATTAAAGAGAGATCCAACCTAAATTTCTTGCCTTGAGTAGGGAGTTGGACTAGAAGACCTCCAATGTCCCTTCCAGCCCTATGATTCTATGTTCTATTTTCACTGGTAGATTTGTTCAACTTGGTATGTGAAGAAAGGATGGGTAAGTGGATGATTCTAGTCAAGAAGAGGAATGCAAGTCACACTGGCTCCATATCAGAGGTGGTATTTCACTTACCTTCCCTACCGGTTCGCAAATGTGAGCGTGCTCACGTGCTTTGCTCACACATGCCTCCTCTGCGCATGCGTGTGGCCTTCCGTGCATGTGTTGTGCTCGTGCACATTGCTGCCACGCATGCGCTGGGGTGGGGGGGCAGGGGGCGGGTCCGCCTGCCTGTCGCTACAACCGGTTCACCCGAACCGGTCCGAACCAGCTGAATACCACCTCTGCTCCATATGCCCTTCCTGGTTGCCATGCAGAGCATTTTCTCCAGCCCTTTGTCCCCTTAGATCCATCTGTGTTTATGTATGCAATCCAACTGATTCCAATGGAACTCATTTCCATATAACTGTGCTTAAGATTGTGGCCTCAATCAAAGACCCAAGTGACTGTCCCTTTTGAAATTACACCATAAATTAAAACATCAAATATTCATTGCATAATCTCTGTTTGACATTTCATTCTCATCCATGAATTGTGGTGGGAATACACACTTGGTCATATTATTAATTACCCATCCATTATTTATGTGCTGCTGTATTATTAATAGAAAAGCAATATTTTTTTTAAAGTATTCCAACTGATGCTGCAGTGAGAGTCAGACGTGGTAGAACAAGAAGTCGGTGGAAGGTCATGGCCCAGAGGCCTTTGGGGGTTGATGGCAGGGCTTCTTATCCGATGCAATGATTAGATGTCCTCCCTGCAAACAAAGTTAAGAAAACAAGACAAGTAGTTTTTTTTTTACAGAAAATTATGGAGCCATAAATGCAAGATTTCTTTTCCATGCAATAGCATTCAGGTATCCTCCTTTTTATATATCATTGTCCAGAGGTTTGAATCTTGGGCCTCTTCCTCTCATCTTGCAAGTCAATGACTGTGTGAATTCTCCTTCCTCAGCCTTGAAGGTCTGTCCCTTCTTTACAAAACAGCTTTGTCTGGGGTGAGATCAGAAATTCCTGCTTCACCAGCTTCAATCTCTACACCACCTCCTCCTCATGCATATCCCTATCAGGTGATTTCAGGAGCACCTGTCTCTCCATCCCTCTGCTTCAGGGGCGGGTTCCTAAATTTTTTACTACCACTCTGTGGGCATGACATAATTTTGTGGATGTGGCTTAGTTTTGTGGGTGTGGCTTGGCGGTCATGTGACCGGGTTGGAGTGGCTTGACGGTCATGTGACTGATGAGCATGGCTTCATAGTCATGTGACTGGGTGGGTTGGCTAAGTGGTCACGATCCTAGTTCCCCCTACGAGGATTCCTGCATCTGGACCTTTTACAATCCCCCAAAGGATTAAAAGAAACCAGATTCCATACAGCTCTGAACCCTTAAGGCAAACCAAATACAAGTGGTCCTCACTTAATGGCCGGTTACTTAGCAAGTGTTCAAATTTATGACTGACCTCCTCAGAGCTACTTGACCTGTTTTTTGAGTTTTGACAGTCTTATGCATGCACACATGTATGCACGCACGCACACATACACATTTGTGACCAGTTACAACATCCGTGACATCACCAGCCGGTCGCTACTGGTGCTATAGAGTGGACCGCACCAGTAGGAAACCACCACTGCTCTGCTTGTAGGAGCCTGAGATATGCTGTGCTTTTTCTTCTGTTTCTATTATTTCACCAATGGATGCATCTCTCTCCCATTGGCTTTACAGTCCAAGAAACTAAGGAGGGTCCCTTCTGGATGTTTGTTATGACCCCATTCCTTCATAGACTCCGCTATCTCGTATCTGACCATTTTCTTCCTCCTGTCTCCCAAAGCCATTCCCATATACCATTACAAATGCAGACTCTCTACATAAATATTTGGCAAGATGTTTTCATAGAAGTAAAAAAAAAGTTCCATGTAAACTTCTTGTCAACTATTTAGGTGAAAGGGGATGAAAGGTAAGTGAACTTCACTAGGTAACCTTGAGACCTGCTTGATATGACAAGGAAAACAAAACAGGTTTAGTTCTCTTTGAATCTTCCTAAAGATATAAATAATAAGTGACATATTTGAAGAAAAACTGGCTTGGGAACTGTCTTGATTGGCAGGCATTCATTTCCTCCCTCTGGGCAACTGTTTCTAAAGTCTTGCTTTACCAGGGAAGAATTCTGAAAGAACAAAGAGATTTCAATTTGATCTCAAAGCAAACATTAGCTGAGAATTTGGGGAATTATAGTCCTAAAGAATTAAAAAGCTTTGAGATTGAAGAAAGGTGGTATACTGTTTCTAATCTGTGGCAAGCACTGCATATAAATGTTGGACAGAGGTTAGTTTCATCAAATCACTTTTTGACATCATTCTCATACATGTCTTCCTTCCTTCATTAGGATCCAAATACAGAGAGTGTCCCCTGCATTTAATGCAGAGGAAGAAGAAAAACGCCGTGGCTACTTAGATCCTTAGTTCAACTTTCAATAATTCAGATATTTCCAGATTCCTGAAACCCTGCTCTGCATATAGCACAGAAGGCCATAACTGATCACGCTCTTGCCTTGATGGTTTTTAAAATTATATTAAATCAATCTTCTGGAATAAAACGTGTGTGTCTGTACATCTCATAAATAGCAGTGCATCTGTACTCCTTGTTAAAAGCTCAGTAAAATTCAGAGGACTTAAGTCTTCATTGGAAAAGCAAATTGCCATTCATGTATGCAGGTCCTCTAGGTATAGGCTAGCTGCTTCCTGTTGCTTGTGTATGAGGCATAAATTCGATACTGCTGTGCTATATGTACTGATGAATTATCAGATCAAATGAGATTGAAAGCGTGTGTATTTATTTATTTCATTTAAGGTAGATTGTGCAGCCTTTTTCTTTTTTTGAGCTAAAGACCATATTTGGAGTCTATCTGGGTGGTGGGTGGGGAGGGAATCATTCCAAATACTGGGTGAAATTAAGGAAGAATAGTTTTATTAAGGATATTTAATGAAATGCAGGTTGTCCTTGATGAATACTGGATTGAGGAGCACATAGGAAATTGTGGGCAATTGAGAAAGTTTCCCCGAAGAAGCCGATGGTGAGGCGTTTCAGAGAATCTTCATGGATGCAGCCATCAGAGGTCAATTCAAGAAAAGGGCATCTTGATCTACAAATACTATTAGCTGCCATGCAGTTAATCATTTCCTATATCTGTCATATTAAAAACAGCAACTCTTTAGAGTGTCTCCAAAGTGTTGAGGGTACTGCCCTAAAGCAGTAGAAGTGTGATGGAATCAGGGGTGGGTTCCTGCCGGTACGCTCTTACATGTTGGTCACCGCAGAACCGAAGAAGCCGGTGGCATTCACGGCACAGGGCTTCCCCTGCCCGCTTTCCCCCGTCCACCTAGACGCCGCCATTTGCGTTCTTTTGTCCTCTGCGCATGCGGAAAGCGTTCTGCTTGCACAGAGGGCAAAAGAACGCAAATGGCGGAGTCCAGGCGGGCGGGGGAAAGCGGGCGGGGGAAGCCCCGTGCCGCGAATGCCAACGGCTTCTTCGGTTCTGCGGTGACCAACAGATAAGAGCATACCGGCAGGAACCCACCCCTGGATGGAATGTAGTCCAAAGTAGCAGGAGGGAGGGACTCTTTCAGAGGGCAAGAACAGAATGGAATGGTAGGCAGGAAGAGAGCAAAGATGGATACAGGGCCCCAACAGTTCACAAAGTATATCTATAGTTATGCAGATAATCTCTTTAGTCTGGCAAGATTCTGTCTGTGGGTAAACAATAAGAAACTATTCAAAAGTATCACATGTTGTTCTTGGTTTTTGAGGCCTAACAAGAAGTTCCAACTTCTCAAAGCACTGTGTCCTATTGTTGAAGGCACTTCACTGTTGCCTTCTGATTAAGTTGGAAAAAACAGTCCCTGGAATGGGACCTTTTTTCTCTTCTGCCTCTTAATTTTCAGATGTAAGGAGGACCTGAAGTCTCACCTCTAGTCATCTAGGGATTTAATAGAGTTATGAAGAACAACAGCAGGAGCAAACTCATGGGAAAACCCAGAGATTTCCTCCGGCAGCAATCTTTAATCTTATTATTTTTTCACTCTATCTCAGCCCAATTCATCTCACATAGTTGTTGTGGGGAAAAGGAGAAAAGAGAGTTAAGTATGTTCACCACTTGAGTGATTTATGAAAAAAATAATAAAAGCACGATAAAAATCTAATAAAGACTGAAGATGCCCTCTAAAATTAGGTGTGATCAGGAGAAAATAAGTAGTGGCATGATGAAATGTACATTTGATTTGAGGAAAGTGTTCTTAGGGAAAGCTCCATTGTTTCTGGCTCCAGACTCTATTAGATATGTTGTTACTCCTGCCAGTTATCTTAGCCAGTTGGAGACTGCGAACCACCGGAAAGCATTGTCGCTCGCATGGTGCCATGTGCTTCTATTGGCCATCCTGTACAGCAAGTATAAAAAGATACAATTGATTGAAAGGCTCTGCTTCCTGTGGCTCAGGAGAGGTGGAGACCATTGGACACATACTTCTTCGATGCTCTTTCTATAGAGATGTTTGGAAAAAAAACATATCCTTCCAATAATCAATGGGTATCCTGGCTGTTCCAGCACTGCTTATCTCCAGTGACTGCTTAAGGATGAAGAGACTGTGATTACAGCACAGGTGGCTAGATTCTGTGCAGCAGCACTGGGGATTTGTCGGAAACAAGTGATTCATCCACCATAGCTATTTTACACAACTAATGTAGCAAACCCTTTTGCATTACTACTCTTTTTTGCATTTTAGCATTTAATGACTACGGGCCTCACAGTTTAAGGATTGATATTATAGTATTGTTAGGCCATGTGTAACTGACAGATTAGATGCCAAATTGTGATTTTAATATAGATTTTATCTGTTATTTATTATTTTATTCTGGAATTTTTAACTGGATATTCCTTGAGTGTTTTTATTTGTTCTGCTCTCTGGTGTGTGACTGTAATAAATTTGATTTGATTTGATTTCCGTTAATCAATTAAACATAATTGTCCCAGTGATTCCCAGATGCTTAACAACTTATTGTTTTTGATATATTAAAGTGAAAATTTGCAGTTAATCTTTGGAGATGTGCTAAAGTTGCATCTAAGACTCTTGGAGATTATCTGCAACCCTGAGGGACTTTGAACTGTGCACTTAAAAGAAACCGAAAACAAAGGTAGTATTTTCTCCTCAGACAAAATAAAAGTTAAATCACAGAATGGCTTAAAGGTTAAATGGAAACTTCTCATTCTGTTGCCCGTCTCCTAACTGAATACCCAACATGGTCTCACCTGAAAAAGTTCCTTGTATTAATGTATCTTGTAATGTACTATTTACCTGACCAGGGTCTGGGTTACCATACTTTTGCAAGGGGATAAATTCTCTCTCCTAACAATAGCCAGTGTCCCCACCTTAGCAGAACACCACATTTGTATTTTGATGATTGCCAGTTCACTTACAAAGGAATTATTTGTAAGATTATTTGATGAAGGGACAGTAATGTCCATTGAAATGAACAGTGCGTGAACATTTCAGTGTTCATTCCCAAATGCTTTGCACATCTTCCAAATAGATGGGGAACTCATCAAATTTGCAGATGACACCAAACTGGCAGGAATAGCCAACACTCCAGAAGATAGGCTCAAGATACAGAAGGATCTTGACAGACTTGAACATTGGGCGCTATCAAACAAAATGAAATTTAATGGTGAAAAAAGTAAGGTTCTACTTTTAGGCAAGACAAACAAAATGCACAGGTACAGTATATATGGTACCTTGCTCAATAGTAGTAACTGTGAGAGGGATCTTGGAGTCCTAGTGGACAACCGTTTAAATATGAGCCAGCAGTGTCAGCAGCTGCCAAAAAAGCCAACACAGTTCTAGGCTGCATAAACAGAGGGATAGAATCAAGATCACATGAAGTGTTAGTACCACTTTATATTGCCTTGGTAAGGCCACACTTGGAATACTGCATTCAGTTTTGGTCGCCACGATGTAAAAAAGATGTTGAGACTCTAGAAAGAGTGCAGAGAAGAGCAACAAAAATGATTAGGGGGCTGGAGGCTAAAACATATGAAGAACGGTTACAGGAACTAGGTATGTCTAGTTTAATTAAAAGAAGGACTAGGGGAGACATGATAGCAGTGTTCCAATATATCAGGGGCTGCCACAAACAAGAGGGAGTGAAGCTGTTCTCCAAAGCACCTGAGGGTAGAACAAGAAGCAATGGGTGGAAATTAATCAAGCAGAGAACCAACTTAGAACTAAGGAGAAATTTCCTGACAGTTGGAACAATTAATCAGTGGAACAACTTGCCTCCAGAAATTGTGAATGCTACAACACTGGAAGTTTTTAAGAAGATGTTGGATAACCATTTGTCTGAAGTGATGTAGGGTTTCCTGCCTAAGCAGGGGGTTGGACTAGAAGACCTCCAAGGTCCCTTCCAACTCTGTTATCATATTATAATATATCTACCATTTAAAATGTTTTGCTGAAATTGGTTTTATTTTATTTTTTAAGTGTTGTTAAACTTATATGCCACCCATCTATCCAATGTAATTCTGGTTCCTTTAAAATAGAAGTAAATATTTATTGTGGTCTTTCTGAATTCCACGGAAGGGCTCTTCCTTGCTTTATAAATCTTGGCCGCACATTCTCCCACACCCTACTTGTGATATCTTTTGTTTCCTCTTAAGGAAAGCAGAAAGAGATTTTGCTGGAAGGGAAAAAAGAAAAGACATCAAAGGAGAGAAACCTTGTTCTCTGAGCTCTGCAAACTATCCAACACTGCAGATCGGTTCCTGTCTCAGCAAGGAGGGTTATTTTCTTTACAATACATCCATGAATTATAAATAAAGAGAAATGGCAGGGTTCTCATTCCTGGAAAATCAAATTGGATTTGTTCCTTTTTTTAAAAAAAAATCTTGTTAAACTCACTGAAAATTAAGGCAATGTAGCTTATACTGCTGATAGGAGATGACAGTTTCATTTTAATGATTATTACAAAGTTTTTGTGTGCACAGTACACTTAAAAGTGCACAGAGGAATTGTGGCCTGAAATCTCAGATATGAGAAAGAGGGAACTGTTTTGAGATAAACATCATGAGACCTGTCCAATATGGACGAATATCCTGTATGAATTTTGCCAAAGAAGGCATGTGTGATGTATGTCCTCTAGAACTAAAAACTAACAACATAAATGGTCACATCAGAAAAGAGTAACCTGTAGCTCTTCAAGTCACATGTTCCTCTGTCTAACTGTGAGCAAGTCACAATTTAATTTGACAGGTTGTGTTGCATTGCAATCAGATGTATTGGGCACAACTGTCAGAGCTGTGCAAAATGAAGTAGCATGACAGCTTTGCTTCTCTCTTAGAAGCAGAAGAGATCGCCATTGACCATTTGTTTTCATGGCTGGCTGGCTTGTTGGAACACTCATTGGCAAGGTTGGGCTCCTCTGGAAATGATACATGACAGCTGCCAGCTGCTTATATAATAACTGTGTCTTTAAAAAAAAAATAGTCGGAGAAATGTATAGTATATTATCATTAGACCCGGGCAAAGCATCTGAAGGATGTTTTCCTGAGTATGTTGGTATCAATAAAATATTCCCCAAAGTGCTCAGGCAACTATATTTATTTATTTATTTTATTTGTGAATTTATGTACCGCCTCACAGTGCAAGCACTCTCTAAGCGGTTTACACCAATGTATATTTATATACATTGTATATGCAATGTATATTTATATTGCCCCCAACAATCTGGGTCCTCATTTTACCTACCTCGGAAGGATGGAAGGCTGAGTCAACCCTGAGCCGGTGAGATTTGAACAGTTGAACTGCTGATCACAGTCAGCTAAAGTGGCCTGCAGTACTGCACTCTAACTGCTGCACCACCTCGGCTCGTACTTAATCATTATAGCAAACTGGCTCTCAGTTAGTACATAGTTTATAAGATACCTGATACCAAGCAGAGTTTTGCACTTATACAGTGAACAAATGAGTCTGTCTGTCTGTCTGTCTCTTTCTCTCTCTCTCTCTCTCCAAATGAACCTGCCCCCCTCCTAAAAAAAATACTGGTAGAAGAGTAGGAGACATTTAAAAAGAGCAGCATTTCTCTAAGCATTCTGATCAGCAATGTTTGCAGAGGTGATCACATTTATTGGATGGCTACTCATGTCAATACCAGCTGGGTGACCTTGGGCCAGTTGCTTTCTCTCAGCCCTAGGAAGGAGGTAGTGCAAACCACTTCTGAAAAATCTTCACAAGAAAACTGCAGACGCTATCCAGGCATTCTCTGAGATTTGGACACAATTGAATGGCAGAGAAGAAAACCCTTCCATTCAATAGCTGAGAACCTGTCACACCACTCACCCTGCCCCCTTCATCTTTGCTCATGTATGAAAGGAAAGGTACAACAATATTTCAGACACTACAAAGCAGAAAGTCCGTCAGATGTTTGAAGGAACTTTGAATCACTGTTACTCAAATGCCTTGAATCGATTTAAAGTTTTGGTTTAAAACAAAGTATGCCAAGGAAAGGGGCAAATTAAATGTTTAAACGAACTCTATAAAAATACTCTGATAGAGTGAGATATTACTCTACTAATAGTCTCAAAGGTGCTTTTCCAAAAGGTAATTGAACTTTCTTGAGTTTTTTCTTTTCTTTTCTTGAAAACATTTCACTTCTTATCCAAGAAGCTTCTTCACTGAATGAACTGAAGAAACTTCTTGGATGAGAAACGAAATGTTTTCAAGGAAAACAACCAAGAAAGTCCAGTTGCCTTTTGGAAAAGCACCTTTGGGACAACCATGACCTGGATGATTGAGAATCTCCATAGATACTCTATTAATAAATGTAGTGACCTAAAGGGGATATGTATCAACCATACAATCCTGGTCCATATAGCTAAAAGATAAGATTTTCTTGGAAAGTAAAAACACTTTAACAAAAGAAATGTGACCTTCAGCCATTCTACCCTGCTTGTTTATTTCTTTGTCCCCTCTGTACTTTGGTAGTGAGGAGTCCACCCCTTCCTGTTGTTTCAACAGCCTTGGATCAATGCCCATAATATAGATAGAGTGTTGCTTACTCCTGAGTGCTGCTGAACTGTCAAGATAAGGCTGCCTTGAGCCACCAATTCTCAGTGCCAACTGTCCCTGGAAGGGAACACAGAGCCATAAAGAATGAATGGCAGCGCCTGAACAGCTGCATAAAACAATACAAGCTTGCAGGCAAAGAGCTGGATTTACATGAAAGGGCCACTGCTCCAATCGTTTGTGATGGGTTTTGAGTTGCTGCTGGGACTTGAGGGCTCTGTGTTTGCTTTTCATCACTGCTTGTTGATACCAAGGAAAGGAAAGGAAAGGAAAGGGGAGAGGAGGGGAGGGGAGGAGCAAAAGGGAGAGAAGAGGAGGGAAGGGAAGGGAAGGGAAGGGAGGGGAAAGGAAGGGAAGGGAGGGGAGGGGAGGGAAGGGAAAGGAAGGGAAGGGAAGGGAAGGGAAGGGAAGGGAGGGGAGGGGAGGGGAGGGGAGGGGATGGAAGGGAAGGGAAGGGAAGGGAAAGGAAGGAAGGGAAGGGGGAAGGACCATGATTTAGGAAACTGGTCCAAATATTTCTTCATTGGTTGCCTTGAATGCACCCACTGTGACACGGTTTAGCATGTCTTGTCAGCAGCCATCTCCCCTATCTCTCTGGAAGCCAACACAACACAGATAGTTACAGCTTTTCAGGTGCACACACAGCAGTGGTGATTGTGGATATGAAGCCTTGCAGCTGCTGCCTTCTAGAAATGGAGCTGTCTATGAAGGCCTCCAATAATTTTCTGCTTCATTGCTGGTACTCCCTAGTTGAATGCACAGTAATACGTTAACAACGGTGGGTGAGACAGCAGTTGCAAGACATGGGGAGAGAAAAACAGGGGATATTATATGTAATAAGTCCAAGCAGATCTTAAGGTAAGTTTTGCTTTGCCTATTTCTTAATTGCTCCCTCTGGCTTCCCACGGAAGCCTGTGCTGTCAGTCCATAGCAATCTTTCTCTACAGATGGGTGTAGTGCTTCCCATTCCTTCCAGCAGGTCCAGTCCTGTAGTTCCAGTTCATTGGTTAGGTATCAAAATATGGAAGGTTGGCCTAGATTAGTGTTTCCCAACCTTGGCAACTTGAAGATATCTGGACTTCAACTCCCAGAATTCCCCAGCCAGCGAATGCTGGCTGGGGAATTCTGGGAGTTGAAGTCCAGATATCTTCAAGTTGCCAAGGTTGGGAAACACTGGCCTAGATCATGGCAGGTTCAGCTTATTAAGATGGCACTACAGAAAACTGCCGTTTTGATTTGGTTTGCTATATCTGTTTACACAATATTATGAATGGGCTGAACTTGACTGTGTCCATCCTCTATGAGCATACCAAGAAAGCAGAATCAAAGCTAAACTTCACGATAAACTAAATACTAAACTAAATATATAGTGCTCAGTTGCCTTCCTGATTTTTCCTTTAGAATACTGAAACAATAGTCTAATCCAGATCCAAGTTATCATACAGGGGAGTGTCACGGTGTGATTATTGTCAGTTGTATGTATATGCAGGGAGCTGCAACCCTATCTATTATAATGGTACATTCCTACCACGTGATATAATATTCTTGTACGCATATGTGCATTCCTGAATTTCCATTCTTCCCTTCTTGACTTGACTCTTGACTGAGAAAGTCGCATTTTATAGCAGAGATGTAAACAATCAGAATTTATTGTTTTTGTACCAAAATAAATATTTTAATTAGACTTTTAAACTTCGGCTTTATTTCTAAATGTTTGAATTCTGGGAGAAAGATCTATTTCACCTCTGTGAGATTAATTCTCACTTTGTCAGGGAGGGAGTTATAATCCAATCCAATCCATTCCCCAATCTCCTTGTTTTACAAAATTTCATTATATGAATATTATACATGATAGTCACCTATCTCAACTGGGCCACCACACAGAATAAAAAGGAGCAAGGAACAGTAAGGCAACTGATACTAAGTGTTCTATTTGTCAAAATGAATAATTAGTTTTCTCCAATTATCTTTAAAATGGAAGAGTTAGCTTAGAGTTGCTGAGAATATCTCAAAGAGGCAAAGAAATATTTTCCACTTAAACCTCCTTTGCAAGGAAGGAAATTAATTGGATTTATTATGTCAGTAAATATGGATATTCCTTGAGTAACTAATAACCCAGATGAGTCCCTCTGTCTACCAAAAGTTGAACCCAGCTTGAGGTAATCTTTATCTTTATTTAACTCATCAAGGAGTTTCGCCCTGAGATCCCATGGGGCATTTTATATAGCTTGGCCTCCACAGGAGCATGGCATAAGCCACAACCATATAACTGTCTGGTTGTGTATGGATTCTGTGTGAAGCTAAAATGTAAATTAGGGTTGGGTATGATTCAATGACATATATCTCTGCATCCTTAGGAAGCGTTTATATCTTGGGAGGTCTTGGGGGATTCTGATCACAGCATTGAATAGAGTAAGCCAAATTCTTAGAAGTGAATCATGGGGGAACAGACATTACAGATTAACAGAGTTGGAAGGGACCTTGTAGGTCATCTAGTCCAACCCCCTGCTCAAGCAGGAGACCTTACACCATTTCCGACAAATGGCAGTCCAATCTCTTCTTGAAAGCATCAGGTGTTGAAGCTCCCACAACCTCCGCAGGCAAGCTGTTCCACTAGTTGATCGCTCTCACTGTCAGAAAGTTCCTCCTTATTTCCAGGTTGAATCTCTCCTTGATCAGTTTCCATCCATTATTCCTTGTCTGTCCTTCTGGTGCTTTGGAAAATAGCTTGACCCCCTGCTCTCTGTGCCAGCCCCTCAAATATTGGAACACTGCTATCATGTCTCCTCTGGTCCTTCTCTTCACTAGACTAGCCATACCCAATTCCTGTAACTGTTCTTTATATGTTTTAGTTTCCAGTCCCCTAATCATCCTGGTTGCTCTCCTCTGCACTTTCTCTAGAGCTTCAATGTCTTTTTATAGTGTGGTGATCAGAATTGGATCCAGTACTCTAGATGTGGTCCAACTAAGGCTTTATAGAGTGGTATTAGTACTTCACTAGACCTAGTTTGTATCCCTCTGTTAATGCAATTTAGGATTGCATTGGCTTTTTTGGCTGCCGCTGCACACTGCTGGCTCATATTTAGCTGGCTGGCTGAGGAATTCTGGGAGTTGAAGTCCACAAATCTTAAAGTTCCCAAGGTTGGAAACTCCTGCTCTAGAGTCCAATTTTTAAAGTCTATTTTTTTAAGGATTCAAAGCAAAAACATGGGGAATATTCTTATAGTTAATTCTAAAAATCTTATTTCTAATTTATCTGGACCCTTAGTCCATTTGCAACTTTTCAATCTCAAAGTTTTAATCACATTTTTTGCTGTTTATTCCAGAAAAATGAAGTCTTTAAACTTGCATAAAAACTTGTATATAAAACCTCTTTTAGTAAACTTGTATATACAGGTATAAACTTCTTTTATACCAGTGCTGTAAAACTTGGAGATTTTAAAGTTCCTAATAGCTGAAAAGTAGTTAATAAACAACTTCTGAAAGTTATTGGAAAGGGAACATGCAAACCTAGTATCCATTCAAAGGCACCAACCACAGTTTGAATATGATTATTCCCTTTTCTCCCAGAGTTTTAAATCTGCAACTGTATGGAGCATTTGTGGGTGATCTCAAGTTCTTCTTGTCTGGAGAAGAATTACAAAGGGCTGGTCTCAGAGGTGGGCTTCAAAAATTTTAGCAAGAGGTTCTCTGCCCGGTTGCTGGGTGGGTGTGGCCATGGTGGGTATGGCTAGTAGGCATCCTGCACCACAGCGGGGGGGGGAGTTTTTGCCCTCTCGGGCTCCGGAGGCTTTCCTCGAGCCTCCGGGAGGGCTGCAGAGGCTCCGGAGGCCTCTGGAGGCTGGAAACAGGCCTGTTTCCGGCCTTCCTGAACTTCCGGTAGGCCCATTTTTTGCCTTCCCCAAGCCTCCGCACGCACCCTGCACTTACCTGCATCCAAAACGGGCCACATGAGGACTCCTGGGAGGGGAGGGGTGAGCGAGGCCAGCCAGGAGTGGGATTTGGGGATTCTCCGAACTGCACAGAATCTTAGCTAGAGGTTCTCCCGAATCCCTGCAAACCCCCAGCAGCCTATCCATGACTGGTCTTCTTATCAGTTCTTCATTCTGCTGCAGTCATTGTCTCTGTTTCTCTTAGAGAAGTTTTCAATCCATCATTTCTTTCCCAAGAAGTTCCAATATTCCTGATAATTCCTAATGGGCATTTTACTGAGCCAGAACTGAAAAGTTTTGTGGATTGTGTATTGATAATAGTAGGCTATGGGAAGAAGAGTTTTTTGTATTTGTAATTATAGAAAAAAATGAAAAGTTACTATATTAGTTTATGCTCAGTGTGATGAAGATTAAAAGCCACACATTTATTATCTTTGTTTCTCTTTTCCTCTTCTACACTTATCTGTTTTTTTTCTCTGTACCTTCCAAACTTTTATTTTGCTTATCTTTTACTTCTAGTTAACTTTGCTTTAATTTTTGCTACATTTAATAAAACCCCTTTTAAAATTATTTTTTTAAAGGAATATTCCAGCAGCAAGCTTAATGTCATTTCCAGTTCAGCTATGTAAAAGATACCAGATGAATCTGACAATCTTCACGTTATGTTGCATAAAAGGTCATTTTAGTTGCACTTAGGGAAAAATAGCAGGTGATTTTCATACATTATTCTGGGTCAAGACAGGGGTTAGAGCCTGCATTTGCATTTTGGTGTCCGTATAACCTTGCCTGCAGAACAACACATGAAAGGTTCTTGGGATGCTGTGACCAAAGCAAATGTCCATATTTAATCAACACAATATTTGCATAAAATGCAGACACAATTCAATTCCAAATGCTGACTTGTTTACAAAAAAGGTGCATAACTTATTTTTAAGGGCTTCAAGAGCATTTAAAACACACTTACAAGATCATTAAACTTTTCTTCCCTGGCTTATAACATTAAAACTCAGGGTCACTCAGTGAAATTGGTTGGCAGTTAACTATGGGCCGAAAAAAAGAGAAGTTATACATTATACATCATTAATTAACACATTGCCCTAGGAAGTGTTGATGGCTTTCGCTGGATTGGCTTATTTAAAAAAAGGAAATATAGACAGCATCAGGAAGGGTATTTTTTCTTAGCAATTACTACTCCAAACAATGTTGTGCCATGTTATTTTCTTGCATTCTTTGCTCCTACAAGTGATCACCCAGTAAAACCCCACAAAGAAAGCACCAGAAGGCAAGACAAGAAACAATCGGTGGAAACTAATCAAGGAGAGAAGCAACCTGGAATTAAGGAAAAACTTCCTAACAGTGAGAACAATTAACCGGTGGAATTAACTGCTAACTAAGGCATATAAAACCTTTGCTAGACCAATTCTTGAATACAGCTCATCTGTCTGGAACCCACACTACATATCGGACATTAATACAATCGAACGAGTCCAGAGATATTTCACAAGAAGAGTCCTCCACTCCTCTGCTCGCAACAGAATACCTTATGCCACCAGACTTGAAATTTTGGGCTTAGACAACTTAGAACTTCGCTGTCTTCAGTCCGACCTAAGCGTAATATGTAAAATAATCTGCTACAATGTCCTTCCTGTCAATGAATAGTTCAGTTTCAACAACAACAATATAAGAGCACACAATAGATACAAACTTATGGTAAACCATTCCAAACTTGATTGCAGAAAATACGACTTCAGTAACAGAGTTGTCAATGCCTGGAATGCACTACCTGACTCTGTGGTTTCTTCCCCAAACCCGCAAAACTTTAACCTTAGACTGTCTACTGTAGACCTCACCCCATCCCTAAGAGGTCTTTAAGGGGCGTGCATATATATGGTGGACTTGAAAAAAAATTAAGACTTTTTGGATAAAAATATGGTGGATTATTCAAAATATCTTGAAGAAAAAGATTAAGTTTACACCACAGTTAATTACGGACTGTACTGTAATAGAGACTAACTTGGTTTTGAACTTAATAACAGCTGCCAGGTTACTGGTGGCACAGTACTGGAAGAAGGAAGACATACCTACTATTGAAGATTGGACATTAAAAGTTGTACATCTGGCTGAAATGGCAAAAATTTCATCATATCTTAAGGATCATTCAAATGAAAGATATATATTGGAATGGAAGAAATGGACTGATTATATTCAAAAAAAGTATCAGATCAAGAAGACTCAAATAGTTTATTAATGATAAATGTCTAATTTCTAGATTATGTTTAAAAGGCTTTGAGTAATAAGGAGTTAAAGAATTAGAAAAACTTAATAATCTGTTAGCATATTTTAGTCTTATGTTTTCTGAATACTATACCCTGTGCTTTTTCTGGGAAGTCCGGGGGGGAGGGTGTGTGGGGGGAGGGTAAGGGGGTGGGAGGGGTTTGGGGGGAAGGGGGGGAGAAAAGAGAAAAATGTTTGTACTTTGTACTATTAAAACTTTTTAATAAAAAAGGGGCGTGCATAAGCGCATCGGTGTGCCTACCGTCCCTGTCCTAATGTTCCCTTTTATTCATATCCATTTCATGTATATCATGTATATTCATGTTTATACTTGCATCTGATTTCTAATACATGCTTGACGAAAATAAAAAAATAAAGCTTGCCTTCAGAAGTTGTGAGTGCTTCAACACTGGAGATTTTTAAGAAGAAACTGGACAGCCACTTGTCTGAAATGGTATAGGGCAGGGGTAGGCAAAGTTGGCTCTTCTATGACTCATGGACTTCAACTCCCAGAATTCCTAAGCTAGCATGATTGGCTCAGAAATTCTGGGAGTTGAAGTCCATGAGTCATAGAAGAGCCAACTTTGCCTACCCCTGGTATAGGGTCTCCTGATTGAGCAGGGGGTTGGACTAGAAAACCTCCAAGGTTCCTTCCAGTTCTATTTTGAGTGAGTGTAGAGGCTTCCTATATATGGCACCCATGATGTGAAATTTGCTATATTTTCAAAACTGATCTCCTTTCTTGTGTTTTTTTCAAGTCAGGAAAGAACGAATACTTCTTCCTTAAAACTTTAAGAGATAGATTTGCTTTCTTTAATGTCTTTATTTCAGATGTTAGAACCACAACCTGCATCTTATATGGGATGGGAAAATTTGGAATGTTTCAACACAAATAAACCAGGAATGGTCAAATGGAAACTCTGGGTTCAAGAATAGCAGGCTTCTGGTTTATGAAATTCAGGAAACAAATAATCATTCTTTTGAGTTATTGTGAGGAAATTAGTGAACTCTGGAGGAGGGGGCAGTAATTCAACCAACAATCCATAGAACCCGCATAGGAAAATTAAGATGACAGCATTGGCTGCTAGTCTAGCTGTTGACATGGCATGGCCCAAGGGTGCTTTTATTTTAAAGGAAATTGGTCTTTCTGGTTTTTCTTTAAGACTCAATCAAAGCTCTTAAAGAAAAATCAGAAAGACCAGTTGCCTTTAAAATAAAATAGAAAATAGAAAAAGTGCAGAGAAGAGCAACCAGGATGGCTAGGGGCAGGGGTGAAATCCTCCCGGTTCGCTCTTACCTGTTGGTCGCCGTACAGCCGAAGAACCTGGTGGCATTCGCGGTGCGGGGCTTCCCCCACCCGCTTCCCCCGCCCACCTGGACGCCAGCATTTGCGTTCTTTTGCCCTCTGCGCATGCGCAAAGTGTTCTGCTTGTGCAGAGGGCAAAAGAATGCAAATGCCGGCATCCACGCAGGTGGGGGAAGCGGGTGGGGGAAGCCCCGTGCTGCGAATGCCGCCAGGTTCTTCGGCTGTGCGGCGACCAACAGGTAAGAGCGAATTGGGAGGATTTCACCCCTGGTTAGGGGACTGGAGACTAAAACATATGAAGAACGGTTACAGGAACTGGGCATGGCTAGTCTAGTGAAGAGAAGGACCAGGGGAAACATGATAGCAGTGTTCCAATATTTGACAGGCTACCCCAGAGAGGAAGGGTTCAAGCTATTTTCTAAGGCACCCGAAGGCCAGACAAGGCCAGACAAGGAATAATGGATGGAAACTGATCAAGGAGAGATTCAACCTAGAAATAAGGAGAAATGTTCTGACAATGAGAACAATCAATCAATGGAACAGCTTTGCCTTCAGAAGTTGTGGGAGCTTCATCACTGGAGGCTTTCAAGAAGCGACTGGACTGCCATTTGTTAGAATTGGTGCAGGGTCTCCTGCTTGGGTGGGGGGATGAACTAGATGACCTACAAGGTCCCTTCCAACTCTGTCAATCTGAGGTGGGTAAAATGAGCACCCAGATTGTTGGGGGCAATATGATGAACTATGTAAACCGCTTAGAGAGGGCTGTAAATGTCAGGCAGTGATTTTATATTGCCTGTTACATGTATATGCAGGGAGATGCATCCCTATCAAATATAATGGTTTATTCCTGAGCACGTGATTAATATGTTCCTAGTACGCATGTGTACATTCCTTTCTTTTGTTCATTCCTTCTTTTTCTGCTTCTGTAAGGAGCAAGACCTTTTTTATAGCCAGGATGTGATTTATTTGTTTTTGTACCGAAATAAATATTTTATACCTTAGTATTTAAACTGCGGTTTTCTTTCTATAATGTCAGAGTTTCAGGAAAAGATCTATTTCGCCTCTGATGAGAGTAATTCTTATCTAACAGTAAAGCACTATGAAGCGGTATATAAGTCTAAGTGCTATTGCTATTGCTATCTGTAATCTGTAAAATATGACAGTATAAAATCACCTTTGGGACAACCATGACCTGGATGAATGAGAAACTCCATAGATGACAGATATAACACTAGTTTCCAGAAAGAAAGTGCTATTTTGCTTGAACAGGTATCAAGCTAAGATCAGTATTTGGGAAAATGCAACTGTTCTGAAGGGAAAATAACAGTGGTAGCTTGTGCAGTTGTCCAGCTGTTGTTTGAGCTTGGGAATGAAGTCCAGCACCCAACAGTCTAATCCTCCATCCCTCTAAAATGGCTGTTCAGTGCTACCCAAATGCCCATTTAAGGAGCAGCTGATAACAAGGGCAGTAGGACAAATAAATCATCAGATATTCTTGGCTAACATGGGGTGCTGATTCTTAAAGGACTAATATACTTAGCACAGTCTAACTGTTTTCAGAGAATATTTTACACCTAGCTAAAGATGCTAGGTGTATGCCAAGATTTTCCAATGCAATTTGTAGAGCTTTGGAAATTGCTTTCCCTGGCTCAGGTTGAGCTAGACACGCTTCAGGTATAATATCCCCCTCCTATAGCTTAGCAAGTGGAAAAAAGAAATATAAATGTATAAACAATAACCTCTTTGTTTTCCTATTGCGCATTTCAAGAAAATCAAACCATTAAAAGGATTTGAGGTATGTCAAATTTCATAAAATATAGTGCAGGGATTTTCAAATTACAGTCCTTTGAAAAAGCTGTTTTTATAACATGGCCCCAACTTTTGGCTTTTCATCACCCTTCTTCACCCATCATATTGCACCCTACTTCCCATGAAAAAGTCCTTGACTGAGAAACCACACTCCAGAAACAGAAATGGGCAACTATCTGACAATAGCTGCACACCCTCAATATAATCTATTGGAGGCCAGAGCAGACAGGTATGAAATAAACAGAGAAAACTCAGAACCAAAAGTGGTATGGAGTTTCACTATATCCTTTTGCTTTTCCTCAAATCTCTCCCCCCCCCCACCACTCTTTCTCTGGCACTTTTTTCCCACTTAAGGAACAAGATAAAGAGAAGGAACAGATAACACTAAAATAATACATTACATTGAAATGAATTCTTAGAATAGTTTATTCCCCCCCCCCAAAAAAAAAAATTAGGCTGAAGACCACATGGAATTAGAGCCAAGGTCTTAGTGTAGATTGTCCACTATCATAAAAATTTCGCTCATTACCACTTAATGCTTTCCAAGGTCATAATTTACCTATAAAACATTTGAATTCCTCCTTTTGATGCTTGGACACCACTCATGTTCCTGACTTCTGGAAATGGCCAATTGTGTTTGCATCAAACCAAAGATATTTGTTCAAAGCTTATGGTGGCCCTGCTCCTTCCATCAAACCAGCCCAGATATAAAGAGATGCAATCCAGTCTAGAATCCAAATTAAACGACTGTCTTGATAATATCATTTGAAATGTGGCACTGGCCCTCTTGCCCATTCTTTCAAGTCTTGTAAAATCTTAACATTAATGAAAATGGTAATAATATACACCTTCAAATGCAAATAGCCCATGTGGTGCCCACATACAGGTACTGAATGTAAAAGAGTTAAGTTGTTGTATAAAGTAAAAGTGTCGTTAAAAGGAATTGTATAAACAAGTAAGTATGGAGCCAAACAGCTTTTAAATGTATGATAAGTAGAAAGGGGGAGGTGTTTATCCCAGTACTCCAGAAGAGAGGGGACATAGATTACATCATAAGGAGCCAGCCAATCGGATCATAGATAGCAGGGCCAGGAACTATAAAAGGCCTAGTTGAAAGAGCTGAGGAGGGCTCTGTTTGTGGTAACTTCCAAGAGGGAAGGTTTATAGGGAATCTCTGCCTGAGTTTAACTGTCCAAGAGGGAGGTTAACAGGAGAGAAGATAGGCTCTAGGCCCGTGGTGGCAAACCTATGGCACGCGTGCCACAGGTGGCACGCGGAGCCATAGCGGCCGGCACGCGAACGTTGCCCACCGGCAAACTGGAAGTGCGGAAAAACGCACTTCCGGTTTGCCGGTGAGCTGTTTTTTGCACTCCGGAGGGTTCAGGGAAGCTCCCTGAAGCTCCAGAATGCAAAAAACTACAAAACGGACAAACCGGAAGTGCATTTTTCCGCACTTCCGATTTGTCCATTTTGTAGTTTTTTGCATTCCGGGGCTTCAGGGAGCTTCCCTGAACCCTCTGGAGTGCAAAAAACAGCTCACCGGCAAACCGGAAGTGCGTTTTTCCGCACTTCCGGTTTGCCCGTTTCATCGTCCCAGGCTCCGGTAAAGCCTTTGCGCGGGGGATGGGGGGTGCGCATGCGCAGGGGGCAGCATGGGGGGGTGTTGTGCACATGCGTGGGGGGGAGGGAATGGGTGTGGGCACGCGAGCGCGCGCGAGCACGCACCCCCCCCCTTTTTGGCACGCGAGCCTAAAAAGGTTCGCCACCACTGCTCTAGGCAGTTCTGTGGGAAGCAGGTGCCAGGGTCAGGGAACTTTAGTGATTGATATATTGTGTTTTTTGTAGATAGAGATAAACGGTGAAACGTGCTCTAATCTATAGGCCTGAATCTAAAGAAGAACTGGGTTTTCTTAGATTTAGTCAGGAAAGCTAGTAAAGTCTCTGAGGAAAAGAAAAGATGCAAAAGAATTGAATAGCTGGTTGTGGCTGAAAGAAATTTACTTGACATGTACTGAGAAGTTTGTATTTAAATAAACTGTTTTCTTGTTTGTTCAAGAAACGTCTCAAAATCTTTCTATTTCTCACATAAAGCATATCTTAAGCAATTCTGCAGAGCATAGAGATAGTGTAACAGTAAAAGTCAAGCCTCTAAGGAGAGAGAGAAGTGGCACAGAGGGCGTTACCCTTGGTCAGGGAGATATAAAAAGGAAAATTAAACATAAATCTATTCAGAACACTATTTTACGCTACCAAGACATATGAATCAATAAACCTGACTGGAGGGGGACCCTCGCAGCCCAACAGATAACTTTTGCAAGTAACTCTCAACAACTCTAGACTTGATTTGTACTTGGACTGAAGTCCACCAGACTTGTAGGCCTGATTGGGAAGACAAAAAAAAAAGCTCAAAGGAAAGCAATGGCAGTCTGTTATTCCTAGAACTACACCATGGACAAACCCCTGAATTATTCACTAGGGGTAAATAATAGATTCAAAGAGATACTTGACTCAAATATGTATACTTTTTTTAAAGTGTTCTTTTTCAGATATAGTGATAGAGATAGTGGTAGAAGTAGAGATAGGGATAGAGATAGAGACAGAGACATGATAGAGATAGATAAAGAGGGATTATAGAGAGGGATAAAACTAGAGATAGAAATGATAGAGATGATAGAGATGATAGAGAAAGAGAGAGAGAGAGGGAGATGACAGATGATAGAGATGGATAAAGAGATAGAGATGATAGAGATAGGGATGAAACTAGATAAAAATGTAGATATAGATGATAGAGAGAGAATGAGAAACACTAATGTACAACCAAAAGATATCATTCTGTAACAAACATATATTAAAAATATGGGATACGTATAGAGAAAGCATTCATCCAGACCTACAACTCCTTACTTCAATCCTAAGTATTTACTTCCATGAAACTAAATGTACAATGAAACCTCATCCATAGACAGATAACTTAAATAGACTTTTCAATTAAAAATGAAACAAAGATGAAATCTTTTGAGTCTTTTTTGACATAGACTGAATCATCTCATAATGCTATGAATGGATTAGTACTACTCAAATGTTTGAGCCTTTTAAACATAAAGTTTTAATATCTATTTTTCTTTGATTTGTCAATAAAGATAGAATGCTTAGATTAGCTACACTGTATTTGCTACTTTGATTCATAATTCATGTTACATTGGTTATAGTTAATCACTGGATATTGACTTGATTTTAATAATGATCTGATGCTTCAAATTGATACTAGATATTTAAAATGCAGAACTAATTTTACTTTTAAATGTTATAATCTAAATTTATAATGCGTGTATATCACTTTCCTATTTAACTTTTGTTTGATTACATCTTTCTGTTTTTATATTCTTGAATAGAATATAGAATACTAATAATACTAATAAAATATACAAAACAAAGTTTATTGGGAAATATTTTTAAATGAAACAATTGTTTGCATTTTATTCTACATTTACATACTATTTATAAATGCACATTATGTGCTTCTGAAATGCATGTTTGTAAACCTGTATTCTCTTTAAAACACATATTGGAGAATGTACTTTTAGTGTTTAGATGACAACTAGTTGGAAGCATTGGTGAAATGTGACAGTTGTCAATTGACTAAATCTTAACCTGCACATTTGTTTATGCAGCATTTATAAAATGTGTTTGTTCATGCAAAAAGCCATTTATGCAAATTGCTTCTGCCCCACCATCCTCTGTTGGTGGACTGTTCCAGTCTTTTTGTAGCAATGGTGTTAGAACCCTGTTCAAACTATTAGGTTTGCTAATATATGAACAAGCCATCAATGTTATGTGTATATTGCTTTAAATGAATTGTAGGCTGATTATTATATAAGGAAGCAAGAGAGCATGCTCTGAGTGCTGTCTGCGTGTGTATTTGAAGGTGTGTTCCAGAGTGCTGACTCTCTGCTGATTATCTCTGTTGCTTCACTGTTGAGTAATTGACTTTGTGACTATGTGAAATTACTGTGAAGAGCTGCTGTGAAAAGAGTAACTATCTGTGATAGTGTAGATTTGAGTGTTAGCTATAATCTTTGTTTGCTAGTTAAAACAAAGATAGGCAAGAAGAAGAATCTTCGCATTGACTGACTTACTGTGTATGACTTGGACTTCCTATTTGAACTTTGCTACTACTTTAAGTAAACTATTTGTAAATACTAAATGTATTCTGTTTATTGACTGAATAGCATTCATATCGAACTGCAACACCACAACCACAATCACATTTCGCTGTGTATGTGCTCAACAGCACAATAACTCCTTAACAAATGGGTTTGGTGGCTAACAGAAGAGGTGATCAGGCCTTCCAGTTAGCATGATGCAGCACATCTAGAGCTCATCATTTACACTTCTTACACTGCATTGATGTAGCATGGCTTCAGGGGAAATTAAGTGCCTTGGGCAAGATGGGCAAACTCTGGTACTTCAGAAGCTGCTGAACTACCCCAGAATCTTTCAGTGCTGTCTTGGCTTTCCAGACTACTACAAATAGATGTTCAGCAAAATTTGAATATCTATGACCTAAAGGAAGGGCAAGGAATATTTTCTGAACATGTCATGGGCCAGAACGCAGACATCAAGAAAGAGGCTCCAGCAGAATTTGTGGAATGTCAGCCTCAGGAGAAACAAAGCACAAATCTGCTGATTCTGATCAAACACAGATATCTCCTGAACAGTTGGAGAAGCAGATAAAGATGACATTAGGCTTCCCAGCCCCTGCATCCAATAAGTAGAGTGAAGGACATTTTATGAAGCAAGGGATACTTTGCTTAAATACCTTGATTAAAGGCACCTGTCTTTAAAGGAATTAACTGCCAAATCTGTGGCTTTTGTATGATGTTCATGTAAATTCTGCTTTGGAATTTACATAAACCTCTGGACTGCTGACAACCCTGACCTGGATCTTGGACCTCTGGACTAGATTTTGAGTGTCTATGTCAGGGGTTTCAAACTCGATTTCATTGAGATCCGCATCAGGGTTGTGACTTTGGGGGGCTAGGGTGGGCATGGCCAGCTCAACGTCACTCGAGTCACGGGTGCTTGTGGTGGCCTGAGTGCTCTGCCAGTGAAAAAGGGCTCCTGAGCTCTGTTTCTGGCTGTGACAGCCTCCTGCAACCCTCTGCCAATGAAAATGGAGCTCGGGAGGGCCACGTGCAGTCTTCACAAGCTCAGTTTCCAGCTGTGACGGTCTCCTGTAGCCCTCTGCAAGCGAAAACAGAGCTCCAGCTTCACTGGCAGAGACACCACGGGCCAGTCCTTCGCTGTTTGCAGGGCGGCCTCACTGGCCAGATCTAAGCACTCCATGGGCTGGATGCGATCCATGGGCCTTGAGTTTGACACCCCTGGTCTATGTGCTCCTCTTAAAAGGGAAACCATTCAGGCAAGTTTCTTTCAGAGGCTGTTTTGGTTTGCATTCCTTGTCTGATGCCATCTCTTAATCTTGAGTAAACTGTAATTTCCATAGCAACTGTGTGTGACAGTATACAATTGAAACCAGAAGCAGGAGAGACCAAAGGTTGGACTGTCCTGTATAAGACCCAGTTCATGTTGCTGGGGATTCCATTGATTCTCTCTTTCTTTCTAGACCCAACCTTTTCCCAGCCCTCTGTTTCTTTATCAGGAGTATCTGTGTTCTGAATGGAAATTCTCAGTATCTCTGTGTAAATCTATCATCTGTCTGTCTGTCTCTCTGTCTGTCTGTCTGTCTGTCTCTCTCTCTCTCTCTCTCTCATCTCTCTTTCTCTCTCTATCATCTATCATCTATCATCTATCAATCAATCTATCAATCTATCAATCTATCAATCTATCATCTATCATCTATCATCTATATCTATCATCCATCCATCCATCCATCCATCCATCCATCCATCCATCCATCTATCAATCTATCATCTATCATCTATATCTATCATCTATCCATCCATCCATCCATCCATCCATCCATCCATCCATCCATCCATCCATCCATCCATCCATCCATCCATCCATCTATCTATCTATCTATCTATCTATCTATCTATCTATCTATCATCTATCCACCCAACCACCCATCCACCCATCCACCCATCCACCCATCCATCCACCCATCTATCTATCTATCTATCTATCTATCTATCTATCTATCTATCTATCTATCTATCTATCTATCTATCTATCTATCTCTAATTTGGTATGATTTCATCCATTTCATCCCTCTATCCCTTCAAATGATGTCTAAAATAGAGTCCTAGATGCTTTTGTCCACAGTCTGTAGGAATGGAAACAACATAGGCCAAATCACAAATGAGTATGAATTTGCATCCTCTATGAAAATGAAACTTATGACAGTGAAACTAAATCAATATTAAAAGCACTGCCATTAGTGTCCATTAATTACTGAACATAACAACCATCAGTTTGTTATTTGCTATTCATTTTTTCCATGGCTTCCATGGCTTTGTATCTGCTGCTGCTGTTGCTTATATTTGGAGGGAATCATTCTTTCTGTTAAAATAAATTTGTATAGCACACTACATATTGACAGCAGCACCATGCTTCAGTGCTAAAATATAAATTCCTCAAGTAAGAACAAAACAAATTTACAAGAATTCTAATTTTGTTAATCTGCATTGATTTTTTATAGGAAAACCTGAATGAAATTTGATTTGGGGTGTTACGTATGTGTACACTTTTGAGAGCAGGCAACAGAATCTCATTTGTAATGTGTGCCAGAGTGCCCACAGGAAAAAAATAAGATAATAAAGGTTATCTTATCTTATTAAAATAACCAAGTAAGCTACTGTGGGTAGAATGAGTTTATGGTTTTCAAACATCTGAAGGAATCTGCTGGTATCTTTTCCAAACACATTAAAGAGAATGTGTTTTATTCCAAACAAGATATGATTTTAAATGCAAAACAAAAACTAAGGATGGATTATACCACTGTAAAAGATGTAATATTGAATAATTTCCTGTCACGCAGGATTATATCCCTGCCAGTCTCCCTGTCCAAACTGATTTTTTTAAAAAACCAGATTCTTCTAACAAAAAAAATGGAAGGCAGTTTTTTATGATTTCATTGTAACTTCATTCACTAGAACAGTGTTGGCGAACCTTTTCGGCACTGAGTGCTGAAACAGGGGTGCACACATGTGCACGCTGGAAACCAGAACAGTAGCCACCCGGTGTGCATGCGCGCACCAGGAAGATGATCTTCTGGTTTCCAGCACATGAGTGCACACTGGCCACCTAGCCTTCCAGAAAAAACTAGAAAAAATTAAACCCCCCTCAAAAAAGCCAAAAACAAGATCGCAACCGCATGCACAGTGCTGCAAACTCGGCTTCTGCACATGTGCAGAAGGAAAAAAAACAGGAAAAAATTCCCCCCAAAAAACACTTTAAAAAAATTCCGAAAAAAGATGGGTGCACCCACGGACTGGCACCAACCGAACCGGTTCTGTGACATCATCGTGATGTCACTAGCGGGTCGCTACCGGTTCAGGCAAACCGGTCTGATACCACTTCACAATGCTTTACAGCCCTTTCTAAATGGTTTACAGAGTCAGCATATTGCCCCCAACAATCTGAGTCCTCATTTTACTGATCTCGGAAGGATGGAAGGCTGAGTCAACCTTGAGCCTGGTGAGATTTGAATTGTAAAATTGCAGGTAGCCAGCAGTCAGCAGAAATAGCTTGCAGTACTGCACTCTAACCACTGCACCACCGTGGCTCTGTGCAGAGTTTCAAATAGATCTGGAAGGGTAATGTAATCTTACTCTAGTACATTTCCACATTCTCACCATTTCCAATCCCCAATCTCAGAAATGCTTTTAAGTTAAGTCCCTAATCATCTCTCTTCTGCTGATCTTGGAAGATGGTGTACTGTCTACAACAGCAGAATGGGTTGGGGAAAAGAGCAAGAAAGCAGTTTCCATCAATGGATGAAAAGACTAGTTGCAAGCACTTGGAGATGAAGTGCTTCAAAAATATTACTTTGTTTTAGTTTGCGTTAATTGTTATTCTTGTTTTTAAAACTTTTAAAAACATTTTTGGATTACCACCCAAAATCCTGTGTCTTGGTTGGAATTTATAGGATTTAGATTTAGATTTATTATTAGAGTTGGACGGGACCTTGTAGGTCATCTAGTCCAAACCCCTGCTGAAGCAGGAGTTCCTACACCATTTGAGACAGATGGCAGTCCAGGCTCCCCTTGAAGGTTGCAAGTGTTGGGGCTCTCACAACCTCTGAAGGCAAGCTGTTCCATTGGTTGATCGCTCGCACTGTCAGAAAGTTTCTCCTCACTTCCAGGTTGAATCTCTCCTTGGTCAGCTTCCATCCATTATTCCTTGTTTGGCTTTCTGGTGCCATAGAGAACAGCCTGATCCCCTCCTCTCTGTGGCATCCCCTCAAGTATTGGAACACTGCTATCATGTCACCCCTGGTCCTTCTCTTTGCCAGACTGGAGTTGAAACCCAAAAGAATCTGGATGCTTACCCTTCCCAATATATGCACTTATACTTATTGCTTAATGTGAAAGGTATTCCACAGTATCCAGGAGAATGCAAATATGAAATGATAATCACGTTTTGATTCTGATATTAGTTTGGGAAGTGCAAAACAGGTAGATCTGCATTATGATGTGAAACTTATGTACCTCATTTCTTTCCCCAAATGCTTTCCAATAACTATGGAAGTCAGTCTCTAGTGTTATATTACAGTTCTCATATATGACAGACAAGTACATTTCCCTAGTTTCCTGCAGTAGAATCTTATACAGCTTGAGAGAGTGAGGGATTTCAATTTCAAAATATTCATAGACACAAAGAACACAATTTAACCCGTGAAAGAACAAAGCCGCTTGTTTCTGTACACGCAAATTCTTCTGAACTTTGAAATCCATGGAAATAGAAGCGATAACTCAGGATCAGATTATGCAGAGGGCAGTAAGAAATTGGTTCTAATGAGAACCATGGGAGAGACCCTACATGGTAACAGTTGCAAGTATATATTGGTACTATTTACAGGATGTATAGCAGTGGTGGGTTGCTACCGGTTCGGATCGGTTCGTGTGAACCGGTGGCGGGAATTTGGCCACGGTCGCTGAACCGGTAGTGAAGGCCGGCTTGCCACGCCCCTGAACCGGTTCCCCGGTCGTCGCTGCTTGAAAGTGGCTGGCAAACAACCTTCTGCACATGCACAAAGGTTTCTGCGCATGCACAGAGCGTCAGTACCCAGATGTGATGCACACGCGCGCAAGTGCGCACTTCCAATGCAACATGCACACTTCCGAACCGGTAGGGAAGTTAAGAGAAACCCACCCCTGATGTATACATTTTCTGCATCTAATTTTTTTCAATCAATGGTTAGAATTATGTGATGTGTGGTCCCGGTTTCTTTGTCCAAGGTTATTCATTGCTTAGGTTGGTTTTTTTTATTTTTACTGTTATCTTTTTAAGTCAATCTTGACTCCTAGCAATTGCCTGGACAAGTCCCTGCAGTTTTCTTGGCAAGGTTTCTCAGAAGTGGCTTGCCATTGCCTCCTACCTAAGACTGAGAAAGAATGACTGACCCAAGGTCATGTAACTGCCGTTGTATTTATTGCCAGAGAAGAACTCACAGTCTCCCAGTTTCTAGCCAGGTGCCTGAACCACTACACTAAATTGGCTCTTGGCATTATTTGCATGTTTCTCCTAACAATCTGGTTCCTCATTTTACTGCTCTTGGAAGAATGGAAGGCTGAGTCAATCTTGAGCACCATAAGGATGAAACTCCAGGCTGTGGGCAGAGTTTGCCTGCAACGCTGCACTTTAACCACTGTACCATCAGATCATTATAGACTTAGGCTACTGTCTTTAAACACATGGCTGTTGGTGCGTTTGAACTTAATGGGGCTTAATTTTTGAGAAGATAGGTATAGAACTAAAAATATAAAGAGTGCACCAAACAGGACAAATTATGCATCAGCCAATAGCTACATATATTTATCCACTGAGATCACTGGAGATTACTCTTAAGGAAACACATATTAATGTCTAGTCTGTGGCTGCAGTCCAAATCACACTAATCTATAAAGTGAAGAGCCGAGGTGGCACAGTGGTTAGAGTGGGGTACTGCAGGCCACTTTAGCTGACTATGATCCGCAGGTCAGCGGTTCAAATCTTACCGGCTGAAGGTTGACTCAGCCTTCCATCCTTCCGAGGTAGGTAAAATGAGGACCCAGATTGTTGGGGGCAATATAAATATACATTGCTTACTGGTGTAAACCGCTTAGAGAGTGCTTGCACTGTGATGCGGTATATAAATGTCACTAATAAATAATAAATAAATAATAAATAAAGCTATAGCAAAGATGGAAAAAGAACCAAGAAACAAAAAAATAAAAGTACTAACGGGAGGACAGCAGCGGATGGGATATTTATTTAAAAAAAAAATAAAAGAAGGGAAATAAAACCTACTCTTCCTTTTACAATGGAAGAATTTAGGATCATCCCATCAAAACATATAAGTAGCAGATCCAAGAGTGACCAAAGAGAGCACATAATATTACACTGTCTAATAGAATAGAATAGAATAGAATAGAATAGAATAGAATAGAATAGAATAGAATAGAATAGAATAGAATAGAATAACAGAGTTGGAAAGGTCCTTGGAGGTCTTCTAGTCCAACCCCCTGCTTAGACAGTAAACCCTACACTACTTCAGACAAATGGTTATCCAACATCTTCTTAAAAACATCCAATGTTGGAGCATTCACACCTTCTGGAGGCAAGCTGTTCCACTGATTGTTCTAACTGTCAGGAAATTTCTTCTTAGTTCTAGGTTGCTTCTCTCCTTGATTAGTTTCCACCCATTGCTTCTTGTTCTACCTTCAGGTGCTTTGGAGAATAGCTTGGCTCCCTCTTGTTTGTGGCAACTCCTGAGATATCAGAACACATGTCACCCCTAATCCTTCTTTTCATTAAACTAGACATACCCAATTCCAGCAACCATTCTTTATATGTTTTAGCCTCCAATCCCCTAATCATCTTTGTTGCTCTTCTCTGCACTCTTTAGAATCTCAACATCTTTTTTACATCATGGTAATCAAAATTGTATGAAGTATTCCAAATGTGGCCTTACCAAGGCATTATAAAGTGGTATTAACACTTCACGTGATCTTGATTCTATCCCTCTTTTAATGCAGCCTACAACTGTGTTGGCTTTTTTGGCAGCTGCAGCACACTGCTGGCTCATATTTAAGTGATTGTCCACTAGGACTCAAAGATCCCTCTCACAGTTACTACTACTAAGCGAGGTAACACCTATACCGCAGTGGCGCAGTATGATTGCAGGCTACTTCTGCTGACTGCTGCCTACCTGCAATTTGGCAGTTTGATTCTCACCAGGCTCAAGGTTGACTCAGCCTTCCATCCTTCTGAGGTCAGTAAAATGAGGACCCAGATTGTTGGGGGCAATAGGCTGACTCTGTCGTTCAAATGAACATAGATGTCATGAGAAAGTGTGTGTGTGTGTGTGTGTGTGTGTGTGTGTGTGTGTGTGTGTGTGTGTGTGTGTCATTGACATTAACAGCTGATTAGATGGGAAAACTTCAGAAAAATTAATGGTCCAGGAGATTTTTCAATAGCTATTAGCAGTGATAGCTAAATGGAAGCTCCTCATACAGTTGGCATACACAGTATCCCTGGGCAGCAAACCTAGAAGGCAAATAGCAAGGAAGGCCATCAGTATTATCCCTGCTTGTAAGCATTTCAAAGCATTAAGCCAGCTGTTATTAGAAGGCGTTTTTATTTTCTTATTCAGCCACCCACCATGAAGACAATCTGGCAAACACCAAGCTGGAGACTTGATTGCCAGACTAATATATTTTATCAGCAGCCAGTCAGTGGCTCTTAATGTGGCTTTTACTATGATATTTTTGTTTTACAATATATACATATACATATAGTTAAAAATTGTTAAAAAGGAAGATAAAACCTATTGCAAATTAGTATAAAGTAAGGAAAGGAAAGGAAAGGAAGAAGAAAGAAAGAAATCTTGCAAGAAAAGAAAAAGGTAAAAGAACAACAAAAAGAAAGCAAAAAGGCTTGCAATCTTCTTTACAGCAACTATAAGTACAATTACACATTTATCTTTTTCTCTAAACTTACATCATTACTCTCTTCTTTCTGTAATGTCTCTTCTTTCTTCCTGTCTAATCATCAAAACCATAAATCATTAGTGCATTTTTTTCTGCACTACACAAAGTCCATAGGGGATTGAACAAAGATATTGTCTTTTCTCTGATCAAAGAAGTCAGTTTGGCAGGAGAGGAGAAAAAACAACAACACCACACGCTAAATATAAGTTGTGACAAATGCAAAGCTTTTTAATTATGATACTTTTGCATGGATTTTAACATGTGAAAGGAAGTTTCAGACAGGAAATGCATCTGACGCTCAGCTACTTAAGACAATACCCAACAATGGTATTAAGTGCATATGGGGAAGGGAATTGCATCAAGCCCCCCCCCCACCCCCAAAAAAGATCAGTTGTAGAACAGTGGGTGCTTTCTATTATTCCATCCTCTTCCACCAGATGGTGAGGTGATGTATAGACAAGGAACTTAGGGACTGAGAAGAGAATTTTACTTCCATTCTGCTAATGAGTCAGTTTCTTCTGCTATAGTGGAGGACAGAAGATTGGCTTAAAATCAGAGGTCTCCAACCTTGGCAACTTTATGAGGTGTGGACTTCAAATCCTAGAATTCCTCAGCCAGCTATGCTGGCTGAGGAATTCTGGGAATTGAAGTCCACACCTCATAAAGTTGCCAAGGTTGGAGACCTCTGGCTTAAATGGTTTCTCAATCTGGGCCACTTTAAGATGTATGAATTGCAACTCCCAGAATTCCCCCATGCAGGATTGCTGTCCGATGAATTCTGGGAGTTCATTTGAAAATATCAGAGCTGTAAGCTAGACCAGGAAATTGGGTGGGTGGGGGGAATATCTGGGCAAAAGACAATGGCAAACCAGTTCTGCATGTTTGCCAAAACACCCTACACAATTAGAATTCACAGTTGCTTACCTCTTGTTCCCTTCTCTTTAACTGTACAGGCTTGTTTCCAATAATGAAAAGGAATCCAATCCAGTTCATCCATTGGCTGGTGAGAATTTATATTCAGCAGGTGCAAACTGCATCAGAGACTAATTTAGCACAAGAGTAATGGAAGACAATGCTTTTTAGAAACACCGAGGGTACCTGTGTTACTCATTTTGCTTCCAAGACCTATATTAGAATACAAAATACAAAAAGAAAGAAAAAAACCAGCAATAACAAGTATACAGAAGAGCGAGGAAGTAGTATGACAAAAGAGATTTGTTTTTTTCTCCAATATGCAAAATTGATGCCATATACATAGCGACCAGAAAAAAATAAACAACAAAGGAGTCATAGCTAAGAATACCCTTGCTTATTGACAGTGCATAAGCAAGGCCCCATGTACCACTTTCTTTTCTTTTTTTAAATAATATTTATTAATTATGTTTAAAAAAACTAACAAACATACAAAGAAACATAAAAACATGTGCAAACATATGTATATACAAATAAAGTATCAAATATCTTTGAAAATAGAAAACATTGAACATACATGTCAACCATCCCATCGACACTATCCTTTTACAGCCTAGTGATACAAAAATATATTTATTCTATATAGTTATTGTTTACTTCATTATCTACCTTACTTTCATGGACCTGCCAGGTCAGGTTTATCAGATCATAATATTTATGATATTTATTACCGTGGCCTTTTAGATTTTTATCTGTTTTTATATTGCCTGTTTTATCTACTGTTATGCACTACCCAGAGTCACCTTTGGTAAGATGGGCAGCTGTACAAATTAAATAAATAAATAAATAAATAAATAAATAAATAAATAAATAAATAAATAAATAAATAAATAAATAAATAAATAAATAAATAAATCAATCAATCAATCAATCAATTAATCAATTAATTAATAAATAAATAAATAGTGAGGTCACACTCAGCAGCACTGCTCCTTGATAAGATAACTTGTTTGTGTAGTCAGGTTAAGATGTACAGATCTGGATGACAGGACAAGGCAGGAATACAATACAATAGAATAACAGAGTTGGAGGTCTTCTAGTCCAACTCCCTGCTCAGGCAGGAAACCCTACACCACTTCAGATAAATGGTTATCCAATCTCTTCTTAAAAACTTCCAGTGTTGGAGCATTGACAACTTCTGGAGGGACATTGTTCCACTGATTAATTGTTCTGTCAGGAAATTTCTCCTTAGTTCTAGGTTGCTTCTCTCCTAAATTAATTCCCACCCCTTGCTTCTTGTCCTACCCTTAGTTGCTTTGGAGAACAGCCTAACTCCCTCTTCTTTGTGGCAACCCCTGAGATATTGGAACACTGCTATCATGTCTCCCCTAGTCCTTCTTTTCATTAGACTAGACATACCCAGTTCCTGCAACCATTCTTCATCTGTTTTAGCCTCCAGTCCCCTAATCATCTTTGTTGTAATGCTACATTAACAGAATCTTGCAAAGCTAAAAGTACAAATTTATCATTGTTTCCCTTACAGTCTGAGAAGTTGGGGTCCCTTCTGCCACCCTCTATCTGAGCCTCTTTTGCAGCTGTGGGCTAAGCCATCTCTTCTTACCTGATCCTCTCCTAGGCAGCATCTCTTCACTGTGCTTCTCAAGGTTTTTCACACATATAATTACATCAGCAGATAATTCAGCAAATCCAAGATTTTTTTTTAAATTCCCTTTGTGAGGTAGCAAATATGTCCTGTCCTTCAGTAAGCAAATCCTGAAATAGGCTAGTGAATTATCAGATGAAGATAAAGTAGCCACGAGCATTCCCCCCCCCCATTTGCAGTTCACTGCTTTTTCTCTTCCCATTACAAAACTTTACCTTTTGTTGGTTCTGTAAGCAGATCATGTTTTTATGATCTCTTTCAAAAAAATAATAATGGAGAGGGAGGGGCAAGACCTGCTTGCTTGCATTTTTATCCTGTTTCATTCCAAGGTCTTTATGATTGTGAAATAAATTCAAAAATAAGTCATAAAACCTGTGTGCACAAACAAGATGTATGTGTATAAGTTGGATTTCGCATTGGGTCTACTTCTGAAATTGTGCCCTGCTATTTAGGCAAGGTAAGTCATGGATGATAAGGAGACATAAGGCATACAACTGGTTCAGTCTTCAGTAACAAAGAGCAACTAAGATGATTAGGGGACTGGAGCAGTAGTGAGTTCTAAATCCCGCAAGCGTGAGCTCACGCTTGCACTCGCGGCACTTCTATGCATGCGCAGAAGCATCCCAGGTGAGTGGGCAGAGCCTCCCGCTGCTACCATTACCGGTTCACCGAACTGGGCCGAACCGGGAGCAACCCACCGCTGGACTGGAGGCTAAAACATACGATGAACGGTTGCAGGAACTGAGCCTGGCTAGTCCAGTGAAAAGAAGGACCAGGGGAAACATGATAGCAGTATTCCAATACTTGAGGGGCTGCTACAGAGAGGAGGGGGTCAAGCTATTTTCCAAAGCACCTGAAGGCCAGACAAGGAATAATGGATGAAAACTGACCAAGGAGAGATTCAACCTGGAAATAAGGAGAAATTTTCAGATAGTGATAGCAATCAACCAATGGAACAGCTTGCCTTCGGAAGTTGTGGAAGCTTCATCACTGGAGGCTTTCAAGAAGAGACTAGACTGCGATCTGTCAGAAATGGTGTAGGGTCTCCTGCTTGGGCAAGAGGGTTGGACTAGATGACCTACAAGGTCCTTTCCAACTCTGTTAATCTGTATCTGTAATGACTCTCTTGGCAATTTTTGATTTCATCCGTATTGATATTCCTCTTTGCAGAATGCTCTCAAACCCTGGCCCTCATATTGGTGTTTCTGCTTCTTTTTGAAAACAAAGTAATTGAGCATAATATATAACCTCATAGAAAGTTTATTCCAATAAATCAATTTATCTAGTCCAGTATTGTCTACTGTGACTGTGGCTCTCTAAGACATGAATAGAGGGAAATAGTGGGACTGATTCATTGGGGGCCTGAATCCAGTGATGCAATAAGGAAGACCCATAGACAGATTAACAGAGTTGGAAGGGACATTGTAGGTCATCTAGTCCAACCCCCCCCCCAACACCATCCAAGACCAATGTGTAAAAAGCCACACTCCTCTTTTTTCTGTCTCTGGTTTCCTTTTCATTTCCTTTCTTCTCCTTTTTTATGTTCTCTAAGTCAGTATTGTTTATCCTAATTGGATGTAGTTTTATGCCTCATATAGATGATTGTTGGTTGTGGAAACTGAATTTAAGAACTTCTATATACAAAACATGTACTTTACCAGTAGCATATAATTTTAATAGGAAAGTGTCATTTATTTCATGTTCAATGTAGGGTTAGCCTAAACCTAACTGATGACTGATATGCTTGGATTCCAATTTCCCTTTGGTCGTGCTGGTGGGAAATTTTGAAAGCTGCAATCTTTTAAAGAGAACCTGATTGGAAAAGAGAGGTCCTGGGTGCTCTCTGAGCTTGGTTGTTTTCTTGCAGATGTTTCAATACCCAAACTCAGAGAACACCAAGAACCCCCCTCATTTCAACCTTGAAGAACAACTATTCTCCTTTATTGATTGGAGAAGGTTGGCCTTACATACTTGGTGAATATAGTGAGAAACACCAAATCAAGTTCAGGAAGTTGTGTTTGTTTGTTTTAAATTATACATACATCTACCACAGGCATGTACACTTTTAATTTTTTTAATTTTTTAATTGCAGGAACTGGGTATGTCTAGTTTAATGAAAAGAAGGATCAGGAGAGACATGATAGCAGTGTTCCGATATCTCAGGGGTTGCCACAAAGAAGAGGGAGTCAAACTATTCTCCAAAGCACCTGAGGATAGAACAAGAAGCAATAGGTGGAAACTAATCAAGGAGAGAAGCAACTTAGAACTAAGCAGAAATTTCCTGACAGTTAGAACAATTAATCAGTGGAACAGCTTCCCTCCAGAAGTTGTGAATGCTCCAACACTGGACGTTTTTAAGGTGTTGGATAACCATTTGTCTGAAGTGGTGTAGGGTTTCCTGCCTGAGCAGGGGGTTGGACTAGATTACCTCCAAGGTCCCTTACAATTCTGTTGTTGTTGTTGTTATTGTTATTGTTGTTATCATCATCATCATCATCATCATCATCATCATCATCATCATGCCGTTTTTATATTGTCTGGGGTTGAAAGAATTGCACTGTGTAGAAGGCATTTTCCACAATGCAAATAAGGTTGATGATTCTCCCTGATGTTCATCCAGTAAATGGGCATCACATCTCTTCTGCTAAGGCAGTGTTTCCCAACCTTAGCAACTTGAAGATATCTGGACTTCAACACCCATTCAGCTTCGCTGGCTGGGGAATTCTGGGAGTTGAAGTCCAGATATCTTCAAGTTGCCAAGGTTGGGAAACACTGTGCTAGGGAGTCTGACCCTCAACAGCATCAGAATGCAGCATGAGAAGGATCCATTGAATCTGATCTATTCAGGATGGTTAGAAAAGGAAATGGTTGGAATAAAACTACTGTAATAAAGTTGGATGGAAACTAACCAAGGTGAGAAGCAACTTAGAACTAAGAAAATTCCCAACAGTGGGAACAATTAACCAGTGTAATGGCTTGTCTTCGGAAGTTATGGTTGCTTCATCACTGGAGATTTTTAAGAAGAGATTGGACAACCATTTGTATGAAATGCTAAAGGATTTCCTGATCGAGCAGGGGGTTGGATTAGAAGACCTCCAAGGCCCCTTTCCAATTCTGTTATTATTCTGCTATTATGTTAAAAGGTAGGTAGAGACAGCCCATTCTGAGAATGTTACCAATAGCTGTTTGTATCCAAGCCACTTATTTATTTTCTTGTATTAACTCACTTTGCTCTTTCAAAAAGTGAGTTTCACAAAATTCAAATAGTTGGGTAACAGAGCTTTATGGAGGCTTGGCGTTTTTCCTGGTAGTTCTCAAAAGAGAAAAACAGAGGGAGAGAAAAGCGAGGCAGGAAAGACTCCAATATTACAGGAATCCCAACTGAAGAAAAAGTCATTGAATGCTGAGAAAACTCAGGTAATTATCTTGATGACTCTTCAGTTCAAAGACTCTCTCAACAATTGCCTGTTTGCATACTGAGCCATACAAAATTTTCCAAGGTGCTGTAGGAGGCAGGAAAGCTACAGGTGGTAGAAACAAACAAACAAAAATCCAGGAGGGCTCCAGTTCCAAATAATTTAATTTAATTTAATTTAATAGATTTGTATGCCGCCCAACTCCCGGGGGACTCTGGGCGGCTCACAGCATGTCAAATCCATTACAATTAAAAACATATAACAATTAAAAAGATATAGAAATTAAAAGAAGATCTCCAACATTCATAACTAAAGGGGGGAGACCCCGGAATAATCGGTTTCACTTTCACCCCGCCTGCTGGAAGAGCCAAGTTTTTATTGCTTTACGGAAGGCCAGCAGAGTGGGGATGGCCCTGATCTCCGGAGGGAGTTGGTTCCACAGGGAGGGAGCTCCCAGAGAGAAGGCTCTCCCCCTAGGCCCCGCCAACCGACATTGTTTGGTCGATGGGACCTGGAGGAGACCAACTCTGTGGGACCTAACCGGTCGTAGGGAGGTATGCGGCAGGATGCGGTCCCGAAGGTAGCCTGGCCCTGAGCCATGTAGGGCTTTAAAGGTCAAAACCAACACCTTAAATTGGATCCAGAGACTAATGGGCAGCCAATGCAGCTGGCGAAGGATAGGTGTTACGTGGGTGTACCTGGGCACACCCACCACGGCTCGTGCAGCTGCAAATACAGCTGCAAATACAGAGGTGAAGTTTCATGCACAAGAGAAAATTTCCCAATAGATGTTTTGCTCCCAGGGAACCAAAGACACTTTATCCCACAAAGCTTCAAAAGGGATGGGGGACACCAGGAGTAGTTGATACCTAGGAAATATCCATCTTGCCCTCTTGTCTATAAAACTGAACTGTAGCAAGATAATAAATTGCTTCTAGTGTGTGTGGTTTCTCAGCTCTGGCTGGATGAAGGGAGGGGAAAAAAACCCATGAATTTCCTGTTAAATGCCTGTTTAAAAAAAATCTATAAAAAGAAATTGTGAATGAACACAATAGAATGTAAAGTGACAGTGGACAACTGGTTTCTCAGGGGAAAAGGAACCTGCTTCTTCCAAAATGTAACTCTTATTATGTCTGTAGGCTGAAATTTAATTATTGTGTAAGCCACGTGACTGGGAACAGAATATTACCACTCGTGTGATAGATATTTCCAACAGCTGAGCTGGATGAAATTCAGGGTGCTGGTTATCACCTTTAAAGCTCTTCTTGGTTCAGATTCTGGAGATTGAATGGATCATTTTCCCCTAGTGGTCTCTACCTGTCCCTCCAGGTCCTATCCTTTATGGCAGAGGTGTCAAACTCACATCATCACGGCAGCATCACGTGACATATCAGGACTTCCCCCCCTTTGCTAAACTGAGCGTGGGCGTGGCAAGCATGTGACACATCCGGCCTGTGGGCCGGGAGTTTGACAGCCCTGCTTTATGGAATGCCTCCTGCCAGGGATTCTGGGACCTAGCCTTCTCAATCACTCTCCTGATTCTTTTGATTTGCATTCTCCAGATATGTTTTTCAAGTTTAATAAATTATTATAGCTGTTGACTTAGTGATTGTGTTATAATTGTTCTTCAGCCCTTCTGATGCTATTTGTTGCACTGTTTTGCTTCTATTATGTTCATAAACATATTATTGTTCTGGAGGTCAGTAAGCAGTTCAGAGCTAGACATAATTGGAGAAATACATCAGCACTAAACACTAAGCAGGGGGTTGGACTAGAAGACTTCCAAGGTCCCTTCCAACTCTGATGTGTGTGTGTGTGTGTGTGTGTGTGTGTGTGTGTGTGTGTGTGTGTGTGTGTGTGTGTATGTACATGTATATGTATAGTAAAAGAACTGAATATCTGTCCTTGCTTGCAGATTGGAAGTACAAATCATATCATATAACCTACACAGATGACCCCACCATCCTGTTATCACAGGGAACAAGAAGGAAGCTAAGCATTTGTGTTTCAGTAAGGTTGATCAAAGATCAGTAAATGAAGCTTGTCGTGAAACTGAAACCATGGATATTGTCCTGCTCCTGTTTTCAATTATATACTCACATTCATAGATGTTATGGAAATTAGTTTACTCAAGGTCAAAAGATAACCACAGACAAGAAATACAAAGCAAAATAGAATCTCCAAAAGGAACTTGCTTGGATGGTTTTGCTTTCAACAGGAACACACGGAAGAATAGTCAAAATCCAGTCCAGAGTTCCAAGATCCAAGACAGGGTTGTCAACCAGCCCAAAATTTCAGAAGCAGAATTCACACAAGAGCCACAGATGAGTCAATTGATTCCAATAAAAGATCATGGGTCAGAGCTGCCTCTTAAATCATGCTGCAGCTAGCTGCCTTTAATCAAGAGATTTACCCTTGCTTGGCAAGGAGTCTGATAGAATGTCTTTGCTCTGTTCATTGATCTACATACCAGGTGTGGAGGATGAGAGGCCTGATGTCATCATCATTTCACTGTTCCAGCTGTTCAGGAGGTGCCTGTTTTTGATCCATCTCAGGTGATTCTTGGCTTTGTTTCTTCTGAGCTTGACATTTCATTGGTTCTGCTGGAGCATTTTCTTCAAATTCAGAGTAGTGTCTGAATTCTGGGCCATGACAGATATGATTAAAAGGAGGACCTGTGCAATTTTTTTTGCCCAATTTTCCCATTATGGAAGAATTTGATAAGTCACAGTCATTTGTCAGTTTCATTCCTATCTATGTAACATGGAGCTCAATATTGTGACCTCCACAGGAAAGCTATAAGGGTTACTAAAAAAAAAAATCTAAGAAATATGTTTAACGCCATCTAAAAATCTCTTTTCCTCCAATGTATGTTACTGCAGAATGGCAAACGGCTCTTTAATTTGGTTTCAAGAACTGGATTCATGTCCCTCTGGGACTGTGATTCTGCTATCAAGTAATGTCCACGGCCTGGCTTGTTAAGGAGAATAGGTTTCTTTTTCCCCAAATTACTTTCAAAGCCCTACAGACTACATGAGCGTCTTCCGTAGCTATTTCATTTCCCTGATGTGAAAGGAGTTGATGGCTGTTTTGAATTCATTGCTGTGATCCAGTCACCACCATTTATTTATCCCTTACTTTTCCTCAGAAAAGAAGCCTAGAGTGACCAATATCCAAGAATAAATTCAAGGTCAAAAAAACAAGGGAAACTTATCTGACAAGAATAAATCCAAGGTCAAAAGACAGTAGAAAGTCATCTGGAAATAAACAAACATGATTTTTAGGCCAGTACTTTAAGCACTACAGTAATCTGTACAGAAAACTGACTCTCATTAGCACCACAAACCACAAACAAAATATATCATGATCAGGGGCGGGTTCCTAATTTTTTTACTACCACTCTGTGGGCGTGGCTTATTTTGTAGGTGTGGCTTGCCAGCCATGTGACCGGGTGGGCGTGGGCCTCGGGAGCTTGGCAGTGGCCGGAGAAGCAGGGGGCATTGCCACCCGCAATGCAGCCCCCCGCAGCGGGAGCAGCAAGACCGCGGCAGCGGTTCTTCTAGGAGGCTCCGTCCAGCCTGAATGCTTCTCTCCATTCAATGATCCTAGGCTCCTGCCGCCCGTTCCCCCTCCCCTCAGCAGCTCGAGAAGCCTCGAAAGTGCAAAAATGCCTGGGATCATCACCGCGCATTCGTGGCTTCTCAGACTGCTGAAGGGAGGGGAACTGAGATAGGTCCTGCCACCCATTCTTTCAGCATCTCACGCGCTCCCTCAGCCATCCTCCCCTGCTTGGACTCACTGTGGGGTAGGAAGGCAGCGCATGCGCAGTGCCGGAAGCTCGGCTTCTGGGCATGCACAGAAGAAAATTTTAAAACAAATAAATTTTTTTTTTAAAAAAATGGTGGCGCCCAGGCACCGGCAACCGACCGCACCGGTACTGTGATGTCACCAGGGGGCCACTACCACTGCTTTAGAATGAACCGCAAAGGTAGGAACCCACCACTGGGTGATCAACACCTCCAGTTTCCAGCCACGTTCATCTAATATCTTGATCCAATTTTTAAAAGCCTCCTGAAAGGCCAACAGGGTTGGGCCATCTAAAGTTTAGGAGTAGGTTATCCCCAAAGCAAGTGCTACAACAGAGAAGGATATCTCCTAGATCAGGGGTGTCAAGCTCCCGGCCCATGCCTTGTGAAGGAGAAAATGATACGTCATGTGACGATGCCATGACAACGTGAGTTTGATACCCCTATCCTAGATCCATTAGATGACATTGTCTCATAGAAGGAACCTGAAGCATATCCACTTTGTCAGATCTTGTGAGATGGATAGCAAATCCTGCAAGTAACCACTGATGATGCAGGTATGATGCAGGTGTAAATATTCAAAGAAGTGGTTGCTGATAGACAACCCTCATGAAATGAGGTTTATCAGATCACAAAGTGTCAGAAGCTACTTAAAAACCAAACAGCAGCAACAATGGGGGGGGGAGTTTCCCCCGCAGCTGGTGGCTTCCAAACACACACATACACAATAATTCAAGGTATCTTTAATTTATGTAGCCCCAGAGAACTGCAATGATGCCCACAACATGTATGCTGTAACATAATTAGATAATAAATGTCATTGCATAATTATGTTGGGATATCGGGCACAAGTATATAATTTGCATCATTTGCATGATTATGACATCACACATGGCTTATCACTTTGCTTTCTTGCATCCCTTGCAGATGTCCATTTTTGGTGATGCTTCTGTTTAATTCTTCTTCCTATGGCATTCTCTTTCTGAGAGATAAAATGTTTCAGAGGTAGGCTGGCTTCACACTTCCTGACAGTTTATGGTTTAACGTCTCATGCAAACACAGACAATTGTGGTTTATTTCATAAACCCTGCTTATGCAAAATATGGTCTCTCTCTCTCTCTCTCTCTCTCTCTCTCTCTCTCTCTCTCTCTCTCTCTCTCTCTCTCTCTCTCTCTCTCTCTCTCTCTCTCTCTATATATATATATATATATATATATATATATATATATATACAGTTAGAGAATTATAATATCCAAGTCTGCAGTTAATCTGTAATTATTTTTTATTATTGCTAATTTTACTGCTTTTAATACAGCAATGTTATGTTCACTTTTGGAAGATCTCAAGGACAAAGTTAGGGGTCAATCATCCTGAAGAAAATCTATGTGGTCACTAAGAGTCAGCTCTGGCTGGATGGCACATGATTACCATCATCAATAGCTAAATTTGGAGGCACAGAAAATGTATGCAATGCTGTAAACATCTTATCCTGGTTTCTGGAGGCTGAGAGGGTCTGGATGGGGAACAATAGGCTTCAACTGAAGCCTAGTCCGCCTGAGTGGTTCCAGTGGATTTGGGGGCCACTGATTTTAGAAATATGGCATCTTTGGTGCTACATGGGGCCTAAATTTGGTAGGTCCCAGGAGATGTGCTTTCTCTGCCATGGCACCTGTCTTATGGAACATTCTTCCCCCTAAAATTAGATTAGCTCTATCCCCTTTAATATTAATATAAGGCCCTCAAGTCTTAACAGAGGTGGGATTCAGCAGGTTCTGACCAGTTCTGGAGAACCGGTAGCGGAAATTTTGAGTAGTTCGGAGAACCGTTAAATAACACCTCTGACTGGCCCCGCCCCCATTTATTCTCTGCCCCCCAAGTCCCAGCTGATCGGGAGGAAATGGGGATTTTGCAGTATCCTTCCCCTGGAGTGGGAAGGGAATGGAGATTTTACAGTATCCTTCCCCTGCCACGCCCACCAAGCCACACCCATCAAGCCATACCATGCCCACAAAGCCACACCCACAGAACCGGTAGTAAAAAATTTGAATACCACCACTGCCTCAAGACCTAGTTTTGTTATCAGGTCTGGAGGTCCCAGGGAACCTGGAAACAGTATAGATGGCTCCATTGTTGAGCTGGCTATTTTAATCCACACTTCACCAAAGGTTTATAACCCTATTTATAATATTTACTTTCAATGTGATTTTATATATTTCTTATATCGGCGAAGTGGGGGAGGGAGGTATATGTGTTTCATCCATTCGTTGTGCACAGCCCAGAGTCACCTTCAGTGAGATGGGTGGCTATATAAATTTGATTAATTATTAAATAAATACATTGAGTTGATCTATGATAGCTTGTTCGTACGTTGACAAGTTTAATTAATTAGACCGCTATTATCAGGTGACAAGCATG